>LPNX010930135.1:22261-152752 GCA_001517045.1 Pseudotsuga menziesii | reverse complement strand
TATATATATGTGTGTGTGTGTGTATGTGTATGTGTATGTGTATGTGTATGTGTATGTGTATGTGTATGTGTATGTGTATGTATGTATGTATATTATGTTATATTTTTAGTTATATAACATCGATGAAGCTGATCATGATAAATCTTTATCTGATCCTCACTTCCCTTCTAATGTTATTCCTAAGTCAGTAATTAATTTGGAAAAGTACTATGAATTGCAAGACAAATTCAAGAATACAACTAAATGTAAGACACGTAGTTCTTCTTTGAATTACAAGACTGTTAATTTGGGAAATGAGAAAAATCCTCAAATGATCAATATAGGGATTAACTGTTCACCCGATGAAGAAAAGGATTTGATTCAACTTTGCAAGGATTTTAAATATGTGTTCGATTGGACATACGACAACCTTAATGCCTTTGACACCAAAACCATGCAGCACAACATTCCCATGAATCCTACTGTCAAACCCTACAACAAAAATTGGGGAACGTGCATCCTAGCCTTGAACCATCTATCGAGAAAGAACTCAAGAATCTGTTAACAACTAGGATTATATTCCCAGTAAGTCACACATAATGGATTTCAAACATAGTCACTGTCCGTAAAAATAATGGGGAAATAAGGTTTTGTGTGGTGTTTCAGAATTTTAACAAATCATTTGAAGAGAACAATTACCCTGTTCATTCAATGGAGAAAATTTTGCAGAGAGTTGGAAGTGCTGAGAAATTATCCTTATTAGATGGTTTCTATAGTTACAAGTAGGTTTTGGTAACCCCTTCTGATCAAGTTAAAACTATTTTCGGAACACCCTAGGGAACTTTTGCTTACAGAAGAATTCCCTACGGATTGATTAATGCAGGTCATACTTTCGAAAGAGATATGGATATATGTTTTAGAGGATTAATGCATGATTCTGTAGTAGTCTATCTTGATGATATTAATATATATTCTAATAAAAGGCATGAAAATTTGTTTTCTCGTAGGCATGTTTTTGAAAGATGCAGTCCATTTTCGTGGTCACGAAAGGTAAGCTCTTGGGATTCATTGTTTCAAAATATGGAAGGATTATTGATCCCGAAAGAACAAACATGATTGCCAAAATTAGGCTACCCAGTGTAAAGAAATCCATGCAGTACTTCCTAGGTAGGATTAATATTGTGAGAAGGTTTGTACCCAATTTTTATCACATTGTTAGAACATTACAAGATTTGATTAAAAAAGATGTACAATTTAAATGGTCTAACATTCAAAATATTCTTTTGTTAAGATTAGGAAAGTGATTGCAGATGCTCCTACTTTGACGTCCCCAGATTTTCAAAAATATTTTATTTTGTATAATTTTCCCACACGCTTTTCTTATGCTCTTGTATTAATGTAGAAGCAAGCACAGGACATTGAAATTCCCATTTCGTTTATGAGTTCCACTTTAAAGGAGCTGAACCGAATTACTTCCAGATTGATAAATAGGATTATACAACTTATAAGTATGTAAAACATTTCAGACCTTATTTATTGAAATATAAAATGAAGGTGAGTTTCCCTTATGCAACCATAAGAAATGTCCCGATTCAGAAATAGGTTGGTGAGAAGCATTCCCATTGGATGACTATGGTTCAAGAATATGACTTGGAGATCAATCCTGCCAAAATTGTCAAAGGACAAGGTTTGCACTTGATATCTTCCCAATCTAATGATCAAGAGAAGGAACAACAATGGAAAAAAGAGGAAGATATATCCATTAGAGAAGTAATCATTCCTTAGTACCATAGTTTACACCTTACACTATTTAATTTTATTTTATGCATTGATATATATGGTTTAGACTTAGGGAAAGTGGTCTAGCAAGTTAACTGGTTATTTTGTTACATTCACACACACACCAACACTCTATCTTGGTCAAGCTGGAACATGTGTGCCCTCATTAATGATCCTTGGTCTCTTGGAGTGCTTACCTTCCTCGTTTCAAGAATTTGGATTGACTAGAGGTGCTAGTGATGTTTTTAGACCATTTTGGCTCCTCTTGTGCATTTATTGTTCACCTTGAGCCACTCCCACACCTCTGTTTGCTCAATAACACCTTTCATTGTAACGTCCCTGACCCTTCGACCGGTGAAGAGGATGCTACCAATGCTGCTATATACCCGGGCAACTAGCCCCATGAAACATACAGTGATAAAAATTGAAATGCATTGAAGTAAAAAGATGGATAGATGCATAACTATTCATCATACAGCGGAAGCACCTACATTCCATTCAAGCATTTACTACATTTTAACATGTTCATCATTTTCATTAAACATTAAATACAATTGCAGAGATGAATTAGACAAGAATACTTATCTTCGAATGAAGTTCCTCGAAACCAGTTATGTCGCTGCAACGATCCACCCAACCATAGGTCGATGTGCTCCTTAATATCTATGCAACATTGCCACCCCCGAGCTGGGCATGGTTTCCCTAAGGAAAAGGAAACTAATCAGGCTCACACATAGCCAAATATATGTCAACACTTAGCCAATCCAACACAATTGGGTTTATCGAGCAAAGAGTACACAACAACACATAACCAAGCCAACAAGTTGGGTTTATCAGGTTATTAGGAGATGGAAGCATTGTCTGCTAAGCTAGTGGGCTCACTAAAGAGATAAGGATGCCTTCACCAAAACTAGCTTGACTCCTAAAACATCCACACAAACACCCAACACAAGGAATCATTCCCTTCTCTGCTGCACAGTCCCTGAGGACATGACTTCCCTTCCAGTGCTATTCAGGGGGTGTAGAGAAGAGAATCAATCCTCTAGCTCTATGTATGAGGCTCTTGCAAAACACTAGGTTTTTCAAGCAGAACCTTTACACTCCTACATAGTCCAAAGACCAATTGCATACACAGCAATATACACCATTTCTGGGTAGAGGAGAACACTTCAGCCACAAAATTAATTTCCATGGAGGGTAAGAACAACCCACTAACAGCAGGCCATATCCGAGGGACATTTTGGGCCTAACGTGGCAAAACAAAAATGCATCAAAAAAACTAAAGAGGATGTGGTCTCTCCTCAAAATCACTAGGCAACACAAAAACAATTTTCAGCTTGGAAAAAACATTGGGAAAATGCAACAGAAAACGTTGGGGAAGAACCCAACCACAAGAACATCACAAAAACGAAATTTTTAGACTCCAACAAAATGAAGAACGACTTTCCATGAGAGGAATAAATACAAAACAAATCCAAAATCATGGATTTCACACACAAAAAATTCCCAGCCACTTGAGGGAGCCCCAACGTGGGTGAATTTTAATGATAAAAATGCCCAGGAGCCCAAATTATGAAGGAAGAACACACAACCAACAAAATCGTGGAGGTAAAAACAACTCCTAAGCTTCCCCGTGTGAGAAAATGAAGAACGTGAGTGTATGGGCAAATGGCATGCATTTTTGGGTGCTTTCTTGCTCCAAAATTCAAAATTGTTTTTTCCCCAAAAATGGGTTTTCCCCAAATTCGAAATTGCTGCCCATACTCTTCCAATCCCCATGCAATAACTAACTCAACGACATTCTGGCAGAATTTAATGATTCGGGAAAAAGACAAAATGGGTAGTTCACTGATTGATGGGTTCTCCCTTTGACATTTGGATTTCCCCCATTGGCCTAAAGGTTAAATATTTCCCCCTCCTTATCCTTAGGAAAATAATGCCCTTTTCATTATGGTTGCATTGACATAGCTGGTTGTGGGTATTTTAATTAAAATGCATAATTACATGATGCCAAAAATTATAATGTGTCGGCTAGCACAAAATTCCATCAGCAATGATTTTAATCGCCGGAACATAAAACGTTAAATTGATGGTGGCGATTTTTCCTTTATCTCCACACCATGATTAATTACAATATATACATCATATACATTTTAATGCAAACGGGGTCAAAATCGGGGTGTTACATTCATACACCCATTTACACTCCATCATGTCTCACCAACATTCATACCAAGTTTCGTGACCGTTTGAAGTGGTTTGAGAGCTAATTGGTCCACCTAGGGGGGATGGAGGTCAAATCTAGTGATGACACATGTGCATTTCCAAATGGATTCCTAAGCCTCACAATTTTTCCCAAATGTAATATATATGTTCTAAACATATTTACATGTTATGTAGTGTTAATAATATCCACTATTGACTTCATGTGTGAATACAATTTCAGTATTTTCAGCTAATTTGTGTTTTTTTGCAAACTATAGTGAATTGTGAGAGTTATTTGGCTTCTAGATCCAGCTGTGAATCAATTCTCACATGGTATTAGATATTATTAAATCTACAAATAGATTCCAGAGTGTTTGATTTGTTGTTAGAGGGATTCTCCATATAGATTCGTGAGTTTTCATTGCAGTTAAATTCAACAATTCTCACCAATAGCGCAAGTAGAGATGGATGAAACTCATGTATTTATAACAACATTCAAATACTTTGAATGAAAGTCCAATATGGTTATCCATATGAGGTCCAAGGATCTCTACAACGTCACCATGGGGACAGAGGTCGAACCAAATTATGCAATAGAGAAATCAAAGTTTTCAATAGACTTGATGAAGCAGTGTAACGTCCCAAGTCTAATATGCAGACCTGAACACTAACTAATTCTACAAATTAAATTAAATTTATGATATTTGAATTACAACCATTCAGTGCATCTCTAAACTAGGCAAATAAGGGATTTTTTGTTGGAAAATTTGCAGACAAGTGCGTAGGCAGTGGCAAACAAAAAATATTAAGTTCAGAATAGTGAATTGATTTCCCCTAAAACATTTATATTGGGGACCATTTAGGTTTCAGGATCCTCTCTACGGAAACCTACTGCCACGCTTCTTGGTCACCTAACCATGAAACTAGGGAAATTCCTTCACTCTTTCAACCAGGGGACTTGAGGAGAAGTGCAAAGGTTTTATAAATCCTTCATAGAGATTATAATATTATTTGGGAGAGTTTCTGACAAATCTAGATTTTTTTGGAGGATTTAGGGAAGAAATGGCAAATTCAAGCAATTTTGGCCTAGTGAGACCGTACGCAATGGAGGATCCCAAATGAACGTACGACCCAAAATAAAAACTGATATGGATTTATGTATGAGAAGGTGGGTCTTCCAGTGACCCACAAGGACGTACATAACTATATTTGAGTGGACAGAACTCAGTATATAGCATAAATGGTAAAACTAGCATTCTAGCTAGGGTGCAAAATAAAGAAGATAATTCGTAGCATATTGAATTATGTACTATATGTGAAGTATAAAAGAGAATAATAACATTTAAATGAACATATTAAAATCCCTCAAATAATTCCCACAACCTTTCTATTTCCTTATTGCAATCAGATTGATCAATTCCCCCCATTACACTGACAAAACAAGTTTTTTATGTGAAACTGAGAAGGTAAACTTTCAAGGACAGAGATATTTCGACCTAATAAATATAAATGACAAATTTATATGATCTTGTACATCAGAAATCATTGGATATACTGACCATTACATAAAGAGAATTCAAAATGGTGGGTAGGAGGCCAAGAACATGACCATAGAAGGGTTGAGAGCGTAGGTGAAGCACAGGAGTCATTGGTGTTATAGCTGATTTTAAATCACATGGTGAGTCCCATGAGATGTCCCATGAGAAACTCCATATGTAGGAATAGATGTTACGGAAGTAAGAATATGACCTAAAAGTAAGAATACGACCTCTGAATACAACAGGAGGTACTTGACTCTGAGACACAACTACGCGAGTAGTAGCAGTACACACATGGCTCGTAGAAACATTCTAGCCCGAAGGACCACATGAATTATGGGGAGGAATAGAATTCAAAGAACTAGGAATAGAGGATGAAGGGACATGTGAAATCACGTAAGTGGTATTTCCTACAGTCACTCGTCTTGGCTCTGGTATCTGAATAGGACTACTAGCACTAGGTCTAGGATGAACATGAGATGTAGCCTCCACCAGCGGGATGGAGGGTGCAATGTGGTTCATTCTCCAAAATCTATACACATGGAAAGGAATGGGAATTCCCCCAGGCATAGTGCTAGGATCAAATTCTGACTCGGCATGGAATGCCAGATCATGTGCAGGGATGCCATACATGCCATAACTAACATAACTAGTGCTCGTAGGTTCATGATGAGTCTCGTCGCCCGACATCCAATACCAATGACCTATGGATGAGGGATCATACCGAGAGTGTGTAGTTATATCACATGAAGGATCATACCCATAGTGTGTAGGTATATCAGGTGAAGGATCAGAAGGGTAACTAGCAACCTAGAAGGAATAAGAAGAAGGGTGAAAACAATCATAAGGGTGGGAATAAGAATGAAAATTCCAATTCTAATGACAAGAATGCCCGAAATGCTGGGGGGGACAAGCAGCCTAAACGTAAGGTTAAGTGTCCTTGCAGGTTGTGTAAGGAGGACCACCTCACTCACTTGTGCCCTTGGATAAAATAAGCCTCGAGGTTCATAGCGCAGGGCCCAACTGTGCTGACTAACGCTTTACCTCATAATCAAAATATGAACTCGAGGACCCATGATCAGTCTGGTGGGGATCAAAATCCATCGGAATCTTGTAGTGGTCATGGTTGCATCAATATAGTGCATGCTACTAGGGTTTTGAATTGTGCGAAGGACTATGGTTCGTCACAACTAGACCTTGGAAAGGAACCCTACTCCACCCGAGATTCCTTTGCGTATTGAAAAAGCTATGGATAAACCTGAAGTTGCTTCTCACATTCCTAAGGGAGTCCTTAAGTGTTCAAGGCACAATCCTAATGCTCAAGCCTCCCAGAACCATTCTGTTGTTGAGGATTTGGGCCACACTCCTTGTGCGATCTCTGCACTCGAAGTACTTCATAGTTTTCCTTTGTAAAGGAAATCTTTTCTTTCTTCTCTTGTTGTTAACAATGATAATTCTTCCTCCGTCATCAAATTTGAAACCGCAGGACTATAGCTTCACTTTCCTTACTATGTGTCTCTCTTGACTCATGTAGAATGTCTTAACAAGACCATCAAATGCATTGTGATTGACGAAGGCGTTACTACTTCTGTGATGTATTTGGCATGTTGGAAGGGTTTGGGTTCCCCCAAGTTGTCTAAATCCACTACCATGTTGACTGTGTTTGATGGTAGATCATTTCAGCCAAACAACATTATTCCTTCTCTTAAGGTCCATTTGGGAGGAAAGACCGTCGCGATCGAGGTCGAGGTCGTTGATGCGCCCCTTGACTACAATCTGTTACTGGGTAGGAATTGGATGTACAGTATGCAATCCATAGCTTCTTCTCTATTTTGAGTTGTATGCTTTCCATTTAATGGGAAGATAGTTACGATTGATCAAATGGCATTCAAGAATCCGTGTGTTACCGCATCTTCAGGAGCTTCTATCCCGATTGTTGTGCACTCTCAACCAGCAACTGGGAGTGTGGGTGTTGGAATGTACCCATCCCTTATGGGATTATTTAGTTGTCCTGCACCTATTCTTATGATTGGGTCTACTTTCAGTGAGGCTTCATCGTCATTGCATTCGGTATCTTTTCGCACCACTCATATGGAAGATCCTTGGATTCTTCCTGCATCGAGTCCTTCGAGTGAGCCCAGTGGAACAGACATGCCTTTGCTTGCAACTATGATAGCATATCAAGCTAATCTTGAATGTGTTGCAGAGCCTAGTCCTTCCTCTTCGTAGACAGAGGAGGAGGACCCATATGTGCTACCTGCATGGACAGTTCAGTCTTCTCACGCACATGATTGCCTTGATAGTGTTTTTCCTTTAGATGAAGCTATTATTGAGGCTATGTCTGGGGTTGAGCCACCTTGGGAAGAGTTGCATCATAGATCTTACTTCGTTCCCAAGCTTGACCGTTTGGAGCATGAGGAATTTAGGGAGGTTCTTAGTGAGAGAATTGGTAGTCCCATAGTTCCATTAAGCTCTTCTAGTCTGATGGCTGATGGAAACATGTCAAATATATCTCCTACCATTCCTATCAATATCCCTCACGATCCTGGCAAGATTGAGAATGTCTATATTGGGGTAGAATGTTTCCATGCTGAGATTCAAGAGTATACCAAGTTGTTCAAATAATTTCATGATGTATTTGCTTGGTCATACAAGGAAATGCCAGATATCGACCCTTGCATTGTTGAGCATGAAATTAAAACTTATCCCAATGCTAAACCTATTCGACAACGCTTGCGTGCGGTGAATCCTAGGAAATCACCCGCGATTAAGGCTAAGATAGAAAAGATGATGAATGTCGGTTTTATCTATCTCGTTCCCTTGACAGAGTGGGTTTCAAACCCCATTTTGGTTGATAAGAAGTAGGGAATGATCCGTATATGCACTGATTTCCATGACTTGAATCATGCCTGTCCTAAAGATAATTTTCCCACACCCTTTATCGATCAAATTTTGGATGAGTGTGCGGGAAGCGAGGTATTTTCCTTTATGGATGGATTTTCTTGATACAATCAGATATAGATCAAACCTGAGGACCAACATAAGACTGCCTTTATTTGTCCTTGGGGTACCTTTGCATATCGGAAGATGCCTTTTGGCCTTAAAAACACCAAAGCCACTTTTCAGTTGGCTATGATCTTGATCTTCCATGATCTCAAATCGATATTGAAGTCTTTTTGGATGACCTTGCTGCTCATTCTTGTCAGAGGATGTGTCATTTCTACCATTTGAGATTAGTGTTCGAAAGGTGCCACCATTATTTAGTCAGGTTAAATCCTCACAAGTGCATCTTTTGCATGAAGTCTGGTCGCTTATTAGAGTTCATTGTCTCCAAAGAGGGTATAAGATTCGACCCTTTAAAGGTTGAGGCAATATTTCAATTGTCTCCCCCGAGAAACATTAGGCATCTTCAATGTTTGCAAGGCATGGAAAACTTCTTATGGAGATGCATCGCAAACTTTGCCAATTTGACTAGAGGCTTTATGTGTCTTTTGAAGAAGGACACTACTTTTTGCTAGGATGAGCAATCCCAAGATTCCTTTGATGCGCTTAAGCGAGCCTTAGCATCGGCCCTGGTGATTAGTCCACCCGACTATAGCCGTGATTTTCTTCTTTATGTGGCCACGTCTATGGAGACGATTGGTATGGTTTTGGTTCAAGAGGATGAGGAGCTCCAAGAGCATGTCATATATTATTTGAGATGAAACCTTATATATGTAGAGATCCATTATTCCCATGTGGAGAAGCTTGCCTTAGCTACCGTTCATGCGGTTCAAATATTGAGACACTATATTCTCCTTCGCTAGACCTTGGTGGTAGCCCATGTCAATCCATTTCAGTTCATCCTCACTAGAAGGATGATAGGTGAAAAGTATAATAAGTGGATTTTCATCTTGCAAGAATTCAATCTCGAGTTTGTTTCAGAAAAATCGAAGAAATCGTTGATTTTTGCGGAGCTTATATCTAATTTCCCAAGCAAGGAGGAGGAGGAAGTTTGTGAATATACGTTTGTCAATGAGCACATTTTCCTGATCTCAACTTTGGATCCATGGTATGGGTATATTATCATATATTTACAAACATTGAAGGTCCCTACTCACCTTTCATGGGATGAACGACAACAATTACATCACGTATCCAAGAATTACCTCATAGTGGATAACACATTGTACCACCGTGGGGTAGATTCCATTTTATGTTGTTGTTTAACCCATGAAGAGGCTGAGCTTGTGCTGAATGATTTCCATGAAGGGGCATGTGGTGGTCATTTATTTGGGATTTCTATATCCCAAAAAATCTTGAGAGCAGGTTATTACTAGCCGTTGATATTTAAACATTGTGTCAATGCGGTCAAGAAGTGCCAACCTTGCCAGGTGTTTGCACGTAATATGCGCTCACATCCTCCCCCGCTACATCCTATTATAACTGTCGGTCCCTTCACTAAGTGGGGGCTTGATTTCATGGATTGCAACCCAACTTCAGTTGGGGGGCATCATCATATTATCGTGGTTGTTGACTACTTCACGAAATGGGCTGAGGCAATGCCCCAAAATTTTCCGAAAAAATTAAAATTTTTAAATCTACAAAACATTAATGTAAAACAGATTAACTAACATTAATCAGTTATGTGTTAATAGCTTGTTATTGAATTTATCAGTTGGTATGTTTAGTTATAGAACATATTTTCCAGCTTACTGACTTTTGTTACTTAGCTTTTGAGCTAACGCAACGGTTTCTACTTTTCTTACAGATGTACAGGTAAGAGGTTGTGGCGCTGCATTTCGTAATTCTAGAGTATTTATTATAAGTTCGTCGTAAGAGTAAAATCTCAAAAAGAAAGTAAGATACAAATCATTTCAACTTATGTTAAGGTATATTCAAACTAGTTTCTTTCTAGCAAAAGTAATTTATGCTCCTATTGACCTGTCATCTTCTCTATTTTATTACAATTGTAAATCATACAAACGTATCTTAATGAACTCTTTAGAAAATCAGAGTAGAGATACGGAATTATGAATTTTATACTAAGAGTAAAACTGTAAACAAGCATTTCAAGTTAAGTGGAACTGATAAAGGGCTTCCTAAAGTACTGCAAGGGTTTGGCCTATCCTCGTAAAATTCATGTTTATTATTGAGGATATCATTTAAGTAAAAACCTTATCTCCACATGGTAATTACTATTTTCTTGTCTTAAGTTACTTGTACTATAGATGCTATTTTAATCTTGAAAAATAAATCATTTAAAAGATTACAAGTAGAAAGGGAAATAAACCTAACTTTCTACCATCATACCTTCCTTTATGAACTTTTAAAACTATGCTAGTAAATGAAGGAAACTTTAGCTTATAAAAACTAGAAGTCAGATAAGTAGTTCTCAAATATTTTCCATAGCCTTGAGCTTAGAAATAACTATAAGACTATCCATTCCAAAGGTAATTTTTATTCTATTAAAAGTATTACTTCAAACACAAATTATTACTTCGAACAAGGAAAGGTATCCAAGGCTAAAGGCAATATAATAATATAACCCAAAAGATTTCATGGTTTACATTATTTACAACCTATGGTCTTTATGTTAATATTCTTTTTAATTATTAATGAACTTAAACACCTTTTATCAAGGGAAAAGTTTACATTAGCTTCTGTGCCAAGGTTCTCTTTATAAACTATAACATGCTATACTACCCTCCAATGGATATAAACCATAAGATATACTACTACTTTCCAATGCATAAATGCTATGCTAACAAGATTAAGATTCATATTGAAATACTTTCCAACCACCGAGCTATGTATACATTATGAAGTCGTTGAAAGGTTTTAATATGATTTCCAATGATTATTAAAATAGAATGGAGAATAATGAATAATCTTTGCATGCAGCATGGGGGAATAATGATGTCTTGTGAGGACTATGAATAAACCTTGGTCAACTAGAATGATTAAAAATCATTTTGTCGGCGAGCTGTCGATTTTTAAACTATAGCCAAAACCCACAACTCATAAATAATTTTGTTGACTGTCGTGGCGTCTCCTCAGCCATATGCTGCATGGTTAAATGGGCTGTTGGTAAACCCTAGCCCTCATTTTATCCTCCTCGTTCGACGTCTGTCGCTCATAATGGTGCTGAGGCACCTCTGTGTTGTTCTCCTCTACAACAATTTACCCCAGCTTGTCTTCTTGCTAAAACTCATAGAGTCATGCTCCTCTGTTGATCTATAGCTTGGTCGTCCCTCCGTTGTGCTTCCTCTGCCATTCTCCAACTAAACCTAACCTGTGCACTTCACCTCCATCCGTGAGGATTGATGATTTTTAACCTACTGCAATGCAATTTGCACACAGCTGAGAGTTGCACTTTCTCTTTCTCCTTCGCAGTAGGGTTTTCTTGTGCGTTGAAGGTTGTGATGATGCTGCTAAAGTTTTAGTTTCTCTGCGATGGAATAGGTAAGAAATCTCCAGACTGTGCAACACTTCCTTGCTTATTCGTTATTCCTTTCTTAAATTTATAATTTATGCTACAGCATTTACTTAGATATTTTTCTTTGCGCATACTGGATTCTTGTTCTCCAGCGTATGCAGCCGTGGGTAAAAGACTTGGACAGCAGTCTTCAAAACCTGGTAATCCTGGTTTCACCATGGCTTGTTCTTCTTATGGTTACGTTGGACCCTTCGCAGGTTGGCTTGGCTTAAGAATCCTAAAACCCTTACTGCTTCAGTTTGGACTTAAACTGTTGGTTTAAGAATTAGTGGAAGAAACCCTTCACGCAATGTGAGGGCGTTACGGCTTAGGCCAAGGTTGTAAATATTAATTTTCTTTCTACATTTTAAGTTCCGTATATAAAAGAATAGAAATACTGGCTGCAAGCTTGACTGTGGACGAGATTACGACCTCGACTCTTCGTTTTGATTGTACTTTTAAAGGTTCAGGGTTTTACCCAACGTTTAATTATATAAATTAACATATTATTTGTCCGTAGCTTTTAGATTATACTACAGCATGTACTTTCAATTTGTAGACTGTGTAGGATATTAAATCATAGGCTTATGATAGCCTTGCATTGTTAATTTATAATACGGTCGTAAAAATAAAAATAATGTCTTATCTTTATGGTTTGTATTTATTTACATAAGTTTGGAAATATAGGGTTAAACCCCAATTTCTACAGTTTGAGAATCAATATAATTTCTTAATCTGATACTATGCATTACATACAAACTCTATCTGTATCAGTGAGTAAATAAAAGATTATTATCATATTGATTAGGCTCGATAAACGAGCAGTCTAATGTTCTGTTATTTATCTTTGTTTTAAATATGTAGCTGAGTTGTTTTACTATAGATAAGTTCTTTTATAAAATTATTGTCAGGTTATGTACCTGGGTTATACCTTGATGTACTTGTTATGTAATTTTGTTAAGTGATAAATAGGGTTTACACTCTTAAGCTATATAGGTTCTTATGTTTTGCTTTTAATTTACTTAACGAAATTCTTAACAAAAGTCTATTTATTTTGTAAGACAGAGTATATTAAATTCGGGGTTGTAATTTAAATATTTATATTCCTTAATTTTTAAAAGAATATTGTTTCTATGTTGGATAATATAAAAGTATAATATTATTATTATAATAATAATACTTACTAATGGAAAATAATAATCCTGTCTTTATTGGAGTATTAAGTTCTCCATATGTATAACCTTTGTTTATTTTATAGCGTACAGAAAATAGCATTATGCTGTTTAAATTCCTGTACTGATATGCATATACCAAAAAGGTTCTGATAAAATTTATTCTATCTGTTAAGTTATTATTTTACTTATGAAAATAAAAGAAATGAATTACTTAACACTTCTTATGACCTATCTTATATAACTATATATATAGTAGCATACATTTTTAATCCATAAAGGATAGAGTTACCATTCTAAGTAATGTTAGAAATTAATTTAATAAAGAAAAAGGAAAAGTAAGGGAAACCATAACCTTAATATAATACCACAGTTCTAGCTAGCTTGCTTGAATATTGAATTAAATTTACATTTGTTTACTTCTACAAATGTTCTATAAGTACAAGTATTAACATGTTTATAATCTGAATAAAGAGAAATAATAGCTCTATAACTTGTTCTTGCTTTGAGTTAATTTTTAAGAATGAAATCATCTGAATACAAGGAAGGAAACTATACAGCAAAACAATATGAAATCTAGTTTAACTTTTACTTTCTATCCTGTACAGTAGCATTTATTGGAAACAAAGTTACAGTACTAGGAAGTAGTTTTTAAGAATTATAAAAAAAATAACTTATTAATTGGTGAAACACTTGTAGTTACTGAAAGTAACTAAATAGTAAACTCGGTTCAGAGGGATACTACTTCACAATACCGAGATACTATGCTGGAGTCCAGATGTGGGAAAACACAGTAATTCTTAACATATTTAACTACTGATATTCTGAGATACTAACTTTACTAAACTAACTAACTACTCATACATATAATATAAACATCACATGCGTCCATTCATACCCAGTAAACATAAAGAAATAAGTGATAGAACCTATTTAAGCTGTGGACAACAACAACAATGGGAGGCCGTTCCTCCCTACCAACTCCTGGAGAGCGCTCAGATAGCAACTTCTCAGGACATCCGAGCTTGCTATGGTCTCCCTGGTTGGAACTAGGTGCAGCAAAGTCAGATACCAGTCTTCAAATTCAGTATTAACTCAGAACTATCAGTCAGTTCTCTCAGTCCAAAAAGTTGTACTGAAATCAAGTTACTGCAGCAATCCTCCTAGAACAACTTCCTTACTGTATTTCCCTCTTCCTCAATGAATTTCCTAAATAACATTCACCTGAACGAATTCTCTCTGGAAAATATCTGAGCAGCCTCAGCTCTCTTCATTGAGTACTTTTAAAAGATTGCCTGGGTCTTTGTTGGGTTAACTGTCATTTAATGAGCCACCTGCTCTGATTCCACTTTCTTGGGGAATCATGACCCCAAATATAGGGAAATTGCCACCTGCAACTTAGGAAGTGTTTGAGGATGCTGCCACTTGTATTTTGTCTTTCCATCTAGTTCCATCCACCAGTTTGACCAGTAACCTCTTTTTAACAGCTCTCCCATGCTGTTGTCTCCATAATTTATTTATTAATAATAAAATATTCTGAATTACACTCCATTACTGTTGACTCTGCTGAGTCATCAATCCCTACTTAGGATTAAATTTAACATAATGTCTCAGAAATATAATAAAACAATTTACATAATTTTACAAAATTGGGGTATGTGACAGGCTATTCCTACAGTTAAATCCGACGGTGAGACAACCGCACACTTCGTATTCAACTAGATTATTACTCGGTTCGGTATTCCCAAAAGAGCTTGTCACTGACCATGGAAGGCACTTTCAGAATTGGATGATGGAAGAGTTGGCCTCAAAGTTAGGGTATAAGCAAGAGCATTCTTCTTCTTATTACCCTCAAGTGAATGGATAGGTTGAAGCAGTGAAAAAATCACTCAAGTCTATTCTCCAATGAACCGTCGCACAAAGCAAGACCAATTGTCATACCATGTTATATCCTGCTTTGTGGGCTTATAGGACCACGGTTAAGACTGCCACCGGTTTTTCTCCATATCAGCTTGTACATGGAGTGGAGTCTGTATTGCCGGTTGAGTGTGAAATCCCCTCTTTGAAGCTAGCCATAGAGCTCTTACCAGACACTTCCCCATTGGAGGAACGTTTTGTCCATTTGGAGCTGCTTGGTGAGTAGTGCTAAGATGTTTTAGTGGCTCTATAAGTGAATAAGCATCGCATTAAGGTCTAGTATGATAAATATGTATGTCCAAGGAAGTTTAGTGAAGGAGATTTGGTCATTTTGTGGGAACAAGCTAAAGAACCATTGGGGGCAGGAAAATTCAACCCCATGTGGCATGGTCCTTACGTGGTTAAATGTGTGTTAGAGAAGGGCGCTTATGAGCTATTAGATTATGAAGGGACGGCCTTGGCGGAGCCTAGAAATGGGCTCTATCTTAAAAAGTACTATGCATGATTTTCAGCCAACGCTGACTATTGTATATTATTGTACAACATTTTGCATAGTTAGTTTTTTCTTATGGTGATCGGGTTTGTTGATTAGCTTCCATTTCTTATGGCAGATGTCAATGGAGTCTTCCATCTATATAGGATTCGTGGATGGTGCAAGCCGTCACACTCAACACTCATCCTCTACTGCTTGGGTGATTTATACTCCTATGGGTCAAGTATTGTCTTCAGGAGGCGTATGTTTACGGCCCTCTTCAAACAATTTTGCTGAATATAGTGCCATTTTCGAGCTTCTACGGGATGACATTTCACACGGTGTTCTATCTCTTGAGGTACATCTTGATTCAAAGTTAGTAGTGTCACAGCTTAATGGCTTGTATCATGTTAGAGATCCAACATTATTATGGAGATTCTTACGGGTGAGATTGTTAGAATGGAAATTTGACAACATAACATACATACATGTTCCAAGAATTTATAATCATGTTGTTGACTCATATGCTAACTACGTGTTAGATTGGAATTTGTTTCATAGACAATAAGCTCATCACAAACATACATTTTTATACATGTAAATAAATAAACCGATCATCATAAAAAAATATCATTAAACATCCAAAATGTGATAATACATAGTGTCATAATACAAAAATGGGGCTTCTGAGCCACCAAAATATAAATACACGGTAGTAAAAAATGTATCACTCCTAGGTATCTAAGCCTGGAGAGGAGGAGGGGGGTTCTGATCATGGATTGTCACCACGACTCTAGCTAGTTGTCAAAACAACTGCACCCATGCTCATGGCACACCCACCACCTGACGTTGCATGGCCTCAAGAAAGTCCTCGACCTGGGACATGGGTACCCTATGTGTTAGCTGCACGAAGTTGATATGAATGCTTTGGAGCGTCCGCTCCACATCCACACCCATAATGTCATCTCCTCTTCCCCTCCGTCTATGACGAGGGAAGCATTTAGGCCACCATGGTCCTACATCTGCATACATATGACAGGATTTCACTATGTGTTGTCATGCAAAAACATGTCTTTTTGATTCCATATATCAAAAAACACAAAAAAATTAATAACTCAAAAATCTTAAAAATAGGGTTGGGATTCATTACCAATGTCACCATATGCCGATCCTGGTGTTAGTGGCATGTTGGGATCTCCCCAAAAATATATCCCCACATAGGGGTAGTCATCAATGGCAACTATCTGATGTCGCCACCATGGAAAGAAATCAGCTGGATAGGGGTTAGAAACCCTACCTCCACCCAGTCTATGCATTGCATCTTCCCAACATCGTTGGCCTAGATCTCGAACCCCGTGAAGAGGAATGTCAACTCTAGGGCTCAATCTTGGAACACGCTTAAAGAAAAATGTGCTCAGTATGCTACTGAAACTGAATTTTTGTACTCTGCCCATCTTGCACTTGCTGAGTTGGTGCTTCATGTTTCCCAATAGTGTAGTTCTCCAATCGTAAACCACGGGTCTCATACGCTCCACTGCATAGAAAATTAGAGGTTGCAAGGCCTGGTGGAGTGAGGCTAGCCTTGCTATCCTACACAGTGTCAGTAGTATGGTCTTTAGGCCTAGCACCTATATGGAGCTAGTTGGGATCTGACTCCTGACCTTCTCTGTGTCTGGATAACAATACACTGCCATGTACTCTTCTATGGTGATGCCACCTCCGGGCCCGTGAGAACATAGGTTCACCACTTCCCCCCGTCGGGAAAATCCAGTAATAAAGTATATGTCCTCCACTTCTATGGTGAGGGACATCCCATCAATATGGAAAGACTCTGAGTCAGGATCCTAGTAGTTTAATAGCATCTGCAGCAGTCTTGGTTTGGCCCTTAAGCCACCAAGACACCAAAAATTGTAAATCATTCATGCACGAACAGCCTGTTGTGCCATTAGATCACCCTGTACTGCTTCTTCTACATCCCTGTTCTCACGTTCCCTCCATTCTAGAACCATCATGCACATTTAATTCAAGTTTGGGTCATTAGAAGTCTTAGAAAAATTGAACGTGGCCGCATACATGACTGTTTGCTAAACAGCCGAGTATGTATGTGACTTTGAGGCCTTTTTCCACGTACATCCAGCCCTATATGCAGAAAAATCCTTGATTTCTATGTGGGCCATGGCGCATACTTTAGGGTGGCCTAGAAATCAAATTGGACCATGGGAAATTAAAAAATTTACGTGAAAATGAAAGAGCAAGGCATGGGAAATTACCTTGAAAAAACGGTGTCGAATTCTGTCAGCTCGATCTCCCGGAATTCATGTTTGAAGTTCTGAGCTCAATTGGGTAAAAATTTCAAATGTTATATAATGTTTTGAATTTTTTACTATTTATAGAAAATTTTCAATTTTTTTAAAATTTTTACCCCCTTTTCTATAGTTTTAGACCATTTCTGACCCTTTTGGAATGTTTTTTACTAATATATGATGTAGGAGACCATTTTGAGCACCGTTTCGACCATTGTTTTTACCCGTTCAGGCCGATTTCAGGTATCATGTTTAAACTAGCATATAGGTTAGGTTTCACCTCCATTTTCATTTTGCATGACCTTATGACCATTTCATTATCATCGTAGGCACAAACCCATTCTATCTTGTCACAAAACCTTCTTGCTGTTTTAGAAGTGGCATGATTAGAATGGTAGAGCTTGACATTACATGGGTACCCTAGTTAGCTCCTTATTTTCATTTGGTGCCCATGCCAACATTTTTTCTTGTAGGGTGTGGGAGTCCATTGTATAGTATTTCCATGACATTTCGCAAGAGCCTCATACTCCTCTTGATATTTTGCTAGCCTATTTCCCCCGGACTCCCTTATGTCAAGTTATAATTGCATTATCATGAGCTTTTCCTACCTCATTGAGCCTTATGCCGGCTTCCCTGAATTTGAGTTTCAGTCATATAGCCCAAGCTTGTCTCATGTCTAACCACGTGGAGCCATTTTATATATCCTTTGAAACTTGATTCCCTATTCTTACCAGGAGGGGATTTTCCCCCGAGTGTCGCTATCCTACACATGTGTCCTTGCATTGAAAATAGGTATGTTCCAGTGCTTGGAACTAGTTTGTTTTCCCATTTGACACTCATCTCCTCCTAGTCTGTAACTTTAAAGCAATTTTATTCTTTTTCAATCTTTTCAAATATTTGAAAAGGTCCAAAAAAATTAAAAAACCAAAAATCCGTACAAGAAAAGATGTTGTCTTTGGCAGCAGTCGAGTCGTGTCACCTTCGAACAAAGCACTATATATCACATCCGTTGGTTGGGTTAATAGTTTTGCTTTAGGAACTGTACTCATTTATCTGAGTTTGTCTCCACCGACTGGTTAAGCTTCTAGTCCCTATGGAGCCTCTATCGATTCCTCCTATGTCACAGAGATGTCCCAGTTTTGCATATCGAGTCTATGCTGACTGCATTTAGTCACCATTTTCCTTTATGCTCTTGTTCGAAGGAAGTTGAAACCTGAGTCGCCCATTCCTCAGTTATCTTGAATTTGCATGTCGACCATTCCTGGTACAGTTACTGGTTTGTGCACCTTATGATTGAGTCCTTCCACATTATACATCTTGGCTGGGTACCTCATGTTGGATGATGGGGGATACCTTAGTGCCCTCCTTCCAGCAGATTTCATCCCAATTATTTCAGATCATTTATTCTGGGATAGAAATCTAGACTCATTTTTGAGTGCCTTGAGACTTGCAGTCATCAGTGGTAGGTTCTCTCGCCATTGACAATTTTTTGGGAATACATCAATGTTCCCTGATCAATGGATTCTCTCAAGTGTTAAACCTCAACACATTTATTCACACTTGTTAGTTTGCACTCTCGTACCTTGATTCCCATTTTCATTATTGGTGGGTGATCTCACGTTTGTTAACAGTATACATCAATGACCGGTAATCAGACGATGGACTACTATGTTCGACCTAGACACCTCTATTCACATAGTAGGACATGTACTCGTAGTGTTTTGTGTAGAAGACCTTCCAAACTTGTGGCATCTCTTATATGCTACCTCCAAGATCGTGCTAGTGTTCATGAGATTTCAGCTCTCGTGACTTGATTCCAGTATATGTCAGATATTTCCAGCTATTATGGAGATCTTGATCCATTATATATCTTCAATATTCATGGAGATCATGATCCTTTCACAGGGTCTTCACTTAGTGAAACCGTGTCATAGCGCCTTCATTCATGGGATATTAAAGAATACCCCTAATTCCACTAGATATTGATAATTACTTACAAAAATCTGTTTGTTCAGCCCGCTCCCAATACATATTTCCAATTAAAAAACCCCTATTTTTACAATATATTCCTTAGTTTTACTAGAAACCCCTTGTTATACCCCCCAATATTTATAAACCCCCAATACCCTATTCCTCACCCCCAATACCTACAATATATTGACCTTATTTTCCAAAATGAAAAACCCCCCTTTATGAATGAACGTGATAAGATATTGCTTAAGAAGGTGAATCCCCCGTGGATCCTTTGTATATCTTCATCATGTTGGAATATATTAAACCCACTCACAACTTAGGATAAAATAATTAATCATTATTTGATTAATTATTCACCCACTAGCTTAATTAGGTGGCACCTTAAATTCAATGCATGCCATCTATATCCTAGGAATGAGTTATTTCTGATTCTGGGTTCATCTAGAATTAGTATGCAGGACCTTATAGCAGATTCTGCTTTTTTCTGCTTTTTTCTGCTTTCCTATGGATAAGATAAAAGCTAGTCAACTAGGAAACTGGGAGCTTTTGTTTCCAACCCATCCTCAATTAGTTTTTCTCTATTTTCTAGGATTAGCATGTTATTTCCATATCCTTGACAACTCACTCATGCTTTTTCCAACTCATGAGGTCCTTGATAGATTTAGCAAGTGCTTTATCCACCTATGGGGGTTTGCTATATTTGGGTAAGTCAGCCTTTTTGAGCTTTATGATTTGTTTCCATACAATTCGACTTTCCTATGAGGGAAGATCTATTTATGTACTCTATTATTCATAATTATTCAATGGAAGGATACACACCAATATTCATCTCTTCATTCATGTGATTCAGTCTCTTTTATTCTCTCTATTTTTCCTGTGTATGCTTGTGAGAATTCTTAGTAGCAAGATCTATTTCCTGTGCTTATTTTTAGCATCATTGCACATAGCATTGATCTATTATTTCTACATGGTATCAGAGCTACAAGGTTGATCAAGTTCTACAAAGTTGAGGAGCGCTTCCAGTCTCCTATCCCTCTTTGAAGAAGAGCTTGTCTAGCTTACAAGATTTTCTCCTAGTTTGTTTTGCAGGTTGAAGAGAGTATCTCTTAGAGCATATCAACAACTTCAATATGGATTCAAAAGTTCCTCTACTATATCCTTTCAACTATGCTGATTGGAAGCCAAAGATGAGTGCATACTTGAAGAGGCAATGTCTCTTTGATGTCTCCTTTGGTGCATTGAGTGAACCTGATTCTTATGAAGAGAAGATTGATTGGCTAAATAATTGTGATAGAGCTTATGGAATTATGTGTTTGGGAATGTCTCCAAATATATATCATCTCATAGATTCTGCTGAATATCCATATGAGCTTTGGAAAATTTTGGACAAAGCTTTTGGTTTGCAGGAAATCGAAGATGAAGCATGGAGCGAACCTAGCATCTCCTCTTGTTCTCTTTCTCAAGATCTCTTGGCCTCTACATTCTCTGATGAAGTTTATCATGATAAATAAGTTTCTCATACAGTTCATGTTGCTGCTTCCCTCTTTCATTCGAATGCTTCCTCCTTCAATGAAGAAGCAAATATTGAAGAGCCATCTTTTTTTGTGTCTCTTGAAGGCGATTTTTCTTCTTGTGATACTATTGATGAAAAAGAAGTAACATATGGAGCTGATGCTGATATTGATGATGATCCTATAACCCATTCATTGTTCTCTCAATCTCCTATCTTAGATTCTAAGATCTATGTGCGAGATTCCTTACACCTCTTGCATACCTCTCTCATTGATGGTGCGCAACCCAGTGACTTCCAGGATGTTTGCTTAGCCACATCAAGCCTTATTTGTGTCATACCACTTACCTTACTTGATCTCATGAGCTTCAGGATATCCTTCTTTGATCTTGGCATCAATACTCAGAGACTTATTGAAGATTGTGAACATCTCATTCTGCCCATCCATCATTCAGATTTTTACACTTATCAGTTTTTCCCAGTTGCTCATAATTTTCCTAGTCTAGCCCTATATCCTCATGGAGCCATTGAATACTTTGTCCTTGCTGTTCCATATGTTAATATTTCTGATATATCAGAGTTTTATCCGCCTCATATCAGATCTATACAGGTGCTACATCATATTGGAACATTGACATGTGATTCACATCACAATTTTGCAGCCATTTAGGGAATCGGGTGTGAAATAAATTGCCTTATTTTTTGTACTCTTTGGAAAGGAGTATGCACAGATCTCTTTTCCATTTCAGATTATGTTTGCAGATCAGAGTTTGACAGTAGAAAGAAGCATTTAGATAATGCTCCTACTTCATCAATTGATGAGATACAAGGATTCTCTCCTCTTCCTTCTTGCAGGTTCTACACTCTAGCGCATGATCATGGAGTTCATGATTTCTTCAGCAAGTCCTTCATCTAGAAGCAGTTCAGTCAGCTCATTAAAGTGAAGATGAAGATATGTTGAAGACATATTTCAAATTTTGTGGCTTGTTCTATCTTGAGGGAGGATTTTCCCCATGTGGTTTTGCCTCTTTCCTCATTTTTCTGGACATAAGAATTGTAAAAGGGTGACCATAGCCTTGTTGCTGGGCCCTATATGCATCCATATGCATCCATATTTTTTGTCATACCATCATAAAGTCAGACTTATAGGGGGGTGTTGGAATATATTAAACCCACTCACAACTTAGGATAAAATAATTAATCATTATTTGATTAATTATTCACCCACTAGCTTAATTAGGTGGCACCTTAAAGTCAATGCATGCAATCTATATCCTAGGAATGAGTTATTTCTGATTCTGGGTTCATCTAGAATTAGTATGCAGGACCTTATAGCAGATTCTGCTTTTTTCTGCTTTTTCTGCTTTCCTATGGATAAGATAAAAGCTAGTCAACTAGGAAACTGGGAGCTTTTGTTTCCAACCCATCCTCCATTATTTTTTATCCATTTTATAGGATTAGCATGTTATTTCCATATCCTTGACAACTCACTCATGCTTTTTCCAACTCGTGAGGTCCTTGATAGATTTAGCAAGTGCTTTGTCCACCTATGGGGGTTTGCTATATTTGGGTAAGTCAGCCTTTTTGAGCTTTATGAGTTGTTTCCATACAATTCGAATTTCCTATGAGGGAAGATATATTTATGTACTCTATTATTCATAATTATTCAATGGAAGGATACACACCAATATTCATCTCTTCATTCATGTGATTCAGTCTATTTTCTTCTCTCTATTTTTCCTGTGTATGCTTGTGAGAATTCTTAGTAGCAAGATCTATTTCCTGTGCTTCTTTTTAGCATCATTGCACATAGCATTGATCTATTATTTCTACACATCATGGAGATTCTGATCTATTTATATTGTACGTGGTGATGACCACATATGTCATATTGTATCATTTGGAGTTATGTGCAGAGTTGTATCATTGTATAGTGTTGATTGGATGGCTGGTTCTTCCCCTGGGTTCTTCATCACTTCACTTCTAGGATGGACTTATAATGTATTTCAGCCATAGTATGACCCCTCTAACCTCACACATTAGGGGGCATCTGTTATAGCCGATTTTACCTCACATGGTGAATCACATTTTTATGGCATTCCATGTCCCTCTGCAGACTCCTTAGACCCCATGGGACATTTTTTTCCTTTGATGTTTCCAATATCATCCCTAAAAACATGCAAAAATTGCCATACACGACTTTTAAACCCTTTTTTGCGTATATACGCGGGTTTGACCCATAAAACCGCGTACATTAGGATGCATGAAAAAGGCCAAATTCTTTTGGAGTTTTCCTTGATGTGTATCCGACTCACTTGTCTCCTGGCCTTCCATATGCCTTGAGATCGCTCGGATTCGACCTTTCATTACCCATTGAAGAGCTATATAAGGAACCCTTTGGATACATTGAAGGCATGAGGAATTGAGAGAAAGAAAACTATAGTCCATTGTTGCCAGAACTTATACTTGAGTCTGCATCCTTTTGTCCCTTGGAGAACTTTTGTGTTCTTCCTAAGCTTTCCCTTTGCTTGTGATCTTCCTATCGAGAGATGGAGGATTGAAGTGGTCGAGGCCCAAGTGGGGGACTCAGTTTCTTCGATTCGTAGACATGCCGATAGAGGTTGTCTCCATTGTAATCTCTATTTTATATTAATAGAAATATCTTTTCCTATCCAATAATGTGTATTTGAATGAATATTTGATCCATGGATGATTTCAAATGCTTATATGTTATTGATTATATATGCTAGAGTAGGTCTAACACAATTATATATAGCATGCTTGTCTTTTTTATTGCATGTTGAGGAATCAATTTATCAATTCAAGCTGGAGTTGGAAAGCTCAATGGGGATCTACATCAACCGTCTGAAATAAGGTACGAATCGAGGTCCTTTACTATTAGATATTTGGTTTCTCTTGCATATAGGAAAGGATTGATTTCTGGAGTCAAGCTGTCTATTGTGGTACCCCAAGCCATAGGAATTTCTCTCCGTAACAACTAGATCTCGACCTGAACGTGAAGGAGGATGAAAAATATGTCTGATATGACTTCAATGGATGAAACTCAAGTGCTCCATACCTGCAAATAGGAGAGAATAGGAATGAAGGAGTGGGGAAGGGAAGGTTTCAGGCTCATCTCCCAAGTTTCTAAGGCACATTACTAAAAAAGGCATGCTCACATAAGCATAGATCAATAGACACATCAATCAAACTAATTAAATGGATTCAAATTTTCCTTTAATATCATTTTATGGGTGACCTATGAGAGCAATTCAACCACCTAGAATCCCTAACCCTAGCGACATAAGTGCCCTCCTTGGGAAATTTGGGATGTAGGACCATGTGGAAATATTTCCATGTCCAACTCATCCCTCTGATTTAGTAACTGCTCCCTTTTTAGTCAAATAGTTGTTTTTTTTGTTCATGAAAACTTTCTTCTTTTCCCTGCTTTTGAGACTGAGTCTCCATAAGGAAATTATGCTCTCCTTCTCCAAAACTTTCCTTCTTTCATCTGTATAGATTTTATGAGCTATCCAAGAGGCAACTACACCCTCCTTTGCAAAAATTTCTTGCTTTTGTCTCTAGCTATTTTTCTGTTGCTTTTAGGCACTTTCCCCTTTTCCTCTCTAACTGCTTTTGTCATGGAGTTTCCTCTTTTTCTACCTTGGCAAGTTGACTTTCCCAATGCGCCCCCCTAACATGGAAAGATTATTTCCACCTCATTAAATTTCATAATTAATAATAATGAATAATAAAAATTAAATACATGCCTTAATAATAATTATTAACAAAATTTCCCTAGGAAGAATAATTAATGTCAATTTGAACCCCTAGTAGTTTCATCATGGTCAACACTTTTAATGATAAAACTGAGGGGACATGACAAGGATTTGGAATGCTTTGTCTCAGCATTTTGACAACTCCTATTTCATGTTGACAGTATAGCTATCCCAAATAAAGTTTGGCTTGGGATTGAAGCTCTCTTTGGGAAGACTGATGAGATGAGGGGTCACCAGCTTGAAGATGAGCTCATCTACTTGATCCCAACACATTATGAGACCATCCAATATTTTTTCACCAAATTCAACTCATTGGTGCTTCAAATCAAGCAGTTCGACATAGAGAATAAATAAGAGAAACTAAATTTTGTCTATTCTTTTGAAGCTAGGGCCTGAGTATTCTGTGTTTTTCAGCACATTTCACTCAATTAAGCTCACAACTCGAAATTTGAAAATGTCGTCACTAGAAAGCTTCATGGAGTCTTTGACCCAAGAGCAAGATAAGCTAAAGCGGATGGGCACCATTAAATCAAGAAAGGACCAAGATATTGCAGCAGGGGTTTCGAATCCTTCCAAAGATAAGAAGAAAGCCATGGATTCAAAGCAGCCAGATAAGAAGAAGCAGGGCAAACCCAAATTTCTTGATGGGGGTTTGAATTCTTGCAAGGACGAACACACAAAGAACAAGGAGAATACCAAATTCACTTACTACCATAAGGGATGGAATCTAGAGAGTGCATGCATGAAGAAAACCATAGATATGATGGCGTAGCTGTTGGAGAAGAATAACATCCCATTCCCATAGGGTGCAAGGAAGAAGGATGGAAGTTCAGATTCTGAAAATAAAGAGAGGTGCCATGCTTTGGTTGCTGGTTCTTCATATTATTAATCCTTCATCATTGATTTAGGAGAATCAAGGCACATGGCCTCTATCAAATATTTCTTCAAATCCATGTATTCAGACGGTGGCACAATTGTTCGAATGGGTGATGATTCAGAGATCCAGGCCAAGCGGATTGATAGGATTGATCTTGAATATGGATACTTCAACAATGTCATGTTTGTACAAAACTTGGCATTGAACCTACTATCAGTGTACCAAATGACACACACTGGAGAATCCAAGAGAGTAACATTTACTCCAGGTGTGGTTTAGATAGCTTCAATCTCCTCAAACAAAGTGGTGGCATTGGGGAATGTTGATCACCAAGCTATGGTGTAAAAATTCTCTCATTTTATTCCCAACTCCAGAGGACAAGTGCTCCTATCTCATGCCAATGAAAATAGCAAGTTGTGGCATGAGATATTTGGCCATATGAAATACAAATACCTCCAGGAATTGAACAAGGATGGCATGGTTGAATTTATTCCTCCTATCAAGACCTCCAATGGTGGATGCATTGGTTGTGTGGTGGGAAAAAATACAGAGCACAACTATGAGAAAGGGAAAGGAGCTACACAATTTCTTGGATTGGTGCATTCATATCCCATTGGTTCTCTTTCAAAACCCTCCTATGGAGGATCAAGGTATGTTCTCACTTTCATAGATTATTTCTCAAGGTTATGTTGGGTCTATTTCCTCAAGCCCAAATTGGAAGTATTTGAGACTCTAAAGGTTTGGAAGTCCGTGGTTCAGAATTAGTGAGGGAACAAGATCAAAATTATTCATACTAATAATGGTAAATATTATGTGAAAAATAATTGTCATCACCTTTGTGAGGAATGTGGCATCCAAATGTAGCATTTGGTTCCCTACACACCACAAAAAAATGGTGTGACAAAGAGGAAGAAAAGGGCGCTCAAGGAGATGGCTACCTGTATGATTGAAGCTAAGGATTTGAGTACTAATATATGGTATGAAGGTATTAAATATTCTGCATAAATTCATAACATATCTCTTCATAAATTAGTGGATGTAAAGAAACCATATGAGGCTTGGTTTGGTCACAAGCCAAATCTTTCACATTTCAGAATTTGTGTCTCAAGGGCATGGGATCAAATTCCTTAAGAAAAGAGAAAGGACTTGCAGCCACAAATAAAGGATTAAATAATGGTGGTATATGGTGAATATACAAAGGGATATGAGATCTTTTATCTTTCAACAAAAAATACTTTCATAGAAATAAGTGTACAAATCGAAGAATAAATCATTCCATATTTTGAACTAGCACCGAGTGAATGCTCTTCTCCTCAACACCAAGATGATGTAAGTGATGATTCCCTTTCTGATATTTTTGATACTTTTGATTCATATATGGCTGAATATGATGTTTCTGAATATGAATCCCCCTTAAGGCCCAAGTGGGCAGATAAAACCATAGAAGCAACTGGGGATTTAGTAGGCAATCCTCTAGATCCTAGGAAGACTAGATCACAATTTAACAATGCCTCCTTTGCAAGTGAAGTTGCTCTTGCTAGGAATTGCTTCATGATGGTTGGATTTGATCCAAATTCATATCATGAATCATCAAATGACCCAATATTTCAAACAACCATGAAAGAAGAGTTCAACTCTCTACAGGAAAATGGGACTTGGGAATTGGCGCCTTTGCCTCCCAAAAGGAAGCTAGTGCAATGCAAGTGGGTATATAGGACTAAAATTGCTTCTGATGGGTATTATATTAAATATAAGGCCATATTAGTTGCAAAATTATTCTCTCAATTCCAAGGAGTGGATTATACAGAGACATTTGCACTGGGTGCAAAGATGGACTCTATCAGGGTAGTTTTAGCCATTGTTCTAAGCAAGCGCTAGGAGGTTCACCACATGGATGTCAAAAGTGCATTTATTCATGGTGAGATACAAGAATAGATATATATGTATAAATATGAAGGTTTCAAATAGGATGATTCCCTTGTATGTGGGTTAAATAAGTCACTCTATGCCCTCAATAAATCCCCAAGGGCTTGGTATGCTAAGATGGACAAATTTTTGCTTTCAATTGGCTTTGTTAGATGCAAGTCTAATACTAATGTTTATTTGCAGAATACTGGTGATGTATTGCAGGTCATTGTACTGTATTTTTATGACCTTTTTATTACAGTTATCTTCACCAAACACCTTGGGTCAATTAAACCATCTGTGCACAGTGAATTTTCAATGACCGATTTAGGCTTGTTGAAACAATTTCTTGGTTTGGAAATTGTTCAATATGAAGCAGGGATTAAGGTAAGTCAAAAAAATTATTCTAAAGACCTTTTAATGAAGTTTAAAATGGATGAATGTAATTCATCCAATTTCCCATTCATTTCTGGTATCAAACTAGGTGAACTTGGTGACTCTCCATTGGTGGACAACTCATTGTATAGGAAGCTAGTCGGGAGTTTTTTGTATCTTACTCATTCTAGACCTCATTTAGCATATGTTGTAGGTGATATATATGTGTGTGTGTGTGTGTGTGTGTGTGTGTGTGTGTGTGTGTGTGTATAATACTCATTATATATATTGGTAGGTATCCAATAGGATCCTTCAGTATGTACAAGGCACCAGGAACTTCAGGGTACACTATGCTGCTATTTCTCCACTAGAACTAGTTGGATTTTCTATTTCTGATTGGGCTGGCGATCGCAATGACAGGAAGTCCACTTTATTTTATGTATTCATGCTTTCCAATGGTCCAATATTCTAGTAAATAAAGAAATAACACACTATTTATCTTTCTTCAGCTGAGGTTGAGTACAGATGAGTAGTGAATGCAGCTACACAATGTCTGTGGTTGCAAGGCATTCTTCGGGAACTTGATGTTGTACTTGATTCACCCACTGTTATTTGGTGTGAAAATAAAAGTGAAATCAATATACCACATATCAAGTACCAAGACAGATGACAAAACACATTGAGATACGCATGCACTACATCTAAAGCTTGGTGCATGATCAGGTAATAGCCTTGCAGTATTGCCCTTATGTTGGGCAAACTGATGATATTTTCACCAAGTGATTCGTAGAGAATACCTTCACTTACCTTAGATCACTTCTTGGGGTGAGTGATGTGTGGTGATGGCTTTCATTCACCTTCATAGTTTTGGCTCCATTCCCATTTTTTTGAGGAGATGTTTTGTTCCCATGTGGTTTTCCTCTTTTCCTTGTTTTCATGGACAAATAAAATTTTATGTTGTATGAGGTGACTTGAGCCTTTGTTTCCAAGGCCTCCATGATATTTTTGGATAATTTTTACTAATTCAATATTAAGGGGGGGGGGGGTGATAGAGCAGTAATCCTTCCTTAGTACCATAGTTTAGACCTTAGACTATTTCATTTGCTTTTATGTATGGATATCTATGGTTTAGACTTGGGGAAAGTGGTCTAGCAAGTTAACTGGTAATTTTATCCCATTCACACACACACCAACACTCTATCTTGGTCAACCTGGAACATGTTCGCCTTCAATAATTACCCTTTGTCTCTTGGATCACTTCCCTTCCTCTTTTTCAAGATTTTGGTTTGGCTAGGGGCGCTAATGATGTTTTTAAACTATTTTGGCTCCTCTTGTGCATTTATTGTTCACCTTGAGCCACTCCCACACCTATTTTTTCTCACTGATTCCTTCCATAGACCCATTTATGCTCCAACATTCCTCACCAACATTCACACCAGGTTTCGTGACCGTTTTGGGTGATTCAAGAGCTAATTGGTCCACCTAGGAGGGGGTGGAGGTCAAATCTAGTGATGACACATGTGCACTTCCAAATGGATTCCTAAGCCTCACAATTTTTCCCAAATGTAATATATATATGTTCTAAACATATTTTCATGTTATAAAATGTTAATAATATCCACTGTTGACTTCATGTGTGAATACAATTTCAGTCTTTTCAGCTAATTTGTGCTTGTTTTGCAAACTATAACGAATTGTGAGAGTTCTTTGGATTCTAGATCTAGTTGTGAATCGATTCTCTCAATATATGAGGATACTGTAAACATTATTTCTGCTTCAACCTCTGAATGGTATGATGACATTATATTTTTTCTTACTCATGGGTATGCTCCTCCAACCTTAGACTTCAATAAGCGTAGAGATTTAATATTAAAAGTTGCATCTTATTAGTTCATTGATAGTGTGATTTCCAGAAGAAATTATGATGGTGTTTTTCCTAGATGTCTAGAAAAGGAAGAAGTTGACAATGTCTTGTTGGAACTACATGGAGGGCCTACAAGTGGAAACTATTCAGGAGAAACAACGACCCACAAGATCCTGAGAGTTGGCTATTATTAGCCAATCTTATTTAAATATATGTATGCTTTTGTATGAATATGTGAAGCCCTCTAGAGAAGTGTTGGCACAGTAAAGAAATCTACATTTACCCACCAACCTGTTACTGTCTAGTTTCCCTTTCAGCAATGGGTACTGGATTTTGTGGGTCCTATTACTCCTCCTTCTTCCTTGCAGCATAGGTATATCCTTACTGGAACAAACTATTTCACTAGGTGGGTAGAAGAAATTCCCCTTAGGGTTTTCAACACTAACTTAGTGATATATTTTCTGGAGAGTAACATTGTCACTAGGTTTGGAGTCACAAAATATTTGGTTTTTGATAATGCATCTTATTTTTCTTCTATTAATATTACTCAATATTTCCTTGAAAAGGGTATCAAAATCAAATACTCTGCAAATTATTACCCATGAAGAAATGGATTATTAGAGTCTTCAAATAAAAAATTAATCAGTATTCTAAAGAATATTGTGGCCACTCATCACAAGAGTTGGCACACTCGGCCTTTTAATGTTCTTTGGGCAGGCCAGATAACTCCTAAAGCTTGCATTGGGAACTCTCCTTACTGCCTCGTTTATGGAAAAGAAGCTATCCTACCATCAAACCTCTTACTTCCCTCATTAGAATTGGCTCAATATTTCCTACAGGATGACTCTCCTACTCTTCAGAACATAATTGTTACAATGATTAAATTAGAACAGGAAAGAGAGAAGTCCAAAAATAAACTCTACCAACACCAACAATTATTTAAAAGATGGTTTGATGAGAAGTCTTGGACCGATCAATATTTCTAGTTTGGGGATGTTGAGCCCCATTTTGTTACCGTTTTTGAGCTAAAAACCTTATGTATTAATGCACATTTTGTTATCTTTTGGCGTCTTTTGCATCATACATATTACCATTCAACTTCAGCTATGATCTTATTTTGGATTTATTTAAGATTGATTCATTCTTGATTATTTTATTGTTTTAATGAGTAAATTCAATGTTAATTGATGTAACTGCTAAGAAATGCATTCGTTAATTGAAGAGCATGCGTTTTGGGCAAATTTAACATACAGACACACATTTGACTGGATATGCGCATAGCATATCCATCTCGTCATTCAGCTCGTCGAGACAACCGTGCATTGGAACTAACTGATTCTCCATCATTTAAGCATGGAGTGACCTACAAACCACTCATTTTCCACATGTCTAAGTGTTAGCACAAGCCTTGTTATGGAAGGTTTCCAACATTGACATCACGCCATTAGTTCACGCCAAATAAGGGAATCCTGTACGCCACCTCATGCCCGATGGAAACCAACTCGTGATAAGGGAGGAAAAATGACTGTGTGTTTACATCAGAGCAACAGATTGTAATAATGGTTGAATCATCTCAAAGAGTAGTTGACCACTAAAGGATCCAATTGCTCACCTTCTCAAAACTATATATATATATATATATATAAGAACGCTTGTATGCGAGAAAAAGTTAAGTAGTAGAAAGTAGTTTTAGCTCAGGAAGTTTCGATGTAATTCAGACTCTGTACTTGTTATTATTTTTAATGCAAGTTATGTTACACTATCTACGATCATGTTTCATTAGCGTTTAGCAGGATGTGACTATCCTTGCTGGGAGGGCCCCCTGCCAATCAGAGTTTTATATTTTCATATAGTCTGTTTCATTTCCTTTTCTGTAATTAGTATATATTTGTTCATAGATTGTTTATGTAATTTCATTCTTGCAAATGTTTATATTATTTCCTGTAGCTTAGGTTTCACTCCAGTATTATGATGCTTATAGCTTAGACTTTATTTCAGTAGTATGATGCTTGTAGCTTAGATTTCATTTCAGTATTATGATGTTTACATAGTCTTTCATTTTAAGTTAGCAACTGGTTGCATATAGACTAGACTGTAATTTCTTTTTGCATATAGACTAGATTGTAATTTCTTTTTGCATATATATTAGATTGTAATTTCTTTTGATGTTGCATATAGACTAGACTGTAATTCCTTTTGATGCATTTCCAGTTTATTATTTGATTCAATGTTAATAGAATAAATTGCTTCAATACTGTAGAATTTAATCATAGTTAGTTTCAATTCTGCTAGTTCTTATTATGTTTTGAATTTAGTTAGTTTCCAATTGCTTTTTAAATTTGCAATAGGTAATGATGTTTTCAAGTTATAAATTGTATTTGAATTATCTTGTAGGGTAAATGTAGTTGTTAAATACGTTTAATTCCTGTATTTACATTCTAGTTATTACATGCATGAGTCAGCTAGCCGGAGTTCATCTAGATTAATCATTTCTTCAAAGTTTTAAGCATTTTTGTATACATACTATCATACAGAGAGACTGTTTGGTTTATTATATAGACTGCCATTTCAACCTGTTGTTTAGTCTTTCATTCAGTCTTTAGCATATTTTACATAGTTTAAGTATGTTTTCTTCATTTTCTTGAGTATGTTTTGATTAGAATAATTAGACACTAATTATATTTCCTTTTAAAGTCTATGATTAAATTATTTAGAGTACTTATTAAGTCTTTATTTCTCTTTACCATATGATTATGTTTTTTAATATTAGCTTGAATTGATTTCATTTCTTCATATGTGATTTAGGGTTAGTTATATTAATAATTTGGTAGATAGGTTGATAGGTTAGAAATAGAAGTTGTTCTTTTTAGTTAGATGGTTACTAAAATAAGAATTAAGATCATGTTCATTAGGTTTTCTGTTTGTTTATAAGTTAGGTCCTCTCATTTGCATTTCTGTTTTGTCTTTTGTTAAGTGGCCTTGACATAAAGAACCATGTTTGCCATTACTTGCAACTGGACATTCCTTAGTTTACATATTTTTGTATATGTACAGTTAGACTTAATTCCCTTTAGTTTCTATACCTCATTTGAAATCCACTTTGACTCTCCTCCTACCCTTGTCCCAGTCACTGTAAATGCTTATCCCCAAAACAATCCAGGAGAGTGGAATTAGTCTAAATTGCCATGTATATCCTTAGTTATATATCCTAGTTGATGTAATTTGGTAAATCCTCCTTTGTATAGTTATCTTTCAAAGTTTTCTAAATTAGTAGAATACATATTAAGGGATAGTTTATTATTATAAGTTTATCTTGTTTTTATTTTGCATTCCTCCAATAAGTATGTATAAAGCATAGTAGTATAACTGGATACTACACTAGTCTAGTCTTCTTCCCTAGATTAATCTTCTTAACCGTTGAATTCTTAGGAGTCTCCGTTTCTTATTTTGAAAATATTTGTGTTTGTTAAAATATTTCCACAACATATTAGGAATCCTTCCACCTTCGCATATATTTTGTAGCAACTCCAAGCTTAAAAACCCAGGTCAATAATTAAATATTAGGTAAACTGTTCAAAATAATATTTTGCCCAACATTTTGGCACCGTTGTCGAGGAGTTGTTTTGTAAGGTATAGTAGGTAGGATTCCTTTTAGTAATATGTTGGTGGCGGGGGAGCGGTAAGACGAAAGGTAAGAACCTGTGCATCTGTTATAACAGGTGCCCCCAAATCCAGCAGTAGTAGTAGTCTAGGTTTTCCTTTAGTTTTGTTTTTCATGAACATAGTCTAGATAGATAAGGATAGATAGGTTGCCTTTATATTACACTGCAAGGGGGAGGGGAAATAGTAAGATGCAACGATGAATTCACTATGGAATTTCCATAGTGTGACATCCTAACGCATCCACTTTAGTGTGTAGCCCCAAATCCTTGTTGTTATTTTTTCGCACAAGTGTGTTTACTTTGTGTAAATCTTGTTTAGAGTAGATAGTAAAATTTTGTTTAAATTTTAATTTAACTATTATAGGGACATAAATCCCCCGACCATTCACTTAGTGGAAAGATACCGAAAGACACCTATAGGAATTCATTTTCCTAGAAACCTAAGGAGACTCTCTTAAGAGTTATTATCAGGGAAGTCATGGACGTACGATACTTCGACAGGAAAATTTGAGGATCTCATTCTTGAAAAAGTTTTTAGGGATCAGTTATTAAAAAAATATAAGCATCCCAATACAACTTGTTCTCTAGTAGGAGACCCAAATTTTGTTGACCCTATCCAAATAAAACCACTCCTCAACAACTCTGTAATTTCACAAATTGAAACATCCAAATTAGAGTCTACTTATCATATAGGGTCCAATAGGAGCATGGCCAATGGGAGGAAGATATCCTCTGAAAAAGAATACTAGGACACCTCAGTCTCACCTCAGAAAAAGCCTCCTTTTAGCAACCCAACTCACACTAAGAAAAAGAAAGAAGAGTCAGCAGAAAGGACCATCTTCTGTTCAAAATGCAAAGCTAAACATCTCCCACAAGAATGTCCATTCAAAATTTCCACATGTCATATTTGTATAGGACATCATCTTTTGCCTCAAGGGACTAGGGTGAACCTTGCCAGAATAGAAGATGATCCTCCCTCCCTGAACACTCTACCTCCTTTACCTGATCCTTAAAAGTTACCTTGGGTTGTCATCATTTGTATATATGTGTAGATATGTTTTTCGAATAAACAAGAGTCATGTCTAATTCTAGGAGACTCTTCTTCTATGGTTTTAAATAAAACCAATCATCTAATAAATAGTTTTGAAAATTTAATTATAGATGGGCCTTTTCTATAAGATATTATATGAAAAAGAAAAGAGCTCTAAAAACAATAGTTGTGATTCTGAAATTTGATTCTCAAACCATTTATTTTAATGATTTTGTTATCTCTTATATATGATGGTTTGATTCAGATATGTACATTCTTGATTACTTTAAGCAAGTGATCAAAATAATTATTTCAATTATCCTATTCTTTAATATTTTTTATACCCAGAGATTACTAGTACATCTACACTTGTTATCAAAACTGGACCCTTAAAATATTTTTGAGAATACTCGAGGATAAGTGGAATTCCTGCTTATGGGGAACATTATCTTTTATAAATAAAATGGACTAAAAGGCCCAACAACACCTTTCAATTATTCTCTTTCGACATGATATAATATTAAGGCCATTTTATGAAAATTTTTACTCATGTGTTTAGCAGGGCTTAGCACACTCTAAGTACCAATCGACTTCCTATATTTATACAAGGAAAACCCACCGGGGTACTGAACTATGTTCGGGTACACACGGTACTCCCAAAAGATCAAACACCTTCAGATACCACTTCACACAAATAGATCATAGATCAACACACCGATGTTTGTCACGTGGTTAAAACCCTCGAGAGGGAAACAATCCATGGCCCCATCCAAATAGCTACTTGGAGCAATTTATTATGCAAAAGAAAGAAAGTTACATGAGCTTCTCATAATCGATCAACTAGCCAAGGACCCTCTACGCTCTTTAAATAGAGATCATAGACCAATTGGGTGTTAATCCAAGGATCAATGGTAGGTATGATCTAAGACAAGTTGAACCGTCGAATCACTCTATGTCTAGAACATATAGTGATCGTCGGATCAGAATATTTACAAATGCATACTAATGCATAATAAAGAAACACATTTTTACCTAATGGATATATTACACAAGTTGATCTTAACTAACTCCTAAGTGTCTAAATATCCTAACATACCCCCTTAAGAACAACTTGGGATAGGATTGAAGGATTTACAAAAGTGACACTATTAGGAGAAGGAAGGAGGAATTAGAGCCTATCCCCCCTTAAGGACACATTCTTGAACTCCTAACATAGATTGAAGTTTAGAAAAATTTTCTTCTGTAAGAGACTTGGTGAAGATGTCTACAACTTGATCATCTGTAGGGCAATAGAGCACTTCAATAACACGATCATGAACACAATTTCTGATGAAGTGCATGTGTAGCTCAATGTGTTTGTTGCACTGATATAGAACTGGATCTTTGGCAAGTTTGATGGCACTTTGATTGTCGCACCAAAGTGGAGCAGGTTGTTGCTGCTTGAATCCAAACTCTGAAAGGATCTGTCGAAGCCATAAAGCTTCCTAACTGGCATTAACTACAGCTTGATATTCTACTTCTGCTGAAGAAAGAGCAAGAGCTTGTTGTTTCTTACAAGCCCAAGTGACAGGTCCAGATCCCAGACTGAAAACATAACCTGCAGTAGACTTTCGATCATGAGGATCATCGGCCCAATATGAATCAGTGAAACCAACCAACAAAGGTTTCCCCCCTGTACTGTAATGAATCCCAAACTGAATTGTACCTCGAATATATCGATGTATTCTTTTTGCTTCTTTCCAGTGACTTTCATGAGGAGTTTGCATATAACGGGCAACACAACCAACGTCAAAGGAAAGGTCAGGACAGGAATGAGTCAAGTATAAAATACTACCAACAAGATGACGATACAAGGTGGTATCTACTTCAGGGGAAGTACAATTGGCAAAACGTTTGACTCCAGACTGGAAGGGAGAAGGGGATGGTTTACAATCTTCCATGTGGAAGCGATGAAGAAGGTCACAAGCATACTTAGGGAAAGAAATATTCCTTCTTTGGTTTGCAAGACTTGGAGACCAAGAAAATAATGCAAATGCCCTAAGTTTGACATTTCAAAATTTTGCTTAAGACTGGATTTCACATGGGTTATAAGGTTAGGGTCACTACCAGTAAGGATAAGATCATCAACATAAAGAACAAGTATTATGAGATGGTTTCCTACTTTCTTGGTATAGACATTGGGGTCAGAATGGCATCTAGAAAAACTAGTGTCAAGGAGAAAGCTATCCATTTTGGCATACCAAGCTCTAGGAGCTTGCTTAAGGCCATATAAGGATTTCTTAAGGAGACAAAAAAGGCTAGAGTTATTCTAAACATATCCAGGAGGTTGTTAAATGTAAATTTCCTCATGTAAATCACCATGTAAGAAGGAAGACTTGACATCCATTTGATGGAATTCCCAGTTATGTAAGGCTGCAAGGGAAAGAACAAGGCGGATGGAGTTCATTTTTGCTAGAGGGGCAAAGGTTTCATTGTAGTCAATCCCTTCAACTTGGGAAAAACCTTTGGCAACTAATCTTGCCTTAAGTCTTTCAACACTTCCATCTGATGCATACTTAGTTCTGTAGACCCATTTACATCTGACAAGTTTTCTTCCTTTTGGAAGAGGAACAAGATCCCAAGTATCGTTCGCCATTAAGGAACGATATTCTTCATCCATAGCTGCATCCCAATATGGATTTCCTGAAGCTTCTACAAAAGTTTCTGGATCATGATTCTCAGAAACTTGAGCCAAAAGAGAAGAGGCTCGCTGAAACTGAGAACATGTTCGACGGTGATCTCTAGGATCACCGGCAAGATCACCAGCTACTTCACATGTTGAACGGACCCATCAAGGAAGTATTGGTGTTGGTGCAATTGGAGGAACATGAGCAAGTGGAGGTGGATTTTCATCCTCACTTTCATCATAAAAAACTAGAGTTGGAAACCTGTCAAGGAAGCTGGAAGAAGAATAAGAAGAAGGCACAATCGCCGAATCAGGCTCGCAGGCCAAAGATGGCACACCTACCAAGTTAGGCTCTCAGGCCAAGAGATTTTCATCAAATTTAACATCTCTTCTAATGATTATATCATGAGAATGTGGCTGAAGAAGTCTCTAACCTTTTACATCTTTAGAATATCCAACAAATATACACTTTTCACTTTTAGGCTGCAATGATTTCTATTTTTCATCCGGAATGTGAGCCCATGCTTCACAACCAAACACACGAAAGTGACTTACATCTAGTTTAATTTTACTCCATGCATCTTTCGGTGTTATACGTTGTAAAAATTTAGTGGGTGTACGATTAACTATGTAATTTGCACAATTTATGGCCTTAGCCCAATATTGAAGACTTAGTCCCTTAGATTGGATCATACAATTAGCCATTTCTTTTAAAGTGCGGTTCTTCCTTTCAGCTACACCATTTTGTTGTGGTGTATATGGAACAGTGTGCTATTGTTGGATTCCTTGTTCAGTGCAAAAATTAGCGAACTTGTTGTTAACATGTTCTCCTCCATTGTCAAATCTTAACTTAATAATTTGATGACCAGATTGTTTTTCAACAAGAGCCTTGTAGGCTAAGAACATGTTAAATACTTTGCTCTTAAGTTTTAGGAAGTAAACCCAAGTGCGTCTGGAGTAGTCATCAATGAAAGTTAAGAAATATTTGAAACCAGAAAAGGAAGCAGATGGAAGAGGGCCACACAAGTCACTATGCACAACCTCCAAGGGAACCGAGGCATGCCAAGAGGCACGTTTGTCAAAACTGTCCCGATGATGTTTTTCGAGTACACAACCGAAAAAAACACCATCCTTACAAGATACCAGCAGAAGACCAGTCACCATATTGTCTTTAGATAGTTGTTACAATGAGCGATAATTTAAGTGACCAAATTGCTCATGCCAAAGTTTGCTCAAGTTATCACTATGAGCAACAAAAACTAAAGGAAAAGGTGATGACCCAAAGTTGTTAAATTTGTACAACCTGGTAATATCATCAATAGTTCCAGTAGCAAGGATATTTTGAGGATTTTTAAAATCCTTGATTACAACTTAGTGAGGTGTAAATGTCACAGTTTTACCTTCACCTGAATGAGTAATTTGATAGACTGATAACAAATTGCAAGAAATTTTTGGAACACATAGTACATCATTGAAATGACCATTTTCTACTGGAACTGTTCCAGATCCTACAACACTTAAAGATCTATCATCACCAACAAATATTTTTTTGGTGTTACATTCATGCATAGTAGAAAACATGGCTTTATCCTTAGCCATATGATAAGATGCTCCAGAATCAATGGGCCATTCAATTGAAGTAGAAGAAGAAGATGCAGTATAAGAGTAACCAAAAGCACAAAGTGCATGTCCATGAGAGTTAGATTCTGAAGATGAATCTAGGATGATGTGGTGCTTCTTCATTGCTGCTTCCAAGGCTGTCATCTTCTTAAAACACTTAGACTCATCATGATTATCTTTCCCACAAAAATTGCAATGACGCTCAGTCTTCTTTCCTTTTTGCTTGGATCCTTTGTCATTTTTTAAATAAGGAGCTGATTGAGAGGGTTTGGGACCCTTGTTGTTTTGCTTATTATTGCGAAAATTATGTTTCTTAGGAGGCTTGGACTTTTCTTTCTATTGGGAAAATAAGGTTTTCCCAGATGTATCTGCATTGTTGATTATTCCAAGATGAATGAGCTTATCTTACTCTCTAATTAAGGAATCACAAAAGGATTCAAGGCTAGGCTCTTGATAGCTAGCTGCAGTCAAGGATTCTTTCATGGAGTAGAATGTAGATACAAATACAGAATATGCAGGTCCAAGTTTGGAAAGAATATGATAAATACATTGTTTGTCTTCTTTCTTAATCTTTCATTCTGCACATAAGAGTATAAGAGTTTTATACTTAGATAAATAGTCTTGAGTGCATGAAAAATCATTTGGATTCAAGGAAATCAACTCATTCTCGAGTCGATGACCACGAATTTCATTGTGTTTACCAAACATAGATTCCAACTTTTCCCAAGCTTTATCAGGTTCATCAATGTTAGATATGTGGAATCGCAAATCAATAGAGATTGCCATCCCAATCAATCCACAAGCTTCATCACCTCTATTTTCCCATTTAATTTTCTTATCTTCATCAGTGGGTTCTGTTTCTTTCCCTGAGGTTATCCTGAAAAGTACCCTACTTCATAGAACATCTTCCATACGCTATTTCCATGAGAAATAGTTAGAACTTGTAAGTATAATATCACAAGGGGTGGCCATACTGTAAAATAATGGCTGAAAGAATAGAAACTAACTATCTGGATGCAAAGAGCTCAAAAAAATGTGGGGTTTAAAAAAAAAACGGCACTTAAAATGAATTCTGGATGATGAAGTTATGCTTGATCAAAGAAAATGTTGAAGATGTCCCCAATAGTGACATGGTAGATATTAACTTGACCAACCAAAAAAAAGGAAGCCCCCTCTTCCCAAAATCAACCTTTGACAATCACTTTTACAATAAAGTTGCTTTGAAGTGAATCACTTTTGTAGAATAAGTGATGTTCACTTTTACAATAATGTGACTTTTAAATAGTGCGGCAATAAATTAAAAGACTTAAGTGACTCACTTTTATTTTATTTTATTTATGTGAGATGCACTTTTACAATAAAGTAAATTGAAAATAGAAATTGTTTGCACTAAAAAGTAGCTTGATAAGACTTGAACTCAAGACTTATCAAGGTGTAAAGCAACTTTAAACCAAGTGAGCTAAGTTTAAAAGGTAAATAAAAGTATGGAAAGATGAAGGGGGATTTTTTTTTTTTTTACTCTTCTCTCTCGTTTTCCGTGCTTGCTTCCTTTTCCTGCAAATCACAAAAAAAAAACGAAAAAGAAAAAGAAAATTTTTCCACACAATGGGGTTAGATCTTGGTGAGCTTACCCGGAAAGTCTATGTTTTCAAGTTTTTCTTTCTATTTATGATTTGTCGTGATCGCACAAGGTGCACGGCAAAGAGCATGCATAGCCGAGAAGACAAGAAAAAAAAACTTTCCCTTGTTGTTTCTGATTCGCCGCAATCGCGCAAGGTGCACGGAAAAAAGCATACGCAGTCAGGGAAAACAGCAGTCTGAGACTAAAACATAAAATATCTAATAATAAACTGATAAAATATGAGAGATTTAAAAAAATCAAATCCGTCACTATAACATTATACCTTCAGATTTTCCGAAATGGGTGTTTCTAGAGAAAATGGAAACGGTTTTCGGTGAAATGAAAACTATTTCCCAATGGAAACAGTTCTCCGGATGCAATGGAATAGATCCCATGGGCCACAAATGTACAAAAAATATAGAACCGAAAACCCTTTCAGAGTTTCAGTAACACCTGTTCCAGATCTTGATCAAAACTAAAAGCGACTCTTCATAAAAGATCTGATACCATGTTCGGGTACACAAGGTACTCCCAAAAGACCAAACACCTTCAGATACATCTTCACACAAATAGATCACATATCAACACATCGATATTTGTCACATGGTTAAAACCCTCGAGAGGGAAATAGTCCACGGCCCCAGCCAAATAGCTACTTAGAGCAATTTATTATGCAAAAGAAAGAAAGTTACATGAGCTTCTCATAATCGATCAACTAGCCAAGGACCATTTATGCTCTTTAAATAGAGATCATAGACCAATTGAGTGTTAAGCCACGGATCAATGGTAGGTATGATCTAAGAGAAGTTGAACCGTCGGATCACTCTATGTCTAGAACATATCGTGACCGTCGGATTAGAATATTTACAAATGCATACTAATGCATACTAAAGAAACACACTTTTACCTAATGGATATATTACACAAGTTGATCTTAACTAACTCCTAAGTGTCTAAATATCCTAACAAACCGGCCTACTGGTAGTGGGTCAATGCTAAGTAACAATCTGGCAATAAGGAAATTCAATAAATGCAAGTAAACCCATTGGGGTACTGAACAAGCTCGCTGACAGTCGGGCTATGCTTGCATGGTACCAAGATAAACTCATCGGGGTACTGAACAAGCTCGCTGGCAGTGGGGAAATATCAGGTAAAAGAGTTCTGGTTAATGCACCTCTAGGCACATGCGTTAACAATAAAATATGTTTAGTCCTATTGTTTTTTTTTGTCATTAAAGAATCACTATAAGATGGACTTGGATCCGATAATATGAATTCAATCAATAACTAGGATCAATTTATCCTAGTAATGGGACCCATAGCAGTAGATTCTTACAAATTTGATGGTAAGCTCAATTTTTTTTATAGGAGGAAAGCTATCTTTACAATAAGGAAAGGATGACTATTTTTCCCTATGATATTTCCCTTATTTATTCTTTACATGGTCAATAATGAATTTGCATATTTGAGCACTATTTTTTGTATATACTTGAATCCTTCCATGCATGTGTTAATTTTCCTTTCTTTTACCTACTTATAATAGCATGACTGGACTTTCTTATCTTATTTTGGAAACTACTGAATTTTCTTGTATGGCTTGTGCACACGCCATATCTTTGGTTTGGGGGGGAGTATCAGACTGTTCGTCCTTTTATAAAATGAAGATTTATTTCTCTACAAATAATGGAAGTACAATTAGAAGGATCAAAGTAATTATTTTATGTGATCTCCTTGTAGGTTTGAAGCTTAGAAAAATCTATGAGTAATAGTAGTCTAATCTGATCAAGCAAAACTTATTTTCTTATAGGAAATTTATATGAAGGATCATACGAAGGATCATATGAAGGGTTGAATAATGGCCTGAATGAAAAATCCAAATGATGTTCTGAATACGCACAATGATATTTTTCCTATGATTAAAGTTAGCTTAATTTTTTACTTGGCTAAGTCATATCATCATTCTTAAAAAATCATATCCATAAGGTACTTTTACTAAATTTAGACCCATGACTTGGTACGATCTCGATCTAATATGATTTCGTTTTATCCTCATATAGGCTTGAAAAGACCTTAGAGTACTTTCTAATCATTACTATGCTGTCATCACCTCATCTCGTTTTTCATTCGCACGTATAAACTGCTAAAACATCTTTCATTCATACGCATAGGTTGTTAGACAATCGATCTTCTCGTTAAAATTAGGATTATGGTAATGAGTATGGTCATATGGTTGCATTAAGTTTAATGTTCACCCTGTCCAAAGTTTACTTTGGACAGGGTTGAACCAACTAAAACCTTATGAACTTGCTAGAAGATGCATTTTGACGGCACACATTTTAAGAGTGGTCATAATGGAACAGTCATCAAAAATACGTCGAGCTGGCTACATGATCATTTAATCGACTCAATGTGGCATGCTTTAAATCAATATGATGTGAATAATTTCCATTGTTTCCATATGACCGTTACTACTATAGAATCCTATCCCCACCTTCTCCCCACCTTCTCCCCACATTTCTCGTAGAGCTCTGTTTTCATCACCTTGGCTTCACCATGCCAAACTGATTTGAACCAGAGATTTATTAGGATCTATTCCAGATACCCGAATTTAAAGACTGTCATGAAATATTTTTTCACGTAGGATGGAACCCTTTTCTGCATCAGGTGCAGGGTTTTAATGAGGAAATTTTATTGCTATTCACAATGGTCTTTGATGGGAGAGAAGCAAGGGTAGGTCATTGAGGAGCCAATATCCCGGGCCACCAAGATTCCCTAAGAGGGAGAATGTTGGCACAAGCATTGGTTCATCCCTAGAGTGTCGCACAATTTCTCATTGAAACCTGAATTTCGTCATGTATCAGGAAGCAAAGGCTACCATCACAGTTGGAGCAAACCAGAATATCTCAATCCATTTACAGTTATTATCCACCTAGTCACCTGCGAAGGTAAGTTCACCATTTTTAAATCTTGTCATTTGTGTCTATTGGCTCACTTTGTGGATTAGAAATGCCTGAATTTCCCATTTTTCTTTCTGCGGAGTCTCAAAAAAATGTCTAATTTGGTTAGGAAGAACACCCTCCATCCCAAAAACAACCTATACCACCATAGCATAATAAAGCTTCTCATTCTCGATCAGCTTAAAGAACAAAACCAGACATGGGATACTTTTGTCTTCAAGGTCCTTAACCCTCATCTGAATATTCACAAGCTCCCCTGATATTCTCATGGCCAAGAGTCTAGTCCATCTCCATCAACAGGGAAGAAAAACCCTAACATAGTTCATCTAGATGATGATGTATCATAGGCAAGCCCATCTACATGATCTTCCCTGTTGTTCCTGCTGAATTCATACCTCTGTCACAACCCCGTACTAAGAAACGGAAGGTGGAATTTGCACAGAACAATCGTCAACCCCATGTCCAACCCAACATATAGAGAGACCATCCAGATAGTCTGGCTGAAACACATATTCTTGACCCAGATTCATCTTTATACGCGTTGGCTAACCTTTCAGTCGATTCATTGAATGACATTGCTCATGAAGGTATTTCTACACCCGTTCAAGATTTAAACCCTGATAGTCAAGTTCCAGATGCTGATGTTGAAGTGCTGACCAAAGAAGAGAACCCTCTACGGGATCACAACCAGTCCCCAGAACCATGTCAACTACCACAGCCAATATTAGAACAACTAACCTTTGAGTTGACACAGTTGACGAATCAGAATGAGGCATATGTCAAATTAATCTCATAGCTCTGAGAAGAAAACAAAATTTTATGGCTACAGATTAAGACTACAGAGGATCTTCATAAGACTATCATTACATCAAGGGATCAGCGCCCTAGGGGTCCTCTCTTAAATGCATAGGCTAGGAAGCTGAAGTATAAGCCACTTGCTTCATCAACAAGGTCGAAGGCAGCTACTAGTGCAGCTTTTCCTTCTTCCCAATGATATCTCTTACTTTGTACCACTGGGACCTGGAATCCTTTTGGTTTGGGGGTATTTTGAGCCTCATTTTGTTACCGTTTTTAGCTAAAAACCTTATGTATTAACACACATTTTGTTATCTTTTGGCGTCTTTTGCATCATACATATTACCATTCAGCTTCAGGTATGATCTTATTTTAGATTTATTTAAGATTGATTCATTGTTGGTTATTTTACTGTTTTAATGATTAAATTCAATGTTAATTGATGTAACTACTAATAAATGCATTCGTTAATTGCAGAGCATGCTTTTTGGGAGAATTTAACATACAGACACACATTCGGCTGGATATGCGCACGTCATTCAGCTCACCGAGACAATCGTGCGTTGGAACTAATTGATTCTCCATCATTTAAGCATGGAGTGACCTGCAAACCGCTCATTTTCCACATGTTGAAGTGTTAGCACGATCCTTGTTATAGAAAGTTGCCAACATTGACATCACGCCATTAGTTCACGCCAAAGAAGGGAAGCTTGTATGCCACCTCATGCCCAATGGAAGCCAACTCGCAATAAGGGAGGAAAAACGACTGTGTGTTGGCATCCAAGAAATGGATTGTAATAATGGTTGACTAATATCGAAGAGCAGTAGACCACTAAAGGGTCTACTTGCTCGCTTTCTCAAAACCATATATATATAAGAATGCTTGTATGCGAGAAAAATTTAAGTAGCAGAAAGTAGTTTTAGCTCAGCAAGTTTCGATGTAATTCAGACTCTATACTCTTTATTATTTTTAACGGAATTTTTGTTACACTATCTACGATCGTGCTTCATTAGTGTTTAGTAGGCTATGAATCTATTTGCTAGGAGGGCCCCCCACCAATCAGAGTTTTATATTTTCATATAGTCTCTTTCATTTCCTTTTCTGTAATTAGTATAGCTTTGTTCATAGATTGTTTATGTAATTTCATTCTTGCAATTGTTTATATTATTTCCTATAGCTTAGATTCCATTCCAATATTATGATGCTTATATCTTAGAATTTATTTCAGTAGTATGATGCTTGCAGCTTAGATTTCATTTCAGTATTATGATGTTTACATAGTCTTTCATTTTAAGTTAGCAATCAGTTGCATATAGACTAGATTGTAATTTCTTTTTGCATATAGACTAGATTGTAATTTCTTTTGATGCTGCATGTAGACTAGATTGTAATTCCTTTTGATGCATTTCTAGTTTATTATTTGATTCAATGTTAATAGAATAAATTGCTTCAATACTGTAGAATTTAATCATAGTTAGTTTCAATTCTGCTAGTTCTTATTATGTTCTGAATTTAGTTAGTTTCCAATTTCTTTTTAAAATTGCAATAGGTAATGATGTTTTCAAGTTATGAATTGTATTTGAATTATCTTGTAGGGTAAATGTAGCTGTTAAATAGGTTTGATTCATTTATTTAGATTCTAGTTATTACATGCATGAGTCAGCTAGACCGAGTTCATCTAGATTAATCATTTCTTCAAAGTTTTAATTATTTTTGTATATAGACTGTCATACATACAGACAGTTTGGTTCGTTATACAGACTTCCATTTCAACCTATTGTTCAGTCTTTCATTCAGTCATTAGAATATTTTACATAGTTTAAGTCTGTTTTCTTCAATTTCTTGAGTATGCTTTTATTAGAATAATTAGACAGTGGTTATATTTAATTTTAAAGTATGTGATTAAATTATTTAGAGTACTTATTAAGTCTTTACTTCTCTTTACCGTATGATTATGTTTTGTAATATTAGCTTGAATTGATTTCATTTCTTCGTATGTGATTTAGGGTTAGTTATATTAATAATTTGATAGATAGGTTGATAGGTTATAAATAGAAGTTGTTCTTTTTAGTTAGATGGTTACTAAAATAAGAATCAAGATCATATTCATTAGGTTTTCTCTTTGTTTATAAGTTAGGTCCTCTCCTTTGCATTTCTGTTTTGTCTTTTGTTAAGTGTCCATGACATAAAGAACCATGTTTACCATTACTTGCAACTGGCCCAATTCCTTATTTTACATATTTTCGTAGAGGTAAAGTTAGACTTAATTCCCTTTAGTTTCTATACCTCATTTGAAAGCCAATTTGACTCTCCCCCTACCCCTGTCCCAGTCACTGTAAATGCTTATCCCCAAACCAATCCAGGAGAGTGGAATGAGTCTGAATTTCCATGTACATCCTTAGTTATATATCCTAATTGATGTAATTTTGTAAATCCTCCTTTGTATAGTTAGCTTTCAAAGTTGTCTAAAGTAGTAGAATAGATATTAAGGGGTAGTTTATTATTATAAGGTTATCTTGTTTTTATTTTGCATTCCTCCAATAAGTATGTATAAAGTAGAGTAGTATAAATGGATACTACACTAGTCTAGTCTTCTTCCCTAGCTTAATATTCTTAACCGTTGAATTCTTAGGAGTCTATGTTTCTGATTTTGAAAAGATTTGTGTTTTTTAAAATATTGCCATGACACCTTAGGAATCCTTCTGCCTTCGCATATATTTTGTAGCAACTCCAAGATTACAAACCCTGGTCGATAATTAAATATTATGTAAACTATTCAAGACAATATTTGTGCCCAACAGGGGATTTGGTTTTGAAATGGGACAAGCCACACAAGGATAAAAATGAATATACTGAATTCCAACGCTTGTGGCTAGGGCCATTCATTGTTACAAAAAATATTGGCCCTAGTACTGTTTGATTTCAAACACTGGAAGTTCTCTGTGATAATTATACCGTGAACATCCAACTCCTCAAAAAGTACTTCATTTGAGATAAGCATTGGCTTATCTGTACATAGGTGTGTTCCTTTTTCTTTTCTTTTATTTGGTTTTTTGTTGTTTTTTCTTTCTTTCAAACATGATATTGACAAAGTGTTTGGCCAGAGCTAGTGATCAGTCTATCTCCCAAAATTCTAGCTGGGAAACTTGAGGGTGGATATGTTAGAAGATATTTTCTCAGTTTATATCCAAAAGAGTGCTCTCGCGGGAATACAACCAATAATATGTGCAGGCCTTTGAATTGAGTTTTCCCCACCCGAGTCACTATTTTTATAAACCATCATGGTGATAATTGAAGATTTAACAGTGATTTGGTATCCCTTTCATATGTTCCATTTGTGATTGGCAGTAAATCTGTATAGCATGGTCAACCTTTTTCTTTTTTGATCTCACCTGGATCACCTTGAAATTAAATAAAATTCACCCAAATAATTGTAAATTATAAGCTAGGGGGTATTATCACAATCCATCCTATCATTTTCATAGGAATTTAGTGAATGACATTATCAAAATATGGTTACCAAGCCAAGGTAATAGATTACAATTTACATTATAAATAATATTGTTTTTTGTTTTTTATGGTTAACCACAACTTGTTGTATTCAAGGACAAAAGGGTATTATCACAATCCAACTTGACCATGCTCAAGGATTCTATTTTGGACTGAAATTACTGTCAGTTGGTTACCAAGCTGTGGTAATTTATTTTAGTGTTAAATATAATAGACAAGGAGTCTCCTTATAGAGATAGCTTGTTCCATTTCTAGGTAGGATTTGTGGATGGAATTTCACCTTACTAGGGAAATGGTTTTGTTTCAATCAAGTTGTAGTTACTTTCTTTCAAAAAAAAAAAAAAAGAGATAAATATGTATATATGTTTGATAAATAAAGTCTCTACTAAATAATCAGTAACAAGAAGTGATTATTGGTTTGATGATTTTGAATTAGATCAAGGTTTTCCTAGGGTTCATCACAAACTTGCCCCTTTTGTTTGCATATTGGTCACATGGACACCCTTTTGCTTCTAAGTTCCCTTTGTCAGTTGAGTATCATTATAAGTGGCTTGGGATGGGAAGATAACAATCATGTCAAACTATTTTTGTTGGATCCTATTCTACTCTTATGAACTCACTCTTGGATTATAGAGTTAAATATTTTTCTTGCTAACATATCTCTCTTGAATTTTTGTTAAGTTGATTTGTATAGAGGTAACTGCTTTGCCCAGTTAGTTTCCATTTTGTGTTGGCACAACAGATCCCATTTTAACTAATAAAATGGGAGACCCATTTACTCATCATTAAGGTAATCTCTAATCTTATTATCTTATTGGAAAAATATCATTCATTGTTGTCCTTACTCTTTTACCCTTTCATGTTTTGATTTTACTAAATATTTTCTTTAAAGCCTTGTTTTTTTCGGTTTATGAATTGCAGAAAATTTATTATTTCTTTTAAATATTTTGCTTCCACAATCCACAATCCACAAAGAATATAGTAGGAATCCTTTTTTGGAAGTTTTGAAATTTTCTTTTCTGTAACCCGCAATATGCAATGTGGACTGTGGAAGTTGTAATCCATTATATTTTTCAATTTCTTTTTTCCACAACCCGTAATGAGGATTACATATGTTCAAAATCCTTTCATAATAAAAATTCAATTTATCTGTCCCGCAGTTATGCAACAAGCAATGCGGATTGCGAAAATCGGAAACCCAAAAATATAATAAAATTGTAAGTCGCACTCCCACAATTACACAACCCACAACTCCAATTGTAGATTACAGAAGGAATAAGTTGTTTTCATAAGAAACTTTCACACCACATTTTTGCAACCCACATGTAACATCCCCGACCCTCTGACCGGTGAAGAGACGCTACAAAACAATAAAAAACCTCCGGGAAACTAGCCCCATGAACACAAACATGCATAAATGCTGATATAAAATGCTTAGAACATAAAACATGCTAAGATGCATAAAACATATAAGGATGCATAGTTACTCAACATACAATGGAAGCAAACATATACATTCCAGCATCAACATGTTCATCATTATGGTTCATTAGACATTAGACAGTAATGTAAATGTCAAAGCAATGATGGACAGGAATGCTTATCTTATAAATATCTCGTCCCGCAACCAGCTATGTCGCCGCAACGTTCAACCCAACCATAGGCCAGTGTGCTCATCAATCTCTCAGCAACACTGCCACCCCCGAGCTAGGCATGATTCCTCAAGGAATAAGGGTCAAAGCAGGCTTACACATAGCCAAGGTACACAAATTAGACAAGCCCACACAATAGGGTTTATCAGGCTGTCAAGGATCTAGGAAAGGCTAAATGCTAATCAAGTGGCCTCAATGGAGAGCTAAGGATTCCTAAACCATAGTTAACCTAACTTCTAAGACATCCACACACTCGACACCAGGAATCAGTCCTTTCTCTACTTCATAGTCCCTCAGGCCCTGAATTCGCTTTCCAATACTCTTCAAGGGTTGTGGAGAAGAAATCCAACAGTCTAACTCTGTCTGAGTGGATCCAAACACCATTTTTCTCAAGAATACCCATCCTCTAATCCTAATCTCAATAGTATGAATACCAACCACTACATACTGTAGTAAAACAAACAATTCACAGCTATGTGAAGAAGATAAAGACAGCAGGGTGACAACCCCAAACGAAAAGGTGAACACACCTCAAGTCAACAAGATGACTCAAAGTTTTTCTTGGCCCTAGAATGTCCAAAACAACTCAGTAGCAACCCCACAAGGTACTTGCATACACATCAACCCAAAAATTGGGGGAAGAACAAGAGCCCCCAATCTCACAATAAAAACAATGGCAGCGTTACATAGTCCGCAAATGGGAAAGAAGCCAAACTCCCAGCATTGACAAGGGAAAACATAAACTTGGACCCCAATCGGTAAGGAGAAGAAGCATAAACATACACAACACACAGAATGTGAAGGCTCATTCACAGGAAATCATGGGTGACAAAACATGGCTCCCCAACTCGCTGCGTGAGTCCCAAAACAAAGGTGAACCTTTGGCGTCCTTGCACAAGATCAAAAAATGATGGAGAATTTCCCCCAAATGGTGTGCATGAGGAAGTAGAACATCTCCCCCGTGAGAATGATCCATACCCAAAAACCTCCGGAGAGTGGAATGAGTGGGAAGAATGGAATGTCGATTCTCTACCCCAATGACGTGAAGAGGAAGAGTCCGTTGGTGGAGTGGGCATGTGGGCAAGGACTGACAGTATTTCCACACCCACCATTACTCAGCAATAACTGCTCCCAACTAATAGACAACATAAGTTTAAATGGGTGGCCAACACATGGAAAACTCCTAATGACCCCCACAAGTTGGACAACCCCCCCTTAACCTTAGGAAATCATGCCCTTTTCATTTAACGTTGCACCGTCGTAGCTGGCTGTAGGTTTATTTTAATTGATGTGCATATTTACATGATGCCCAAAACTATAATGTGTCGGATAGCACGATACACCATCGGCAACAATCCCTATTGCCAAAACATACACAACCAAATCGATGGTGGGGCTTTTTCCTATAGCTCCTCACCACGATTAATTACAATATATACATCATGTATCCTTTAATGCAAATGGGGTCAAAATTGAGACATTACAATCCCCTCCCCATTGGAATAACACCGTCCTCGGTGTTCCTATATGTAGGAATACATATACATTTTGCACATCAAAATTTAAAAATTTTGCAGATCTATCCCATGTTCAATTATTTACTTTGAACTTTCAGGACAAACCCCCTCGGCTTCCACAATCTTCTCCTATTGGTTCTCAGCTTTTGGCTCATCCCCAAGTTAAGGAACTCTTTGGCTGCTACCCTCTTTATGTTCCCTTGTTGGGCAGTCCCGGCGTAAATGATGTCCTCTGCATTTCCAACATTTCATTGGCTACTTCATCTTTACCTGCTCAATTTCCTTTGAGTCTTCATGCCTGGAACATTTCTTAATGGATTGCTTGGATGATTGTCCCATCATTGATCCACTTTCCTTGTCTTTATGGATTGCTCCCAGAAGGCGTTTTACCTCCTTTTGCAAACCAATAGAGTCTTGCAAAATTTGGTGGTTCATCTCATTCTACCTTTTCTGTATCTTGATCATCTCTCCAAGATTCTCTTGGGTCCTGGCAATCATTTGAAAGAGAATTCCATCCAAGTCTAGCATCTTTTGTTCTACTGCCATGGTCAATGTGCACCAGTGGATTTCACTTTTCCCACCTATGAAATGCATCATTGAAATTCTGTTAGACCAAGCATAATGTAGGCATTAAAATCAGTCAATTAATTTCCCAATTGGCACGACAGTCCAAGTCTCATCAAGGAGACTTTCATATTTTTCATGCCTTCTGAATAGGCACATGAGCTCATTCATGTCCATTCTTGGGCAGGGAATTAACCATTCCAGCATTCACAATTTACTTTAAGCAAATACACACATTCCATTTTCAGTCATACATGCATTCAACAATCTTTTGTTTTCTCTATATATATATATATATATATATATATATATATATATATATATAATTAAAAGGGCATCAAGAGTTTTTTCCCCTCTTTGTTTTGTTCCATCTTGGAACCCACACCACCATTGTGGATTTTCATGCTCTCAGCCTCTTTCACTTCACCATGAATGCTGGACCAATCTCTCTTGGTCATGACACTTAGTGTCTCTGGTCTATTTTAGACCTCTCAACCATGGAGCCTCCCCACATGGTTTGTCTTGGCTACTAGGACCTTCACAGTCTCACTAGCACCTTTTTCATTACTGCTCATTCTAAGCTCTTCAGGACAGTCACATGTCCACATGCACCCCTAGGATGCTTTCGAAGTCCTCACTTCTAGCCATACCTTTATTCAAACATTGAATAGATTCACATGTTTATTTTATTCTCAATGGTTTTTATCTCTTAAACAAGAGCTTAAAACATCATAACAAAATCATATCCACATGCATATTCATAAGAAGGAATTAAAAAATAATCCAATACTTATCTGTATTGTGCGTTTCCTCGTTGGTCCACAGGATCCTGCTTCACTTTGCAAGCCTTGGGATCACATATGGACTTGGATGTTAGGTCAGCATGTAGGCTAATTCACAACATCCTTATATATATATATATATATATATCAGGCACAGTCAAGCCAACTTTCAGTTGGGTTTATTAGACCGTCAACAAATTTCCTGCACTTATATCAACAATACACTTATATCAACAATGCACTTATATCAACAACCAATCATCCAATCCAATGCAATTGGGTTTATTAGGCCATCAAAAATAACACATGCACTTATATCAACAATAAACGACCATTTCCAGGTTTCATTTCCAATAGTGAGCTCTAATTCCACTACCCCATATCACACAAGAGACCACTCCCTTCTCTGAGTTGACAGTCCCTCGGGAATGTCTCCTTCTCTGTGCTCTTTAGTAGAAGGTAGAATGAGCTCAAGACATTGTCCATTTAGTGTACAATACCAGACTACATCTATTTAGCCTGACAACACAAGCAATATAAGCATATTCATTAGCATTATTGCTCTAAAACTGTAATCATATTTCACATCATTCACTATCAAGTATTGAGACACCAGGAGTGCGTCCACTCCCTAGGGTATAATCAATATTGAAAACCCTTCCATGATCCGACATCGGAAAAGTGTGCACCCTTTTTCGGTGTGTGCCATGTAGGCCCTATTCATACTCAAGCAATCAGTCATCATGGAAATAAAATAAAAACATGTTCTGCATATTGATTTTAACAATTTGACATGCATATTCTTGGCTAGGGTCACATAACACTTATCCATTTGCTGATGTGGTATTCCTTCGTTAAGGAGGAATGGGGGCTCCCTTCTCTAAGTTGACAGTCCCTCGGTTTTCCATCCCAATTCCTCTTTACATTTCGTATCCACACATGTCTTACCGAAATAACCTATACCATCTCACTCATGTTGCTTACCAAACATGCAGTGCAGATGAGACATTCCCAAAATGTCCAATGGAGTTTCACCCAAAACACATTTCCAAGATAAGGGAAAACCTTCCCATGAAGTTTGTCTCATGCAGGCCATCACACATGATCTTCCTGCAGTGCGCACCCCTAGCAAATTCATCAAATAGCCAAACAGTCAATCATTATCTGATAATACGATCCAAATTTGATTGTTCCATAACCAAGCAATGACATTAGTAATTAAATTCAATGAGAATTTGCAACTCTGTTTACTACAAAAATTTGTTTGCTTGGCAATGAAGTGATCCTCAATTGTGGGTCTCTTGTAAGTAGCACTACTATGCCCATTATAATTTTATGCTTACTAGCATAACATGAATACCCACTTACAATGCATCCTCCTAACACAATCTTATGCAAGCCAATAGTGATTAGTAGTTGTCAACAATTTCTTAAATCCGAAACTCACAATTCAAATTTAACAACCCATCATGCATACAAACTATTTTCACAGCCATGAGACTCTTCTCATAAGGTTTGGCTCTTTCACGTGGTATATTCCGGCCTTTGTCATGGTCTTACCCAAATTTCCATGCCCCAAACAATCTACCCGAAACCTGAACCTCAGTCAACCAAACACTTAGTAAGTCTTGATGCATATAACTTTTTCATTGCTGCAACAATCACTGAAGCATTTTCAGAATTTATAAAATTCAAACACTTCCAGCTGTTAATCACATCAATATTACCAAAACTCATTTACTTCACGCAATCATTATCATACTAAAATTTGCAAGGTCACATCATTTATGCCAAAATGAAATGTTCAGATACTCCTTACTCCACAAGCGTATCATTGTACCATCTTGCCCTTGCATAGATAATTTTCAGCAACCAATCAATCATGAATACCCTCTTCATGCACTTACTATCCTACATTCATAATATCTCTTGAAATGGTTCCAGAATTGTCATCAATTCATCATTTCAGTCAGTAGTTATTCATAATAACTCATGCACTATCTCTATGCATTCATGCATTGCATCGCAACATTTGCACCCATACTCATGTATGCATATCTACAACATTTACTCATACTTTTCATATGTGTCCATTCAATGCATAACTACAATATTTATAAAATATTTTAATGCATACCCACTCAATGCTACCTTGCATTGATTCAGGAATACTATGCATTCAAACATACCATGCATGGCCTAACCATGACTACTTCATATAGGATGCATGACTATAATCAAGATCACCAGTGCTTACTTTCCTTCGGCTACTAATCTCATCACAAAATAATACAAGCATGACACATTTCTATAAAATTCAAATACCCACATGGTATGAGACCTCTTACTTTTACCATTCCATGCAGTTGTCATAATTTAAACTCTTACCTTCCTGGGTCCTACTTACACCCTTGACATTACCAGTTTGGTTGGTCCTTTGCAGGATATTGTAGAATTTGCTCACCAACTTTTGATTCTAGACTTGTTTCCTTATCCCTTTCTCCATAGGGTTTCTAGTCACATTCGTCAGCATCAGCAACATATTCAGCGATGTCCATGTTGTCGTTGGTTTTCCATTGATGCCAACACTAATGCAATAATTATCATTAGTGGCTCATTATGAATGTATAATTCTCACTATTCTTACCAACATGTAATATCTTATCCATGCAAGGCATATCTTCATACATTTCATGTATAAAACTTGTAATCATAATTAGCAAGACAGATTTTAAGGAAATTTCCCTTTTTGAGTCCCTTATCCTTGTATGGAACTCCTTTTCCACACAACAGTTGGTTTGACTTCATGGTCTTGCTACCTCTAGGCATGCAATTCCTGGATTGTTCATATTGACAGCAACACATCTCTCTTTCAAGCAATAAATATCACTTTTCTACTCCACACACAGATTCTAGTGACTCTCCCTTGTTCTCTGCTGGATAATCCTTCCAACGCCTATCCACATGCTTCATTCTGACCTCAGGTGTGAAAACCACACCACTTCAAAAATGATGTTTTTTACCAAATGTATTTTGGTCTGAATTTCAACCTCAGCCACCTAGAATTTTCTTCCTTTTCAGCCCTGTAATCCATTGACAGTCTGCTAAAAATCCACTGAAAAAAAGTTGGAATTTGCTGAGAAAAATTCCACTTTGAAAAACCCAAAATTTCTTTCTCCCTATCGGGTCTCTTTCCAACTAAATTCTCGACGTTTCGGTGGCCAAAAGCTCTAGTTTTCCTCCGCTCTCATCGGTGGCCTATTCATCTATTTCCTTCCGCTATATCGGGCCCGTAGTCATCTAACCTTCCAAACTTAATTAGCGATTGGAACCCTTAAGCCTTGTGCTGCATCAACGATGCCAAGGACCGTTCATCGGCAGTCAAACAACTAGCATCTTTTGTTGTTTAGGATCCCCATCCGTGTAAGCTTCCGAGCCCTTTATCATTTATCAGCGATGCTGAGGACTACGGTGTATTGAAAATCAGGTACACTGGCCACTATGGCATCGGCGATCGGGACCGTTGTCCACCGGAGGGATAGTCCCTTAGGTGGCCACAATGGTGGACCCACGATCATCTAATTTCTTTCGACATCAGCCGCTACATCGACGGTTCCATCCTCTAAAGTTCACCGATCAAATAAACTAAATTCCACCAACGATTTCCATACTTGAGAATTTTCAGAAAAAAAACTTCCTTTATTCCTCCACTGCGTCGACACTTTCATCATCTTTTTTCCACCGATGTATCAGTGTTGCCATCGTCTATCTTTTGCCAACGTTTTTCCACCACATTGACGATTCAAACAACTAAGTTTCGCCAACGTATCGGTGGTTCCAACAACTAAAAATTTCCGACATTTCCTGTACTTAGACAAATTTTTGGGAATTTATTTTCTTCGTCTGCTGGCGCATCGGCCACTCCATCCGCTAACTCTCATCGACGTTTTGGCGTCCTTCAAGATATCCCAGCCGACACTGCGGCTCATCGTCACTGATCGACTTTCGACGACCTCACATTCCCAACTTTTGGAACATTTTATTCTTCCTGTTGCCGTATCGACGGCTCAACCAACTAGGTTCCCTTCTTTTCCACTGACGTATCGGCGACCAAAATAGCTACGTTTCACTGATTAAATCGACAGATCTCTGCCAATCGTCAATAGCCAACACTTAGAAAAATTTTGGAAAAGTTTTTCCCTTAGTCATTTTCCTGCGGCGCTCCGTCGGATATTTCGTCTACTATTTTCCGCTGACACTGCAGTGACTCCATCAACTACATTGTGACGTCATTTCGGCGGTCTTCCAATGGAAGTTTCCTCTCCTTTCGTCGTTCACCGGTGGCCCATATCAGAGGGCCTTCCGACTAAAACTTCTGCTGCATCGGAGGAGCAATCCTCTAAACTTTTTCGACAGCCGATAGTCTGGATACTTATAAAAATTTCCAACATTTTTATTCAGTGGTCCCCTTCGGATGGCCTTCTTCTTAGGTGATCCGATGCATCAGTGGGACTTCGGACTAAGTCCTCCGATGATCCGATGATCCCAATAATTAGAGGAATTTTCCAAAATTCCCTTGTCATGCACAAGTTTTCTTCTGTTTTCTGTTGGGCAGAGAACAACCTGCCTCTACTAGCTGACCTTTCATGGCCCATTAAGGCCCATGCTGTAAACTTTTCTTTGATACCATACTCTAACGTCCCCGACCCTCTGACTGGTGAAGAGGATGCTACCAAACAATCGAAAACCTTTGGGGAACTATCCCCATGAACACAAAGATGCATAAATGCTGATATAAAATGCTTAGAACATAAAAGATGCTAAGATGCATAAAACATACAAGGATGTGTAGCTACTCAACATACAGCGGAAGCAAACATATACATTCCAGCATCAACGTGTTCATTATTATGGTTCATTAGACATTAGACAGTAATGTAAATGTAGAAGCAAAATGGATAGGAATGCTTATCTTATAAATATATCGTCACGCAACCAGCTACGTCGCTGCAATGTTCCACCCAAACATAGGCCAACGTGCTCATCAATCTCTTAGCAACACTGCCACCCTCGAGCTGGGCATGATTCCTCAAGGAATAAGGGTCAAAGCAAGCTTACACATAGCCAAGGTTCACAAATCAGCCAAGCCCACATAGTAGGGTTTATCAGGTCGTCAAGGAGCTAGGAAAGGCTAAATGCTAAGCTAGTGGCCTCAATGGAGAGCTAAGGACACATACACCAGAGTTAACCTAACTTCTAAGAAATCCACACACCTGACACTAGGAATCATTCCTTTCTTTGCTTCACAATCCCTCAGGCCCTGAATTCCCTTTCCAATGCTCTTCAAGGTTTGTGGAGAAGAAAGCCAGCAGTCTAACTCTGTCTTGTAAATTTGAGCATATAGATCTGTAGATAAATACACAACTCACAAAAAATATCTCACAATTTACTCAGCATTTGAAGAATGAAACAGTGCAAAAGGATTGCAGCTGTGAATGCTTTCATTAATAAAAAAAGTAATCCGATGATAATTACAATGAAGTAAAATGGCTTTAATAGCCACAAGCAATTCGAATCCACATGAGGAAGTTCAAATTGATTAGACTCTACTTGACTATAGGTAACCAAGACCTTGTCTAAATCATTATCGGAGGACTCAGTGGTTAACTGACCTTGTCTAAACCATAACTGGAATTCATCGGAGCTCTAAAACACAACTCAAGTGTTACATTCAGTGTTGACTAAGGTTAACTGACTGTGGTAGGTGATAAATGCACCCCACATGTGTGTAGTCAAGTAAACCTAGCGCTAACTGAATGTGGAGGACTAGAACTGAATGTAACTGACTCCTAACTTAGCTTGACTAGTCATTAACTGAAGTGAACTGACCTTGGTTGGTTTCAGCACTCCCAGTGGCTTCCTAAATTCTAGGTATTGGTCTAGGAGGCTCCTAAACTTATGCAATCAAGTGCAATAAGTGGCAGTGAGCCTCAATTAGTGTTCCCCACACTTTAGTAACTGAAACATGTGCCCCAATTAGGTCAAGTGGACCCAATGGTGTTAATCACTATAAATAGACTAGATAGACTCCTGATTTAGAAATGACTCTCAAATTAGACATATGACCAAATTTGGACAAGGGAGGATTAATAATCCTAACACCCCCCCTGAATGCTAACTTGGACAAACTATGGGCCCCGGTAACTAAGACCATAGGTCACCCATTACATCAAGTAAATAAAGTAACTGCTTAATACAAGGAGTTGGGGAAAAAACCACATGGGAAAAAAGCCCTCCCTCTAGCTAAGCAGGTAGAATCAGGTCTCAAGTTTGAAAAACTTGAAAATATGTTGCTGCAATATTCATCTTTGTGAGGTAGTGAAGCAGCATGCATGGTGTGTTGTGCATAGGTATTTTGGGGCCTGGCATGTAGACTTCTCCTTCTTCTCCAAAAACGATGATGGGAGGAAGGAGGAATGTAACCTTTGTCTCTTACTGAATGAAGAGGTGTATGATCATATCCATTCTTCTGAATGTAGTAAGACTAAGCCCTTTCCATATTGCATCTTACAGGAAGTCTATTGCATCTCCCCGAAGGAGGTAAAATAGTATGACATAGCGCAAGAGTCTTTCCTTTCTGAGTGTCAGGTGAGTTTCCGGTCATCTTCCTAGCTTCCATTTTGGAAGTAGGGACTGAATATAGATCTGATTCACCCTGAATCTCAATGTCATAAACTGATATAGATGGATCTGCAATACTAGTAGAAGCTGTAAAAGAAGTAGATGCAATGGTTTTACCTTCCCTTGCAGGTGGCTGCTGAGAGTGCACTGGTTCTAAAGGAGGCATGAAATGTGAGAACTCATATGCTTTTGAATCATGATTCGCAATACCCTTTGCTATGATGCTCCCAGTAGAGATATCTATGATCTCCACTAAGTCAGGACCAAAGATCACTCGCTTTGGAGATCCAGTATGGGTCATCTGATAGACAAATAACAGGTTTGAATCCAAGGAGGGAACAAACAACACATCTTTGAACCTTCCATGTTCAAGTTGGATAGAGCCCTTCCCTTTGGTTTGGACTTTACTGTTATTTCTCATCTGAATACTAGGACCATCAAAGGACTAAAAAGAAGAGAATGATTCTCTGGATGAAGCCATATGGTTGGAAGCTCCAAAATCAATGAGGAAGGTAGGTGTTGATGTGCAGCAAGCCTTCAGTGCATGTTCTTTCCTTTGGTATTCTTCTTCTTCTTCTTCAGAGTCTTCCTTCCTTGCGCTAGCAGGTATAGAAATGTTGTGCTTTTTCAAAAGAAGATCCATTTCATCAAGTTGTTTTCTCATACAGGAGCTTTTTGAATGGAAGCCCCTTCCACAGTAAGGGAAGAGGACCTTGCCTTTGCCATTCTTCTTGCTTCTCTTCGAACCTGAAGGTTCTTTTGACTGCTCAAACTCATCTCTTTCCTTCCCTTTGTCATCCGCTACCTTATCTCTTCTTGCAACTAGAGCTAGATCTTTGCGAGATCGAATGATCCACATTAGGATCAATTTATCATTCTCAGAAATAAGAGATTGGATGAAATCATTAAGAGTGGGCATCTTCCAATTTGGAGTAGTGAGCCTTACTATTTGGAAGGTGGATACAAAGACTGAGTAGTCTGCATTGAGCTTTGTGAGAATGGAAAGGATGAGTTGATCCTCATCCTTCTTCACTTTGCATTGCTTCAACTGATATATCAAGTTCTTGAACTTTGAGAAAAATTCATTTAGAGATTCGAAATTGGATGGATTGAGAGCAATCAGATCATTTTCTAGCTGATGGATCCTCAGCTCATCATGCTTATCAAATAAGGAAGCAATCTTGTCCCAAACCTCCTTGGGAGTGTCCAAGTCTTGGATGTGAAATCGAAGATCTCTAGAGACTGAGGAGAGCATGAGTCCAATGGCTTCATCAAGCCTGTTCATGTACTTAGCTTTGTCTTTATTTGATTCTGGCTCTTCCTCTATTTCTTCTATGAGTCTGAACAGATGCTTGGTGTGGAGGAATACTCTCATGTCATCCTTCCACTGGTGATAGTTGAAGGGAGTGAGAGGCTCCACTAGATGAGCCATTTTGAATGTAATAAGAAAGACTAAGCTACTGTAGCGAATGCAGTGAGAGGAAGAGGTTGCTTGTAGCAAATGCTGTAAGAAAAGCTGATAACCTATCACACAATCAAACATACAATGTAAGGTCGACAGTCTGCACTTTTGGAATTTCCTTCACACCCAGCATAGTTGATGAAGCAAGCTTGATCAACAATTTCCTAACTTGGGATATTAAGTGGTAAATTCTCTGCTTCTGGTGTAGTACTGGAAGGAGCAATTTGCCAAAAAAATGATCCAGCTGGAGATTTGAGGAGGAGAGGAGTCTTGTCCACCGAGGCTCTGATACCATGTAAATTTGAGCATATAGATCTGTAGACAAATACACAAATCACAAAGAAGATCTCACAATTTACTCAGCAATTGAAGAATGAAACAGTGCAAAAGGCTTGCAGTTGTGAATGCTTTCATTAATAAAAAAAGTAATCCGATGATAATTACAATGAAGTAAAATGGCTTTAATAGCCACAAGCAATTCGAATCCACATGAGGAAGTTCAAATTGATTAGACTCTACTTGACTGTAGGTAACCAAGACCTTGTCTAAATCATTATTGAAGGACTCAGTGGTTAACTAACCTTGTCTAAACCATAACCGAAGTTCATCGGAGCTCTAAAACACAACTCAAGTGTTACATTCAATGTTGACTAAGGTTAACTGACTATGGTAGGTGAGAAATGCACCCCACATGTGTGCAGTCAAGTAAACCTAGCGCTAACTGAATGTGGAGGACTAGAACTGAATGTAATTGACTCCTAACTTAGCTTGACTAGTCATTAACTGAAGTGAACTGACCTTGGTTGGTTTCGACACTCCTAGTGGCTTCCTAAATTGCTGACCTTGGTTGGTTTCGACACTCCCAGTGGCTTCCTAAATTGTAGGGATTGGTCTAGGAGGCTCCTAAACTTATGCAATCAAGTGCAATAAGTGGCAGTGAGCCTCAATTAGTGTTCCCCACACTTTAGTAACTAAAACATGTGCCCCAATTAGGTCAAGTGGACCCAATGGTGTTAATTACTATAAATAGACTAGATGGACTCCCGATTTAGACATGACTCCCAAATTAGACATATGACCAAATTTGGAAAAGGGAGGATTAATAATCCTAACATGTCTGATTGGCTCCAAACACCAGTTTTCTCAAGCATACCCAACCTCTAATCCTACTCTCAACGGTCCGAAGACCAACCACTGCATACCACAGTAAAACAAATAGTTCACAACTCTGTGAAGAAGATAAAGACAGCAGGGTGACAACCCCAAATGAAAAGGTGAACATATCTCAAGTCAACAAGATGACTCAAAGTTGTTCTTGGCCCTAGCATGGACAAAACAACTCAGCAGCAACCCCACAAGGTACTTGCATACACAGCAACCCAAAAACCAGGGGAAGAACAACAACCCTCAATCTCAGAATAAAAACAATGACAGCGTTACACAATACGAAAATGTGAAAGAAGCCGAACTCCCAGCATTGACAGGAGAAAACATAAACACAGACCCCAATCGATAAGGAAAACAAGCATAAACATACACACCACACAGAACATGAAGGCTCATTCACAGGAAATCATGGGTGACAGAACATGGCTCCCCAACTCACTGCGTGAGTCCCAAAACAAAGGTGAACCTTCTGCGCCCTTGCACAAGATCAACAAATGATGGAGAATTCTGCCGAAATGGTGCACATGAGGAAGTAGAATGTCTACCCTGTGAGAATGAGACAGAACCCAAAACCTTCAGAGAGTGGAATGAGTGGGAAGAATCGAATGTCACTTCTCTACCCCTAGCGATGTGAAGAGGAAGAGTCCACTGGTGGAGTGGGCATGTGGGAAAGGACTGACAGTCCGGCCACACCCACCACTACTCAGCAATAACTTCTCCCAACTAATAGACAACAGAAGTTTAAATGGGTGGCTGACACATGGAAAACTCCCAATGACCCCCACGGGTTGGACAACCCCCCCTTAACCTCAGGAAATCATGCTCTTTTCATTTAATGTTGCACCGTCGTAGCTGGATGTAGGTTTATTTTAATTGATGTGCATATTTACATGATGCCCAAAACTATAATGTGTCGGATAGTATGATATACCATTGGCAACAATCCCTGTTGCTGAAACATACACAACCAAATCGATGGTGGGGATTTTGCCTTTAGCTCCTCACCACGATTAATTACAATATATACATCATGTATCCTTTAATGCAAACAGGGTCAAAACTGGGACATTACACCACAATACGGATTGCATGAATAAAAAAAATAAGAATGTCGAAAAATTACCCCCACAATTTTCTTTGCCTATTTAATATCAACCATTGATCTTTCTGAAATCTACGATTCAGATTCATTTTGTCATTGAATTTAGTTGTTTAAATATTTTGAATTATCACTTTCATTTTACCATTTCCAATTGCAAATTTTACCTTGCCGAAATATTTTTTCTACAAATTCTTACCAGGTCGATGGATTTACCTCTCTCAAGCAAATTATTGGTAAGTTCTTTGAATCTCTTAATCTCCGTTGGTCCAATTTCAAAAATTTGATTCATGTTAAAATTAATTCATTTTCTCCATTTTATTACTAGAATTTACCTCATTTCCTATCAACCATGTCTAGAAATACCAGATCTAAAATGGTCCCTAACGAGAAGAAAAACAAAGACCTAAACTCTAGAATTTTATCTGAAACCAATGGATGAGTGTATGAAACCTATCACCTCGACTGGTCCAAAATCTACTTGATTTTTTATAACGATGATTTTTTCAGGCGTTCACCACCAGCTAACTTTTGTGAATATTAGTAGGTCTCAACTTCATTCCATAGCAGCCAGGACCACTTTAATGCTTTATACCAACGCTGTGAAATTTATTATTGACCATGCAAAACCCCAAGACCACTCATTCAACAACCAGGAGAAGACCCAGTTGGCCTCTTTGCACCCAAAAGTGTTTTCTAGAGCTTATGCACTTAAGCAACCCCAACAGTTGCTTAACAAACAATTTCTTAAAACCTCTACAACACTATACAATTTTGAGGAAATTCTTGAGTCCTTTATGGATAACCCAACTTCCTTTTTACCTAAACCCGAAAAAATATATCCTATATCTTGGTTTAGGGAGCGTTTCTCTATCCTAGCAACTATGTTATGCAGGTTGTATGGAATGCCCAATTGTATAGTATTCAAAGAAGAATGATTTCCCATTGTGCATCATATTCTAACTATAGGGGAATCATTTAATTGGGATTAAATCCTATTGGTCGTATTGAAAGAAGCCATTGAGAAGTATCAAAGGACTCTAGCATCGAGGAATCCTACATTCAATCTTTCTACATATTTCATGGATTTTTTTATGTGCATTGTTTCCTTTCCCATCCATGGGATGGAATTGGACAAGTGTTGGACCTCCTATCCACATTTATTTCTAGAATAATCAACCCATAGTTACCCATATTTGACATTAATTAATTATTTTTGTCTTATTCCTAGATTCCCATATTCCTCTCTATGCTAATTGGCTTCCACGTGCACCTAGAAGTCAATACTTGCTACAATGGGTCATGGAGAACTTTGGAATCATCCTAGAAACACATTTAGCATGTCTTATTTTATTCTTGGTTCCTAAAAGTGTAGTTCTACTTTTTCTAAAAGCTACCTTGCTTTACAACAGTTTTAAGGCAAAAAGGAAAAGTTAGTCTAGGAGTAACTGCCTTGTTATTTTCCCACATCATCCTCCTTCATTTTCTCCAAAAAAGGGCATGAATCTAATATCTTTCCATCACTTATTATCTGGCCTATCTTATTTATCCAATTCGTGATCATCTTCATAGATTTGGAAAGTCTTTCTTGCACATAAGGGGGATTTGACTAGTGTTACTAAGCCTTCTTTTTGACCAATTCAAATAGCAGCCTTGTTCTTTCAAATATCTGATGTAATTATATATTTGAGCAGCCTATTACTTCATATGGTTGGATGATGTACACTTATGCAATACAGGATTAAGTTATGCTCCAATTTTAGTCTCCTTTTGTGTGAATTTTGCATGTTTGATTAGCAAGTTTGTGAGTGTAATTGATCTATCACTTGGGTTCAATTTCCACATGGTATCAGATCCTTTGTAGATATATTTATATCCTTCAAAATTGTTATTGCAGGTTCGACATCATTGACTGGGAGCGCATTCTGTTGATTGGAGGGCACAGGAGCTAATATGGACCAATCTCAAAGGATCATCTTGACTCCATTCAATTTCTTTGAATGGAAACCTGAGATGGAGATATTGTTGAGAGATAAATTTCTCTACAGGGTTACAATGGCTACTGAGGAATATCCCAATGTAGGTGTAGAGAAAATTAAATGGAACAACAGGAGAGATGAGTCTTATAGTCTCTTGTGTCTGAGCATTTCAAGAGACCTCCTCTTTCCTCTTGATTCATTGACATCACCTAATGAGGTGTGGGAGAAGCTTGAAGATATTTCTAGAAAGATAGATTAGATGAGAGGACATCAAATCAAGAATTAATTGATCTCCTTGAGTCCCAGTAGCTTCGAATCATTGCAACTCTGCTTTTCCAAGTTTAAGGCCCTTGTTTTGCAGCTAAAACAATGTGGGATTGAAAAGAAGGAAGAGAAACTAGTTTTGACCATTCTCTCTAAGATTAGTCCTGAATATTAAGTGTTTGTTTCGACCTTCCATGCCACCAAATTGATAGCTCGAACCTGGAAGATGCCTAAGATTGCTGATTTCATGGAATCCCTCACCCAGGAGCAAGATAAATTGGTAATGATGGGCACCATCAAACCTTCCAAAGACCAAGCTTTGGTTGCTGGAGATTCAAGGGTGGATTCAAAAAGAAATAAAAAATCTAAAAATTCACCTGAGAAAAAGAGAGACAAGTCAAAAATCTCAAGAGGATCCCTCAAGCTCCAAGAAGAAATTCCATAAGAAGAAGAACAAAGGAGAAATGAGAAAGTGCGCATAATTCAGTAAGGGCTATCATCCTGAGAGCTCTTGTATGAAAAATCAAATTGACATGTTGACCCAACTCCTAGAGAAGAAAAACATCTCTCTTCCTGATTGCTCAAAGAAGAGGGAAGGAGGATCAAATTCAGAAGACAAGGAGAGAGTACATGCTTTGGTTGTTAGCACCTCAAGCTCACGTAGCTTCATCATTGATTTTGGAGCTTCTAGACATATGGTTTCAACAAGGGAGATCTTTTTCTCTCTTGAAATGTCGAAAAGTCTACCAATAGTTTTGGGAGATAACTCTCTGACTGAAAATACGGGGAAGGGTAGGATTTATCTTGACCATGGTAATTTCAATAATGTGTTGTATGTTCCAGGTCTTGCCTCTAATTTCTTGTCATTGTATCAAATGACTCACACTGGGTATCCAAATAAAGTCATATTCTCCCTCAATTAAGTTCAAATCATAGAGATTTTAAATGATAAAGTCATAGCAAAAGGTGTTGTTGATCACACTTTGAAGGTATACAAGTTTTCCAATTTTCTACCCTACTCAAACCTCTATGCTCTTCTTACTCATGCTAATGAAGCAAGAAATATTTGGCATGATCACATTTTCTAAAGGAGTATGTTTAGGTTGTATCCTAGGAAAACACCCAGAGCACAAGTATGAGAGAGCTAGTCATAAGAGAACCTTTGCATCTCTTGAGTTAATCCACAGTGACATTGTTGTTCTGTTCCCTCATATGTCCATGAGTCAAGACAAATATGCACTCACCTTCATAGATGATTTTTCTAGGTATTGCTGGGTTTACTTCATAAAGCATAAGTATGAAGTTTTTGACCTCTTCAAAGTCTTTAGAGCCTTGGTTGAGAACCATTCTGGGAGGAAACTCAAGATACTCAGATATGACAATGGTGGAGAGTATGTCAAGTCTGATTTCATCTAGTATTGCAAAGATGTAGGTATCCATATGCAACATTCTATTCCTCACACACCACATCAAAATGGTGTTGCTAAGAGAAAGAACAAATCACTGAAAAAGATGGAAACTTGCATGATGGAGGCTAAAAATTTGCCACCAAAGTTTTGGGCTGAGTATATAAACTGAACATCCTATATACAGAATCAAGTGCCACATAATCATATTGATGGTATTACTCCTTCCGAATCTTGGAGTGGGAAAAATCCAGATGTGACCCATTTCAGGATTTTTGGCTCAAAGGCTTGGGCTAGAATTCCAACTAAAAAGAGGAGGGATATGCAACCCAAAATCCAAGAGAGCCTATTTGTTGGGTGTTATGAATATTGAAAAGGGCACAAGCTGATAAACTTGAGCACTAACAAATATTTCATTGAAAGGAGTGTTTAGTTCGAAGAAGAGCCTTTAGCAGTAGTTGAAGTTGGAGAGTCCTCTTCACCACCACAACCACTGATTGTAAGTAAAGAGACTAATGAGTTTTTTTATTCTGATATGTATGATAATTATGATTTAATTTCAGATCCTAACATCCCTAAAATATGAAAATTGGCAGAAAGGACCATTCATGCAGCCGGGGAACTAACTGGAAATCCTAGTGACACTAGGAGGACTAGATCTCAATTTGAGAGTGCCCTTTGTGTGAAAGATCCACTCTTTGCTGAGAAGTGTTATTTGATGGTTTATTCTGATCCCATACATATGAATATGCAGCACATTATCTAATATGGCAAACGGACATAAAATAAGAATTCAGCTCGCTCCAGAAGAACAACACATGGGAACTGGTTGATCTCTCCCCAGGGAGAAATCTAGTGAAGTGTAAGTGGATCTGTAAAACTAAGTTTGATGCTGATGGTTAAAATTTGAAATATAAGGAAATATTGGTAGACAATTTCTACTTAGAAGTACATTGTATTTATTACAATGAGACCTTTGCACCAGTGGCAAAGATGGACTCCAGAAGGCTAGCTCTAGCCATTGCAACTTCGAAGCAATGGGAAGTACATCACATGGATGTGAAGTGTTCTTTTCTAAATGGAGATATTAATGAAGAGATTTATATGCAGCAACCTTAAGGGTTTTTTTATAATCCATATTTAGTGTGCAGGTTAAAGAAATCATTGTATGGGCTCAAGCAAGCCCCCAGGGCTTGGTATGCCAAGATTGATGGCTTTCTGTTGTCACTGAGTTTTGTTCGATGCAAGTATGATCCTATTGTATATTTGAAGCTGATTCATTTTTATTTAATGATTATTCTTTTATATGTGGATGACCTACTGATCACAGGAAGTTTAAAGAAATAAATTTCCTCCTTGAAGGATGCAATGAACCATACATTTTCCATGACAGATTTGGGATTGTTGAGCCAATTCTTGGGTCTCAAAATTGCTCAATCCCAACATGGAATAAAATTTCATCAGTACAATTATGCCTCAAATCTTCTCAAAAAGTTCACTATGAAATATTGCAATCCAATCAAGACTCCATTCCTTTTAGGAGTTAAGATTTAGGAAGCATGTTCTTCTCCTTTCGTAAATAATACACTATATATCCAGTTGATTGGGTGCTTTCTTTATCATACACATAATCAAACTAGATTATATTATGCAGTTAGTGTGGCTGCAAGATACATGGATCAACCTCATGAGATTCATTGGAGAGTAGACAAGAGGATTCTAAACTTTGTTCAGCGAAGAAGGACTAGTGGGATTTTCTATAAAGTAAAATTTGACTTAGAGCTAGTTGGATTTACTGACAGTGATTGGGCAGGTGACAACACAGATCCAAATTTTACCTCATGATATGTTTTCATGCTTTCAAAAGGACCAATCAGTTGGTCATGTAAGAAGTAGAGTGCCATAGCACTCTCATCTACAGAGGCAGAGTATAGAGGAGTTGTGAATGCAGCTACTCAATGTTTGTGGTTGCAGGGGATACTTGGAGAATGTGGCTTCGAATCAGAGTTTTCAACAGTCATATATTGTGACAATAAAATCACCATTTGAATCTCCATTTATGCAATTCAAAGACAAATAACCAAGCACATTGAGATCCATATGCACTATATCAGGGAGCTTGTGCATGATGGTACCATTGGTCTACTCTACTCCACATCTTCAGAGAAAGTAGCAGATATCTTCACCAAAGTATTCTGTGAGAAGAACTTCAGTAATATCAGATCACTGCTAGGGATTTTTGATCATGTGGTTAAGTATGATTGACAACAATATTTCCAAAAATTTTGTTTCGTGTCCATGTTTAAGGGAGGATTTTCCCACTGGGTTTTTCAGTCTTTCCTTGGTTGTATGGACATGCAGTATGTAAAGGGTGACTAAGCCTTGTTAATAGGCCCTATATTTTTCCGATATTTACTCATAAATTCAGTCTTAAGGGGGGATTTTAGAATAATCAACCCATAGTTACCCATGTTTGACATTAATTAATCATTTTTGTCTTATTCCTAGATTCATCTCTATGCTAGTTGGATTCCACATGCACCTAGAAGTAAATAATTGCTAAAATGGGTCATGGAGCACTTTGGAATCATCCTGGAAACATATTTAGCATGTATTATTTTATTCCTAGTTCTTAAAAGTGCAATTCTACTTATTCTGAAAGTTTCCTTGCTTTACAGCAGTTTTAAGGCAAAAAGGAAAAGCTAGTCTAGGAGTAACTGCCTTGTTTTTTTCCCACATCCTCCTCCTTCCTTTTCTCCAAAAAAGAGCATGTATCTCATATATTTCCATCACTTATTATCTGGCCTATTTTATTTATCCAATTTGTGAGCATCTTCATAGATTTGGAAAGTCTGTCTTGCACCTATGGGGGATTTGACTAGTTTTAGTAAGCCTTGTTTTTTACCAATTCGAATAGAAACCTTGTGCTTTAGAATATCTGATGTAATTATATATTTGAGAAGCCTATTACTTCATATTTTTGGCTGATGTACACTTATTCAATATAGGATTAAGTTATGTTCCAATTTTAGTCTCTTTTTGTGTGAATTTTGCATGTTTTATTAGCAATTTTGTGAGTGTAATTGATCTATCGCTTGGGTTCAATTTCCACATTTATTGCTCGTCATAATGGGAGGATAATTTCATTCCCATTATATATGATATATGTGATCATTTCATAGTTCATATCTATCACAGAATATTCAAGGAATGTGTTCCCACATTTTCAGCTAGATCCAAAGCATTGATTTCCACCATGGGGGGATTGGTATGTTAGCGAATATTTTTCCTATAATAGAATTTTGGGTAGAAAAATTGTTCATATGCTTCTTATAATTGTTCCTGACATACTGGTTTTGGAAGAGATATATTTCCATATAGTTATCGATGGATTATTTCTGAAGCTCACTAGAGACAAAAGGAAAGGGTGGCTTAAATTTCCCCTTAGCCTTATACCTCTAGTAATATAGAATTACACTCACCTAGGTATACTGGGAAAAAATATCAATAGTTTGAAGCTTGGACAAGGCCCCAAAAGGATGCATGATCAAAATTATTTCTTGGCAAACCACTTTACCCAAGAACAAATGAAGACTGCATATGCTCATGAAAAGGATCCTGACGATTCTATTTACCAAGGGTCCAATGCTTTCTCTAAATTTGTAAGAAAAAAATTTTCTCCTGATGAGAAGAACATTATTTTCCAGTACGAGTAGGAGCTGAAAACTAAGATACTCCATTATAGAAAACTTGAATTGGCATTGGAAGAAAATAAACAAAATAAATTGGTTGAAAAGGAAGCACAAAAGTCACAAGCTAGCACTTCTTCTATGAAAACTAAGAAAATAGATGATCATGGAAAAGATGTGAATGAATACCCTCCACGGCCCTAACCTTCATCCAATCTGGATGGGCTTATGAAGTCAGAAGATATGAAGAGAATTTTATAATTGATGAGCTTAGTGGTTCAGGCACAAGCAGTTGCTTCTACACCTCAAGCAAAGAAGTAAATAATTGAATAACCACCACCACAAGTAGTGATGCTTGAGATTGAATACAATGATATATAAGAGGAAACACTCTCCACCAGTTTCTCATTTCCAATAACGGTTCTTGTTACTCTACCTGCAATTGTTTCAGTGACCCAGGCATCTATGGATCCACTTGAATTTTTAGTGGATGATGACTCATTCCTAGATCTACATTTCCCATAAGTCACCACCTCTACCACTCAGGTATATTCTATGCCTTTATCCATTCATACCACTACTCCTTCTACTTTTTTTCCTAATTTCACAATTCCAAATTCAGTGGCGATTTAACAACCTGCTACTCCCATCCAGGTTACATCTTTACAAACATCTCAAGAACAAGTTCCCTAAGTATCTTTATATACGGTCGTTGTTTCTATTCCAGCCACCTCTAAAAAGCCTATTTCTCCTATTGGTATTTCCATTCTTTCACCCTCATCCTCCCATGCCTACATACCATCCATTTCAATTCCCCAGGTGAACATGCCCATTCCAAACCTTGCTATTTCCCAACCTGTGTCTCTAGTCACACTATCTAAAATGTCAACTCCCACAGTAGAAAAAATAGCAGATTTTGGAGAGGATGTAGTACTTTCATTGGGAGAATATTTTTGGAGCAATACAGAGAAATATGTGGTGAAGAAAGGTACCAAGAGAGCCAGAGAAGGAACACTCATGTAGGGTACTATCCCAAACTACATTATATGGAAGAGGGCATCAACAGATGGAAAGCAAGAACTTTGGAAACAACAACAACCATGGGAGCCTTTGCAGTAGCCAATTATGACTTAGTTGCCTCAATCAACAAGGAAATTAAGGAAAAAGAACAAGAATTGTTGTTGGAAGGAGGTTTTGAGGAAGATTAGCTATGCATCACTAAGGGTGATGCGCAAGGTTGAAGATGGTGCACAAGGCAGAATATGGAGTGCAAGGAGGGAATGTCGACAAAGAGTCGGCTTGGTCATAATTTTATAGGATTTGGTCATTATTTTGTAGTTTTTGGTCCAAGTAGTTAGGAAGTTGATCCAAGTGGACCATTTTGTAAAAGGCGCAAGCCTATAAGCAGAGATAGAATTGTAATGTTGAGGGAATTTTATCATCTTAGAGAAGATCATATCTATCTTGGGAGAATCTAAATTTTATGTTGAATTGTTCTCTGCAAAAGACTATTGTTTGTTTTGTTGCAAATGCGGAGATGTTTTGAGAATCTATTTAGATGCAGATGTAATATGCCATGATAGATTTTTTATGGAAGCACTATGTTTTACCTATTTCTTCTTTCATGTTTTCCTTGTGATGTGATGCCAATGAATTGATACCACAGTATGATGCTTCTTTCTGAATGATGGGATGCTTTTATGTTTTAAATCATGTTATGGTATTCGATCTGTTTATAAGTAATTATTTTTTTGCAAAATAAATGTGTTAATGTGATATGATGATTGATGGTATGGATTTGTGATAATAAATCGATGTTTTAAATTCTGAAGTAATGATGCGATAAATAGACAGTAGATGAACAAACTCCTCCTTCCTAATGCAGAAACGTGGTTCTAACAGTTCTCCCTTGAACATCTCGGGTGACACCACATATTCTCAATAGGTGTTGTTGGACAAGGTAAAACCTATATGGGCCAGTGCTCAGGGAGATCGCTGAGTTAAAGGTGTTGACAGAGAGTGAACACCTGTCGATGCATTTGTGTCAACAACTGCAAAGGTTAAAACATGATAAATCCCAAGAAAATGATCACCATAAAAAAGAGTTGCAGAGTTTGAAAATAAATTATGAGAATTAGCTCAGGAAATTGCAATAGCATAATGACATTCTCAAACAACATATTGGAGAGGCACAAGGGCTTAGTGTGATCCATACAAAAAATATCACATCTCTCAACCATTAGTTGAATGATTTCCAGTTCATATATGTTTCTTCCTCCTTTTCTAAATTGACTACAACAAATTTGACTTTTAGAGGGGATTTTATTGCTCCATCAAAAGTTACTTTTGGGGGAGGTTTTGGATTTGGAGGAGGTCTTTACAAACCCCCCCTAATAGAACTAACATTAAAATTATGGACTTTTAGGGGTGGTTTTGGAAGATATAAAAACTGCCCCTAAAAGTGACTTTTCGGGGCAGTTCTACCCCTCCCCCTCCAAAGTGTATTTTTAGGGAAGTTATAAACCCCCCTCATATAAACCTATCAGGGCGGTTCCAAACACCCCCAAAATTCCTTATTACAAACATTTGGGGGAGGTTACAAACCCCCCTTGTAGGTACCTATGGGGGCGATTTCAAACCCCCCTCGTAGGTACCTACAAGGGCGGTTTCAAACCCCCATATATGTACCTATGGTGACGGTTTCAAACCCCCCATAAAAATACATCATACAAAACTTTGGGGGTGTCTTAACACCCCCCACCTGCCAATAGCACCAGGGCTAAAAGATTGGCCTTTTTAGGGCGATTCTGGAAGAGATCAAAACCGATGCTAAAAGTGACTTCTGGGGGAGGTTCAAAACCCCCCCTAAAACTCTTCACAAAACTTTTGGGGAGGTTATGAACCCCCCTCATATAAAATTACAGGGGGGTTTCGAACCCCCCTCATTGTAATATACAAGTAATTTTTAAACCCCCCTCGTAGTGACATATGAAGTTATCTTAGAACCCCCCTTGTAGCACCATACAAAAACGTCTTGAAACACCCCTATAGCCATAATAAATAATAATAAAATATATTTTATTAAAAATATCAATATTTCAATATCATTAACACACGAAGGAATCGAACCTTCAACCTCCTGCTTGTAAAGCAAGCACTCTTCCATTGAGATAGAACCCGTTAAGAATTGGGGAAAGGGGCAATATTAACACCAATATTGAATCATTTGTAATTAGAAGAAAATACTAAGGATACCAACATTTTTTCTTACTTAATAGACCTAAGGAAGCAGTATGAATGAAGGAGTAAATAGCCAAATAAGGATGCCTCTTGTGACTAGTATCTAAGTTAACAAATGATAGACCCTTTGTTTAAAGGATTCAATCCTCAAAATACACTATAGACATAGGAGATGAGCTCTTGGTGCTCATTTTCAATGCAGAGCCGGCTAGTTCTATTCTAAACAGATGAGCATAAGAATTGCAACTTATCATCTAGTATCAAATATTAACAAATTGTCTTAGTACAAAAAAAAGACTTAGATAGAGGGAATATGTAATAAGCACAATACTTCCTTAGTTTAATTAGATTATAATATAGTGTTAAGAAAGAAAAGGATACATTCAGATGATCTCCTTGAGATCTCTATGAACTTACCATGATTGTAGAATCAATTAGATATATAACTAGGTAAATCGCAAATGAGAAAATTTTCAAATTTTCTTACCATGTGTACAAACCAAGATCTATGCTAAGTTGTAACTTTCATTTGAGAAAGAAGCTTATAATATGGATATTGGACTAGGATGATCACAGTCCTCACTGTAAATATTCCCTGCAGGACCTTCAAAATCGTCCATGTTTGTATAACCAACCCTACCTTGAGAAGAAATATGACGAGGTGTAGACAATCCTCCAGTCCGTCCACTATCAATAATGTTGTTTACCTTGTCTACCGCCTGAAAGTTGCATTAAACTGTTAAAGAATATTCACAAAATAGTTTCAAAGTTCAATAATTTTATTTCACATCCAGTTGTCTAAGAAATCGACTTATGGCCTCCAAACTACCATTCAAATTATTATGCGGGATTACTCAACTCAAATGAAATTGATGGATAGTTTTGAACACTTGACATATTCATGGTATGCATAAGCTCCCAACATACTTAAATAATGAGAATATAATGTTGAATAAATAATTTACATAGCACACTACTAGCTAAGGTTTTGCAAATGGGATAAAAATCTAAGTGGGATTGACTAGGAGAAAATCTACACAGTTAAGTGCACTTGAGCCAACTGTCTTGGGATGGATGACCTTCCCAAGAAGTCATGGTTAACAGGTGCAAGTACTGATATTCAATACAAGAAAGATGAGTTTCTACCAAACTAATTAAGAAATGATCAATCTTGTGCAATCTTGAAATATCTATAATTGCACCCATTATCTTATCACTTTCTGCAATTTCAAAGTTTGCAGAAAAATTAGAATCATGTAGTTCTACATTAGCATCTAGTTCTTGGTTCTCAAGTGTCATGTAGATCTAGTTAGTTATATTTTGAATAGATGAGTATAACAATTGCAACTTATCATTTGGTATCAAAGGTTAACAAAATGTCTTAGCACAAAAACAAAGACTTAGATAGAGGGGAATTGTAATAAGCACAATACTTTTTTAGACGAGAATCTAGATAAGCATAAATTCCTATGATAGAATGAACATTGAGATCTAGGACACTGGCTACACAAATTTGAAATTGGTATTAATGACAAGAGCAACTAACAATACTCCAGATCCAATCATTGATTTTCAAAATCAACTTTAGGTTACAGGAAACATAATATAGCCCATGAAAACATGATCTCAAACTCTTGTTTGCAACATATGTACTATGCTTTTCATATGAAAACAAAAAACGTACAATACATTTTGTTCAAGAAAGGTATAGTGTGATGATTTAGTTGTTTTCTCTGTTGTTTTTAGACTAGACATGGTTAATTGTATGGGGCATTATGACTATAATCTCTATCTGCATATATATCTTACTTTTACAACTACTTCCAAATATGGGTGGTGGAAGCATCATATCTTCCTACATACATGCATCCATGTATATTTAGTGTTTTTCAAAGAAAGTTGATTACCTTGTTGTAGCAACAGAGGCAGATTTGATTGAAGAGATAATGACAGCTCTCAAAGAAGAACAAAATGAAAAGAACCAATATGGTTCATAGTATGATAATTTATATAATGTTGACAAAATGTCTGAATGTGCAGGTGAGAAACCAATCAAAGATGAAGAAGAATCCATTGAAGAGGATATAGGAAATGATGATTTCGATTTGAAAGATGAATTGGCTGAAGAATTAGTTGAAAAGATCTTCATGTTATGGAGTCCTGAAGAAATTGGGCATTATTATCAATTAATGTGTCTACAGAATGACATTGAAATAATTACTCTTAGTAAATTCAAATATAGCTTGTGGGATCTTTGTATGCCCACGTTGTAGTATTCAGAAGGAAAGATTTGGATTGAAGTCGTTGGGATAAAGGACATTGAAAATTTAAATTATGATAAGCAAATTGAATAATTTTTTGCAGTTGAAGTTGACCATAATGGATTTGTGGAATCAAAGAAAACATTGTAGGTAAAGAAGAAAGTGAAGATGAAGAATCAAAAGTATTTTTGGTATAATGTTTAGTTTTTTAAGCCAAGTAGTGATGAAACCAAAGTTGAGAATGATGCAATTGAAATTATAATTAATGATTGTTTTGCAAAGGCCAAGAATATTGAATGCAATGGTCTTAATGCAGAAATAAATGATTTTGAGGAGAACAAGTATCGTGAAGTTGCTAAACAAAAGGAGTTCAAATTATTAAGATATAAAGACAAGATGAAGAAATGGATGAAGCCACGAATGAAGCAAGAGATGAAGAAGATCAAGGTAAAGATGAAGGTATAACAGAAAATAAAGTTTGCATATTTCAAAGTTTAGAGTCGAAAGAAATAGAAGAAGATACACTAATATGTTCCAACAAAGAATGTGAACAAATTATTGAAGTTGTTTTGATACTGATGTAAACCTTGATGAGACTTAGACCAGCATGCATTATAGTTGGAATGTTGTTTTGTAAAAATTGTAGTTGTTTGTGTTTGATGTATTTTAGGTGTAGTAATTAAGGGGGAGAATATTGGTAGTGCTTAATTACTCCACCATCAATATCAATTTCTAGTTGAAATGCCGAAGAGGCAACACTATTCAAGATACCTAAACCTTGGAAGCGTGGAAAGGAATCACCATCTAGATCTGTGGCCGCCACAATCCTGAAGAGTTGCAGCACCGCCACACCGTTCTGATTTTGCCATGCTGTCAAGGTTTAAAAGGGGAAGCACACCACATCGATTTTTGAAGAATTAGTTACAGCCTCTGTCATAGCTCATCAAATATTTATTGGAGCCAATCGGATTGTTGAAGGGGCGTTCACCGTTCCTGTTGCAGCTCATGAAAGGGTGGAGAATTAATTAAATTTTGACAGACATCAAATTTATAAAGCATGAAAAGTCATCTTAATCTTCCAATAAACGCATCTAATCTTCTCAGGAGGTAGCGCAGATTTCAATTCTGTCAGACTGTAATAGACAATAATTTATTTACATAAAATCTCGTTTTTGTATAGTGAAGGGTCAGTTTGTATTTAATGACCGACTTAGCTAAATTTTATTAAATACCTAGCCTGTGATCATGTTTAATAGATGAATAAGTATGATAAAGATGCACAACAAAGAGTAATAGAAACACAGTTGAAACTATGAACTTTACTATGTTATTTTTTGTGTTTACTCGATTTTTGAGTTAGATAACTCAGTTTTTATTTTTGATGTTGGTATGCAGTAGCAGCTGAACAAAACAAAGTTTATTTTCTGTGAATGTTGATTATTAATTTAGTAGAATATTTAGGTTGATTTTATGGATGCAGGGGTGATATGAAACTTGTTAAAAGGTCAGCTGTAACAGAGCTGTGAGTGAGTTGTGAGTGACTATCAGTAGTCACAGTTAATTGAAATAATCGTTTTAATTGATGTGAGCTGTAACATCTAGCTGCAACATCATCTGAAGGACATTGTAAAATGTAGAAGCCAAGCTGTAACAATTCCGTAGTTGCTGGGTTGATTTTGTGAGCTCTATTAGTGAGTTACAGGAAATATGTACATTGCTCAGGAGAGATGTACATTACCTGTAAGTGTTATTTTGAGTTGTGCATAAAGTTTTTAGTGCCTATAAGGAAGGAGCAACACTCCCCTGCCTTCCCATTAGTATTGTATTCAGAAAATTTGGTTTTCCCCTTTTTTATATCCATTTTATATAATTATGGTCTTCGCATTGTTTTTAAATCAATTTGATGATTTGGTTTTTAAGTTAAAGTGGTAAATTTTTATGAAAATTGAGTTTACAAAAATGGTTTCTTTTCGCTTTTCTTTCTTGATAGACCTTATAGGAAGGTGTGAGTTTCTTCCAACTTATTGAATGATTGATCATCAAATTATCAGCTATATGAGATGATTCTGATGACTATTGGAAATTCTATCGTAAGCTTAGGTTTCCTTCATAACTAAACCATGTACAATTTTTGTGGGCTACACCAAGACTTTATGTTCAACCTATAGTATTGTATCGTCCCTATCCTCATCTATAGGCCTTCGATGGATAGGTGGAGTAGTCATATCATAGCGTGTTTGAATAACTATAATTCATGTTGTGCAACAATGAGGTAACTTTGCTCTGAACTCAGAGACAAAAGAACAAGTCACTAGTAAGAAGATAGACAATGCCTTATAAAAACACATGGATGCAAAATGAACTCTTCACAAGATCAAGTTATTTCTCCTAAATATGGATCATAAAAATGTAACGTCTATGTTCCCTTAAAGGTGAAATATTTAATGACATTTGTTTCATTTTTTACTATCCTATTAAAATTGTCTGATTTTGAAAATTTTGAACATAATTTAGCATTTATGAGATCACCAAATCAAGAGAAGCAGAAGATTTAAAATAAAAAAAGGTTTCAACCTTCTGAAAATTGAGAGGCCGTCGGGAAAATTTTTTAACTAGATCTCTCCATATTTAAGGTGAGGAACTTATACTATTTCACCAAATAATTTATCAATCACCACATCTTATTTTCCATAAAAACCTTCAATAGAATCATGTGATTTTATTTCTTCCATGGCTGGAATGTTGGCAATCTCCTCAACTGTTGAACATTTAAACTAGTTAGCATGGGGAGACCCCTCCTCAAAAAAAAATTCTCTAATCTTCCTTCCATTCCACTATATAAATTAAGAGGAACCTCACATGAAACAAGATTGACATCAGGCCAATGAAAATATCCATGAGAAAAATAATCAAGGAAATGACTAACCCCTTCTAGGGAATCATCATCTTCTATACACAGCCATGGATTTTACAGATTATGCTATAATGCAACATATATATTTTAGGTGGGGGGGTGTATATTGGAATTGAAACATATTTTGGACCTAGTATCAACTTGTTGGGCCTATCCAAATTTATTAATTATCCCATAAACCATGATTTAGTATACCCCCGAAACCTCCCCCCCCTTCAACAAATAAGTTCTTTGCGCAGACTAAAGTTGCATTTCTTGCGCTTATCTCATCCCACAATTCCATTTTTATAAATGCGAGATTCACTTGTAACTCAACCCAAGGCACCATTAAGTGTGGGAGATAGAAATAAAAACTAGAATTCTTGCTCCTATATATTCCTGAACTAGCGGGGATACATGTTCTAAACCTGAAAGGAATGCAACAAGATTTACCAAGTAAACTTCTTATTAAATGGGTCTTTAAACCGGTAGCCTAACATCTACATCTAGTGGGATTGTATCTTTTGTAGAATAAATTGAATGCATGCTTGTAATTGCAACTTAGTAAACTCAATCACTTATTCAACCAAAGAAATTAGAGCTATGAAATCATATCTATAAAGACCAATGGAAATAAAAGAAGACTACCCAAACCCAAAAAGGAGATACTTCAGTTGATGTAGAATATCATACAAGAGACTGATATCTAGTTGCATAACAACATAATCACATACAATGAATAGTGGAAATTGTATTCTAAGGATTACTTTGCATACATATATGTAGGGATAATCAGTATGACAATCTCCTAAAACAAGATTGTATTTATTCTCAATAAAAAAATCCTTGACAACGTTCAACTACAGTTTGATAGCATTCCCACTTTGGTTTGTCTTTGTTCAGAGTACCATTGTAATGTGTCTTCCTTGGATCCCATCAATATCAAAAGTATCTACGTCCCCCAAGTATTTCCCATCTGCATTGCCATTCCCGGTATTACAGCTATGATCCCATTCCCATGAGTTAGTTTCATTTGCTGCCTGGTCCGCCTTGCCATCATACTCTGAACAAAGGAAGTTTGAGTCTACTACACTCCCTCTACCCCTATTCAACTCTTCCCCTTCCCCCCCACCCCCATTCAGTGGGTCAGTCCTCAGATTGTCTCACATCTTTCGGTTATCTCCCTCACGCTTCTGGTATGGGAAACACAATTGCCTTGACCAAGGGCAAGTCTCCCTCTATTGACGACAACACACATATTCCAAAGGATAGACCTAGAGTTCCCCGTATCTTGGTTTCATTAACCTCATTGATGATTTCCTTGGACTACTTGAGAGGAGTCCTCAGTGCCTCTCGGGATAGTTGTTTCTCACATGCTCGACTCCAACTACATCATCACACCATTGAGATTCATATAGGGTATTGGTCCATGCAGTATTTGGTCAAAGACCCTGGATGTCATCTAACTCTAGCACATTGATGAGTCTATTTGAGGGACCTAAACAGGTTTATGTCCCTTATGATTTATGGGTTGCGTTGGAGACAGTGTTCAGAATCCCCAGCAGTGCTTCTATATAGATTTATGATTGATGCAGCATACTTGTACCATAGAGACTCTGACACTCCATCAGTGAGTCCATGCAGCTATGTACCGTTCCAGATCCAGCAGGCTATCAGTCATGAAGATATAGCATTCCATGAGAATTCCACGGGTCCAATGTAGCAGTTCTTTGGATCAGTATTGTATTCAGCCTCTCATTGAGGCAACCACTATGAATCATCAATTGTATATGATCAGCACTTGTATTATAGAGCATAGATCACATTATTCTTTTGACATTGTTGCGATCATGGGGATTCCCGCCTTGTCCATATACATGTCACACATTATTTGTATCTCACCTATTGATGGGAACCATATTAATACAAAAACCAAAATACACCATTCCCCAGCACGGGAAGCACCACCTCTACGCAAAAAATCCTATGATGTCCATTGGTCATACGATGAGCTCCTGCCCTCACACATCAAGGGTCAATCTGTTAACCCAAGAAAATCCCTCACTCAGCTCTACATGGCCTACACCACTGAAGGACACCCATGCACGACTCTCATTTGACCACATTTGACCCCCACGCCCTTAAGAAGGCTTAAAATCATGAAAAGGGGCTTAAAAACCCCTAAAAAGAGACTAAATAGCTCTCAAAGGGGCTAAAGCCTCCAAAAAGGGGATAAAACCCCTCAAAGGAGCCTAAAAACCTAAAAGGATCTAAATATTGAGTGAAAGGGGCTAAAAGCCCAAAAAATGGGCTAAATCCCCTAGCAGGGGCTTATAACCCTAAAAAAGCTATAAATAGAGGGGTGGGGGTCACTCTCAAAACATTCCTCCCTTTCATATTGTTATGCTTCCTGAGTGGATGCATTGAGACCATTTGTCTCTCAAGCCACCCACACTCCCTCTCATCCATTTTCCCTTTGAGCCACAACTCCCCCATTACCAAGAGAGAGGTGCATCTCCAAGCTAGGGCATGGTGGCCCATTTCCACCAAGAGGTATAATCTATTTTTTAATGTCATTTTCATTTTATTTTTTTTCTAACTTAATTTGCTTGCAGGTTTATTTCATGTTCTAACAAGTGTATGCAGGGTTCTGGAGTCTAACCTTGTGTGCAGGGTTTCCATCTCTTTCATTTCTGTTATTTGCTTCATTCCAGTTTCATTTTTCTTACATTACCATCAAGAACCCTACCCTTCTGTCCTATAGATGGAAGGTATCCATTCCTTCCCTATAGCAAGGGATAAATCCCTGCTACAACACTAACAATAAATAGCAACAATAGTAATAAAATAGGCTAATGACCAAGTTAGACAAAGCTAACAAACAACATCAGTAAAAGAGAAAACATGATTGGTTCAGACCTTCCTGATACTTAGATATCTTTTCTAGATGAGACCTTGTCTTTTGAAGACAAGTCTCTAAGGAACAGTGGACATACCTAAGAGAGAGAATTTTGGTAACTGTAGAACAAGTTTAAACTAGTACAGACCTCTGCGTGTTAACCAAAATAGTCCAGAAATGAGGAAGAACCTTCAAACCTTTGCTGCAATAATTTACAGAATTCATGACAGTCATAAATAATCTAAATAAAAGCACTTCTTATATGTACATAAGTAGTATTTAACCATATGCTAGCACCCCAAACCCTAAAAACACTTTATCAAAGACAAAAAACACTTTGAATCACAACATCAACAACCTAGATGGCTCAATAAATGTTACAATAGGAACCAACAAGGTGACAACCAAACCAAGAAAGTTAACATAGGTCAAATTTCATATCTTAGCAACCCAACAAGGTCAAGGAAGGTCCTAACAACCCACAGGAGTTATGACTCTATCCAAAAATCCCACATAAGTCACAACCTTGTCCAAACAAGCCTCAAACAATCACATCCCATTCTAACATGATGAATAGACCTCAAAATAGTTACGATTAAGCCTTAAATGTATCGCAATCATCACAGCTTAATCCAAACAACCTTCAAACAATCATGGATGAGTTTAACAGTCCAACAAGGGTTGATAGTTCATATCTAGAAATCTACAAGGGTCACAAGGCAGATATAGTAGTCCGTAAAGTCACATCTTTGTCTACAGCAGTCCACAAGGCCAAGAGAGGTCACAAATGTCAAGGTCCAGTGTAGAATCATCAATACAGTCACGAAACATCCTAAGAAGGTTAAGTAAAGTCATGGCTTAGGCTTTACAGCCTGAGAAAGACCATGTCCCAACTTCAGGAAGGTTAGCAAGATCATGACCCAAGCTCAGAAGCATCACGAAGGTCACAACCTAGGCTAAGCAGTCTCAAACTGATCATGGACCTATCATAAACAACATCAACGAGAAAACAATAGCCCTAGTTGGCTGAGGGAGATGTCGTAGCACTCAAAACTGGTAGCAAAAATCCTAGACATCAACAAATGGAGTAGCACTAAACCCTAAATGTCAAACTAAGCAGCAAAAACGAACCCTGGGGAAGAAAATGAACCAAATATCTAAATTTATCTTGTCAAGACACTCACCAAAATAAATTTTGTCACTTTAACTTGTGAACTTGGAAGGTCTTCTAGAAGGTTCATCTTCTAGAACTAGCTTTTAGGAGAAATTCAAAAAATAAACATAAAATAATATTATGTTGACTTAGGGTAGGGTACGAAAGGTCAAGTGGTCAGAAAAGTTAAAAAAGAATAAAAGAAATAAAGTTAATTCATCGTAGAAAAAGGGTCAAGGTACCACAACCAAGTTGGGCTTTGGGACTAATAGGGAAACATAAGACCTCAAGTCAACAACAGGGGTCACATCATGGTGGGAATACAACCATTTCACCCACAATACTAAGGTGTACCATCAAGGTGGGAAAACAACCCTTTTTCCAATAGGCCCAAGGTGCTTCAATAAGGTGGGAAACAACCAAACTTTTATCTTTCTCTCTCAAGGTATATTGTCCACATGTTTTCCAAACAATAGTTGTGAATTTTTATCATCATCGTATAAGGAAGGTCCAAAGTGGATGATGTGATCCGCTAGTCCTCTAGACTTCTCCCAAAGTTCAAGTATTAGGGACATCATCAAGGATGGGCCAGTCCCTTGATAAAAAACATAGAAATAACCATTTAGGAGAAGAGGAAATCACACATCATCATCTTGGTCAACTAACCAAGATCCTCTTGGTTAACTAAATAGGTATGTACCTGCAGTAATTGCTTGGTCCTATACCAAGAATCTTCTTGGACCCAGAACAAGAATCCTCCTGGTCCCACACCAGGATACCCTAGATACATATAGGGGCCCTAGCGACATTCTAGGGACTCTACCTTGGCATCAACCTACTTGGACTTAGACTAAGAACCCCAGGAGACTACTGGGGCCCTAGGGCACCTTATAGGGACTTACTTGCTTGGTTAACTGACTAGGACCCCTAGTTAACTTACTAGGGTACTATCCTCCCTGAGAATGGGTCTCGTAGCTGCACTATGTTTAACAAAATTTAGATATATAGTTTTTTTTAAAAACACATTATCTTGCAAGAAAGTAAGTAAGAAAATAAGAATAATAGACAGAAATGACATTTTAGAGGGAAACCCATGTCTATATTAACACTCATAGATGATTACATGATGCATATTTCCATGGTTGGTTTTATTGACATTGTCAATCCCATACATTCATACATGATATAGTCTAGTGGAACCACTACAATCCTAGAAATTATTTAAGTTTGTTTAATTTTGAATGGGATATGAAATTTTCCTTTCTCCATATGAAGTTCGATGAGGTTGGAACCACTCTGAAACATATTCAAAGTTGAAACAATTGATTGTAATGTTTTTTTATTTTGGAAAATGATACAAAAGGTAAGATAAATGAGAATTCAATATTTACTTCAAGAATTAAATATTACAAGTAATTACCAAGGTGACAAACTCATTAGTGCTCAATCCCTATTTTTGTTTTTTCTTAAATGGTAGTGTGTGTCAACAAGCAAATATTTTCCTGTGGGTCCCATCACTCTCATAGGCACTTGTGTGGAGGTGAAATTTTCAAAAGTGCCTGAAATGTCAGTGGAAAGTGCAGAAAAGCCTTAGAAATTATGCTAGCCATACAATATGATCTTTCCTGATTTGTAAACATTGTACAGTATGACCAACAACATTTCGTACATGTTTCAGCCAATATAAGTGTTTTGTGCAACCTATTTTCTAACCTATCAATGTAACTAACCAGATATTATTATTAACCATATACTATACTAGTTTTCATTATATCTATGTCATATTTCACTTACAACTTTGACCTGTACTAATGAAAATGGATGTAAAACTGATGTTAATAGACTTATGGGAATCCTTTTATTGCAATTACTCTTCTTAGATTTTAACTCTCTTCCTTACTCTCCTTGAATAAGATAATATATTAGTAGCTACACTAAAACAACAATTTATAGCCTTAATAGTTTGCATTTGTATTGATATTTTTGGATCTAATATATGACTTGTGCAAGGGCTTGTGAAATTTTATTAAGTATTTCTTGGTCATTATTTACAAAATTCATTTTTTCGTTTGTACAGTGCTGAAACAATTCAATATTGGTTTGTTAGCTTGTAAAGAAAACTATGTTGAGAATAGGGGAAGATCAATTGTGTTTTCTAGAAGTGGTGAATATATTGCTAGTAGTACTATTTATTAGATGGAGAAAGATGAACAACTAAACAAAAACAAAAAAACTTGTACTAATCCACCACATTGATCTCTATTGCAATATCTCCAAAACATTGAGAGCCTTAGTGTTGATGTAATTGTAAATTCGGAATGTATTCACGTGTATATCTTATGTATTGTACCCCGATGTTTATTCCTGGAAGTGTTTGTAATGTAATTGAGTCATGTCATGCCCTGATGTTCCTATCGGCAGATTAAATAATGTAAACAAGTCATGCTCTGATGTTCATTGTGGGTAACCCTCCTATTGTTCAAGGGTTAAAGTCCCCACAGTTGTGGGGCCCTAGGGTTATTAGACTATCCTAGAGAAGTTGGCCCTATGTGAGTTATTGTATGTCGGGGAAATAGTCCCCACCATCTAAGTCAAGGTTAACCCTCCTTGTTGATCAAAGGGTAAAGTCCTCACAGTTGTGGGGAACTAGAGTTATTAGACTCTCCTAGAGATGTCAGCTCTAGTAATTAATTGTTAAGTGGGGCTGACATGTTAAATTGGGAATCAAGTAAACGAAAGAATATAAATAGAGAGTGAGACTCTCTATTTATAACACACACACTCACTCACTGGGGCGCATGAGTGAGAGAGACGTTGATGGGACAAGAGAGAGAGTATTGCTGTTAGGAGATCATCTTACTATTTTTGGGTTTTTACTTTTGGTGCTGATTCAATCTTAGAGGAAGTTGCGGGGTTTTCTCCTTTATGGTTACCCCGATGAAAATCTTTCTGTTTATTGTCTCTTGTGTTTTATTGTTGTGCATGTTATTCTCTCAGATAAGATCCTAAGATCATAATGCTAGCTTGAATGATAAAATTCTAACATGGTATGAGAGCTAACCTAAGAATAAGACATTGTGAAACTATAGAAGCTAGGGATTATTACTTTTTGGGTCTCTCTCCACAATCCATCAGCAAAATTATGCTAGGTTAACTCTCCATTGAAGGGCGCATCTTTCTGTTGAAGTGGAATTCGATTCCAGAAATTTTCAGTTTTTGGTGCAGGAAATTAGGGCTTCTTATAGAAGAGGAATTTTTTAGTGAACCTAGCATAGGATTTCTCTCTTCATCAAAATATAATTTTAGAGACCTAGGTCGAGACTTTTTGTTGGGTATAACTCTAGAAAAGTCAAACCCTAGTTTGACCCAGGGCTGGAAAAACCCTAAAATGCTAAAACTGACAAGGTTTGGTACATTCTCTATATCTTGGGATTGGAGAAGGATTGGGATCAAAAACTTTCATAGGCCAAATATAAAATTCTTATTTACACTTTGTCCAAATTTCAGCCTCACATTCTCTATATTCTAGGAGATATGATCCCTCCAAGTTAGGGTTCTAGCCTCTTCCAGGATTCATCCGTAAACAAGACACCTGGGGAGAATTGCTATATCTTAGGCTACAAAGGTCCAAATGAAATTTATGAATATGTTATAGAAAGGGAACGGACTGTACTTTCTGTGGTAGAATTTTTAGACTCTGAATATGAAACAGTGATATGCGGAATTCTGTACAACTTCGCTATGCTAAACAATTCTAAAACAGGTCACATTGTGAAAACGATCATAAGCCCAATTGCTGAAACAAATTCTAATGAAAAATATGTTGTTGGAATAGGGATAGGTGAGGCTAACTCAGTGTGAAGTTTCAAAAATAGAGGAGCATTAATTTTAGAGATATCACATAAATAGTATTAGGCATTTCTGCAGAAGAAATTGGAAAACTAGGACTTCCTATTCCGAGAGCTTCCTTCCACTGTTTTCAGAAAAGGAGTACATTGGGCAGCTCACCTTGAAGAGCAATATTTCTATCCAATTATATCTGAAATATTCCAAGTTTTGAAAATTAGGGTTTCTCTGACAAACCCTAGATCAGCTAGCTCCGAAACCAGGACATACNCATTTGAGGTTCTCATTTCAAAGTGATCTATCACATCAGCTTGATGATAAGCTTGGTGAAGTTGAAAACTTCCAAGCATGGAAGTATAGGATCTCACTATTCCTTGAGGGAAATGAATTGGACACCCACATAAGTAGAGAGGTTCTAGTTCCAGAGGGAGATGGGGCTAAAATCCTTACACAGGAAGAACTTGGTCAAGGCCAAGAAGATCATTGTTGATTCAATCATGGATCACCTTGTACCACAAGTGTCTTCCCTAAAGACACCAAAAGAGATGTTTGATTCCTTGAACAATATATTTGAAAGGAAGAAGATAAATCGAAAGATGACCTTAAGAAACCAGTTGAAGAATGTGAAGATCCAGAATGTAGAGACCATACAATCATACTTTACACGGGTCTCTCAAATCAAAGAACAACTTGTAGCAGTATAAGAAGAAGTGGAGAATGCAGAAGTAGTGATAGCCACCTTGAATGACATCCCAGGATCATGGGATTCATTCATGCAAGGAATGTGTTCTAGAAGGAAGTGATTACTTTCAGCAGAGTCTGGGAAGAAGAAGAAGCTTGACTTGTAATAAGGGAAGAGAAGATGGGAGCAACTGAATATCAAGCTCTCACCATCCAAAGAATATCCCTTAAGCGATGAGGAATACAAAGGACTCAAATCTTGAAGAACCTCTTATCCATCTTAGCATTTGGATAAGAAACAATGCTATTATGAATGAAGAAGATGATAAAGCTAAAGGCTCAAGAAGGAGTCTACCCACGAAACAAATAAATATAAGTATTCAGTTGTCATTTCATGATATTATTTTGTTGTGCATTTGTTTATATTCAGTTGATGTATTATGCAGGATAGAATGTTTGCATTAATGATAGCATACTACTAATACGCATGTGATGGGTAAGTAGCTCAGGGTGCTATACAACTCTCCATTGCTACTTATCTAGAATGAAACCTCTTTGCTGACATATTGGATTAGTGCATCTAGAAAAGTTTCGTGAGATATGGATGAATGTTGTATTGGCTAAAATAGTTGCATGATCATATACTTATGCATAAGAATTTTCCATTATGAATATTCCTTATGAAATGTTTCTAACCATACAACTAATGCATTTGACTTGTAGGAAAGATCACGTAAAATATCCTACAAGCAAAGAAGGATGAGACTTGTTCCGAAGAACAAGTGACGACAGTTCAAGAGGAAGAATAATATGACGAATGCAGTGACATCATTGATGCAGAACCTTCCAACTATAAAGAAGTAACCAAGAAGAAAGGGAAGAATGGTTCAAGAAGAATGATGTCTATGATGCAATATCGATACATGAAGGGAAGTTCATAGTTCCAGCATGCAGTAGATGGAAACATCGTGGGATACAAGGCATGATTCGTAGCATGAGGCTTCTCACGAAAAGAGTGCATAGAGTATGAAAGACAGAGAGAGTATGATGCTTCACTTTAGAGGGAGTGACTACAGAAGATCCCGAGGTTCGACATGGTATGATGAGATGGATAGCTTACTGGTGACTCTAGGATTTATTGAGAGTAAAGGGGATTCCAAACTTTTCCTCAAGGTTGAAGGTGGAAGACCAATGATGCTCCTGTTATATGTCGATGACTTGTTCCTGATAGAAGTTGCAAGAAAGAGACTTACTGTCGAGTTCGAGATGAAGGACTTGGATATGATAGACTACTTTTTAGGCATGGAGGTATGGAAGAATATCCCTGGGACAAGGGAAGTATGTATTAGAGATCCTGAAGATGTTCAGGATGATGGACTGCAAGGCCATGACCACACCTATGGAATCAAACCTGAAGCTACTGAGTGTTGCTTCATTAGAGGCGGTTGATGCTACGATGTATTGTCAGATGATTGGGTCCTTGATGTACCTGATGAACACAAGACCAGATATTTGCTTTGTTGTGAGCACCTTGAGCCAGTTCCTGACAAATCCGAGACATGTTCACTTGATTGCTACAAAGAATATTCTGAGGTACCTAAGGTGTACAGTTGATTATGGGCTCAAGTATTAGGTGAATTAGAAGATTAACCTAGAGGGTTATGTTTATTTGGATTGGATAGGCAATGTCATCGATAGGAAGAGAACTTCAGGGTGTTGCTTCAGTATGGGATCAGGTGTGATCTCTTGGTTTAGCAGGAAGAAATCCTTTGTGGCACTAAGTACCACTAAAGTAGAGTATGTCATAACTTATTCTGGTAGTTGTGAGGCAGTATGGATGAGGAAGCTACTGTTTGATTTATTTGATCTCCAGTTAGATGCTACTTGTATATATTGCGACAACCAGAGTTGTGTGAAGTAGTCGGAGAACACGGTGTTCCATGACAAGTCGAAGCATATCGATACCAAGTATCACTATATCAGGGATATGGTGCAGAAAGGAGTAGTGAAGCTCTAGTATGTTACGACGAACGAACAGATAGCTGATGTATTGACGAAGCCATTTCCCATAGTGAAGTTTGAGTACTTTACGGAGAAGCTTGGTGTTCTCTAGATCGAGGTTCCCACCAAGGGGAAGTGATGAGTCTATGAGCCATTCTGACATGGTGAGAGGATTGGTTCCTTCCATGGTCAGATTTAAGGGCTGAGCCATTCTGTCATGGTGAAAGGATTGGTTACTTCCATGTCAGATATGAGTGTTGAGCCATTATGATGTGACTGTAGGATTGGTTCCTACATGATCAGATATAAGTGTTGAATGCCATTCTTGGAATGGAGGTACCTGGTCAGTTACCAGGTGTTCTCACCACATTTATCCCACTAAATTTTTTTTTGACAGATGCTTTTACACAATGAATGTCCAGGTGCCAAGACTCTGTGTGAAGTTTCAAGTAGCATTGTTCAATATCAAGATTATAATATATGCCCCAATTCTCATAGCAATATTCCAAGAAGGATCCACACAAGCACTCAACGAGAATTAAGAATCAAGTTTTGGCATAATTATAGCTCTGACAAGCATATCATAGAAAATCATGGGATTAATGTCAATGGATTCCATGCTAATACAATGCATATTGCACGGCTATGGGATTCTGCAAGGAGTAGAGAAGGTGCCTATTCACTTGAAGCTCTTACAAAGGATCCAAGGGTCATGGATGGAGTTGTTGCAGAAAGTGAATTTAAGCTGATTACAGCCAAGGAGTCAATGAAAGAAATTTTGGGGAAAAATAAGATAAAGAAGGATGGAACAAAAGGCAAATTTATCACTCTTGCTCCTATTCAAGAGCTCTAAAGAACAGAATGCGTGTCATGGATATGTTATTCTGCCCAAGACTCTATAAGTACATTGAGTCTCTGGAAAAGCCTCAAAGAAAAACTGGTTGAGAGGGTTTGGTTATTTCCAAAGGTTGAAAACAGAAGCATGTATGATTTTTATGAAGAGTATTGGCATCCTTTTGGTGATTTACTGGTAGGAATGGAGTTTGAAGGGTTTTTGGTTGACCATAAGTATTTATCAATGATAAAAAAAAAATTGTTGTCAGAGAGGCTTGTCATGCTATTGCTACTCTACGAGAAGTATCTTTGATCAACACTTTGATTTCCAAGTTTCTTCAACCATTACAAGGAAAGGAAGTATCGGGTCCAAAAGGGCGAGTTCATTATTTGTTAAATATCAACACTGAAACTGGTCGGTTGTCCGCAAGGAAACCAAATCTATAGAATCAACCTACATTGGAAAAAGACCGCTATAAAATTCGTTGAGTATTTATCACTGGACAAGGAAACTCCCTTATTGTTGTTGATAATATCGGTGACAATTTTGGAGATATTTCTGGTATGGGATCAAATTTATTTGGGTCCTTTGCTAAAGCTTCATGTGCAACTCTAGTTATTGCATCCATATCATCATTTGGAAACACTCATGACTTTACTGCCATGTGCTATCCCTTGCTCATGAGTTCAATGGGTATCATTGCTTGCTTAATCACAACTCTCTTTGTGATTGACATATTTGAGATCAATTCTATGAAGGAAATTGAGCTTGCATTGAAAAAACAGCTTATTATCTCCACAGTATTGATGACAATTGGCATTGCTATTGTAAGTTTAGTTCCATTGCCTTCATCCTTCACCATTTTTAATTTTGGTTCCCAGAAGGTTGTAAAGAATTGGGAGATTTTGTTCTTCGTTGCTATTGGTTTGTGGGATGGCCTTGTTATTGGTTTTGTCACAGAGTATTACACAAGTAAAGCTTACAAGCCTATCCAATATGTTGCCAACTCATGCAGGACTAGAGCAGCAACTATTGTTATATTTTGGTTGGATTTGGGATACAAATATGTTATTATTCCCATATTTGCAATTGTCGTAGTGGATTTGGGCATGCTCAGTACAATAGCAAGTGGATTGGCCATTGATGCATATGGACCTATCAGTGACAAATGCCGGTGGAATTGTTGAGATGGCTAGCATGAGTCACAGGATCCAGGATCCATGATCTTTTAAGTATTAAATCCTGAAACCGAGTTCAAGCATCAAAGAATCCCATGTGTTAGCACAAATACCAAATGGCAAAGTATATTAATTCTAGATCCAATTATTCAGGCAGAAAATCAGAATGAGCTCCAGATAATTAAGGCAGATTGTTTAAAGGAGATTGACCTTTCTATTTTTGAAAGAGCTCGATCCATAGAAGTAGGATCTGATAACTATCTTAGAAACTCGGATATTTTGTATATAAGTATAGTCACTAGATTCAAAAGAGGTGGCAATTGGAGTTATGGAAATCCAATTTTGATGATATGTTGTATGACATGAAATGCTCTGCATCTTCAATACAGGTTCTGCTTTGATATGATTATGATTATGAGTTGACTTTGTATCTTATGAATTATATTTTTTGTGATTTATCCTGTATATGGTCAATTAAATCCCATTACATGATTCTTATGGTGAAATACAGTTATCTTTTAAACTTTTAATGACAAAGTCAGTCTCATTTCATAAATCCGTGCTCGTAGTTTCTTTGATATTGAATTTTGTATTCTATTTTATGTTGTACAGATATTTAATGGTTATATGATTTCCTTATATCTTTGATTACATACCAGCCCAATTTTTATCTTGATTTCATTGAATTATATTTTTGAAAAAGATTTATTTAAGCTTGAACCCCTTTATTCTAGGTTCAACTTTAGGGATAACACTAGGAATACTCATCTTGGTGCTGAGATGCCATTCTCTGGGAGAATGGAGGCACCTGGTCAGTTACTAGGAATACTCAGTCTAGGACTGAGGGCCATTCTAACATGACTGTGGGATTGTTTCCTACATGATCAAATATAAGTGTAGATTCATTATGATGTGACTGTGGGATTGGTTCCCACATGATCATATGTAAGTGCAGAACCCTTTCAACATATAGGTTGGATTGGTTCCTCGCATGGTCAAATGTAAGTGCTAGGAATTTCTGACATAGATGACTGGGTCGATTCCTCTCATCATTAGATGTGATTGCTGGGCCTTTCTGACATAGATGACTAGATTGGTTCCTCTCATCGTCAGATGTGAGTGCTGGGCATGCCTTTCTGACATGGTGTTGGATGTGTTCCTCTCATGATCAGATGTAAGTGTTGGGCAGGCCATTCTAACTTAGGGTCAGATATAAGTGCTAAATAAGACCTACATGGAGGCTAGGCCTATAACTAGCATGAAAAAGGGTTGGCTCTATAGAACTTCCTATGATGAGAAGAATCAAGAGATAACACCTGTGATGATGATCCAATACATATGTTCTAGAACCAGAGATTATCTAGATCGAGTGATGATTCAGATCTAGTGATGAAGATGACTTGAAGAAGAAGATGACGAGAACTTGATGATGATTCAGATGATACAAAGAAGAAGAATTGTGCTGATAACTTGTGTCGAGAGAATACCTTCCTAGTTAAGAGGGAGTGTTGATGTAATTGTAACTTCGGAATGCACTTGTATATCTTATGTGTTGTACCCCGATGTTTATTCCATGAAGTGTTTGTAATGTAATTGAGTCATGTCATGCCCTGATGTTCCTATTGGGAGATTCAATAATGTAAACAATTCATGTCAATTCATCGTGGGTAACCCTCCTATTGTTCAAGGGTTAAAGTCCCCGCAGTTGTGGAGACCTAGGGTTATTATACTATCCTAGAGAATGTTGAAATATTGTAACTTCGAAGAATATTATATATGTATCTTTTTTTTTGTGTTCCCCGATGGTCCTACCAGGAGAACCACTTGTATTACATTGTACCCCAATGCTCCTAATCAGAAGAACTAACAAGAGTCATCAGGTCGTCCCCTCTAATTGTAAAGGTGGGTCATCAGCACCCCAATGTGGTTACTTGAGCCTACATGTGTAAATCGAGCCTACATGATTTAACTCGAGCCTACATGTCAAATGAGCTAACTTAAGTGAACAGATGAATATAATTAGAGGTTTAGTGCTCTTGATTTGCAACACACACACTCTCACGTGTGTAGCACATTAGTGGAGAAGAGAAGTAGTTGGAGAAGGAGGAGGATCAGGCTTTGATCTCCTTGCTGGTTTTATCTATTATCTTTTTGGGACATCTATATTGAGGAACATTTTGCTGGGTTTTTCCCTTTAGGGTTTTCCCAGGATAAATCTTTGTGTTCCTTTTGTATGGTTGTGCTTGTATATCTTTCAGTGATCCTGTTTATATGCTTTAGTTATGAAAATGAAATGAAATACTGATGTCTTAGCTAAGCATATGGAAATTTAACATGGTATCAGAGATAACCTAAGAAGAAGACATTGTGCAGCTACAGAAGCTAGGGATTCTTAATTTTTGGGTCTCTCTCCACAATCCATCAGCAAAAGTATGCTAGGCTGACTATCCATTGAAGGGCGCATCTTTTTGTCGAAGCGGAATTCGATTTCGAGCATTTTCAGTTTTCGATGCGGAAATTAGGGCTTTCTACAGAAGAGGAATTTTTTAGTGAGACCAGCATAATATTTTTCTCCTCATCAAAACCAAAGTTTATAGACCTGGATCAATAAATTTGGTTGGGTGAAACTCTGGGAAAGTCAAACCCTAATCTGACCCCTAGCTAGAAAAACCCTAAGTACTAAAACAACTACGTTTTGGTACATTCGCTATATCCCAAGATTGGAAAAGGATCAGGGGATGAAAATTTCAGGGGAAGAAGATAAAATATTTATGTACATTGTATCCAAATTTCAGCGTCATATTCACTATATTCTGGGAGATATTATCCCTCCAGGTTAGGGTTCTAGCCTCTTCCAGAATTCAATCCTAAACAGGACACCTAGGGAGAACTGTGATATCTTGGGCTACAGAGGTCCAAATGGAATTCCTAAAAATTTCCTGGAAAGGGCATGGACTGTAGTTTTATTGGTCCAAATATCAGACTCAGATGATGAACCAGTGATACATGGCATGTCGTACAACTTCTCTATTATGAACAGTCCTGTAATAGGTCACCTTGGGAAACGAATCATAAATCCCAAATGGTAAACCCAATTGTGATGAAACATATGGTGTTGGATCAAGGACATGCTAGGTTACCTATATGTGAACTTTCAGACATAGAGGATTCTTAATTTTGTATATATCATAGAAACCGTAATAGGAATTTCTGCAGAAGAAATTGGAAATCTAGGGCTTCCTGTTCTGGGAGCTTCCCTCCACTGTTTTCAGAAAAGGAGTACATTGGATAGCTCCATTTGAAGAGATATATCTGTCTATCCAATCATATCTAAAAGATTCCAATTTTTTAAAATTAGGGTTTCTCTGACAAACCCTAGATCAGCAAAGCTTCGGAACCAAGACGGACACCTCAAATTGGTAAGATCTAATCCTTTGCTATTTTCATTTGAGGTTCTCATTTCGAAGTGATCTATCACATCAGCTTGATGATAAGCTTGGTGAAGTTGAAAAATTCCAAGCCTAGAAGTATATGATCTCTCTAAAGAAAATGGTTTGGACACCTACATGAGTATAGAGGTTCCAGTTCCAGAGGGAGATGAGGCTAGAAGCCTTACACAAGAAGAACTTGGTCAAGGCCAAGAAGATCATTGCTGATTCAGTCATGAATCAACTTGTACCACAAGTGTCTCTCCAAAGACATTGAAGATGTTTGATTCCTTGACCAAGCTATGTGAAGATAAGAACTTAAATAAGAAGATGGATATGAGAAAACAGTTGAAGAATGTGAAGATCCAGAATGCAGAACAACTTGAAGCAGTAGAAGAAGAAGTCAAGAATGCAGAAGTGGTGACAGACACCTTGAATGGCCTACTAGGATCATGGGATTCATTCATGCAAATAATGTGTGCCAGAAGGAAGTAATTACTTTCAACAGAATTTGGGAAGAAGAATAAGCTCGTCTCATAAGAAGAGAAGAAGAAAGATGGAAGCAATTGAAGAACAAGCTCTCACCATTCAAAGAAGATCCCTCAAGTGATGAGGAATATGAAGAACTCAATTCTTAAAGAACCTCTTATCCATCTTATCATCTGGAAAAGAAATGATGATTTCATGAATGAAGAAGATGATGAAGCAGAATGATCAAGAAGGAGTCTACCCACGAAACAAACAAAAGATAAGTATTCAATTTTCATTTAATGATATTGTTTTGTTATGCATTTGATTATATTCAGTTGATGTGTTATGCATGATAGATTGTTTGCATTAATGACTGTATACTACAAATATGCATGTGATGGGTAAGTAGCTCATGGTGATATACAACTCTCCATTGCTACTTATCAAACCTCTTTAATAACATATTGGATTAGGGAACAATCTCAATAATGTCATGGTGGAGATGGAAGGCATCTAGAAAGTTTATGTGAGATATGGATGAATGTTGTAATTACTAAACAGTTGCATGATGCATAATAATTTGTCGTTATGCATATGTTTTATGAAATAGTTCTAACCATGCAACTAGTGCATTTGAATTGTAGGAAAGGTCATGTACAACCTCCTACAAGAAAAGAAGGATGAGACTTGTTCCGAAGAACAAGTGATGACAATTCAAGATTCACTCCAATAAACATGAATCTGAAGCCCCCAGGGTCAGAGACACCATGACGGAAGAAATAGCTTTAGAGAGTGGTAGATCCACCTTGAAGGATGAAGACCACCATGGGTACAAGAGATAACTCGAGATGAAGAGAAGAATGCTATGAAAGAAGCTATGATCAAAGAATAACAGTTGATCATGGGGAATGATGTATACGATATGATGGAACAAGTGTACAAATCAAGGTTCATGATTCTCCCCAGAAAGAATAGACTATGAGATGACATACTCTATTGACTAATATATATCAAGCATAGAACCACCTGTACGGAATGAAGAGGGAAGATGATACTCCACTTCAGGGGGGGTGACTACAGAAAATTATATCTGATTTCGACATGGTATGACATGATGGATAGCTTTGTGATGGATCGAGATTTTACCAAGAGTAAAGTGGGTTCCATCCTTCAAGGTTGAATGCAGAAGACTAGGATATGTTGATGACCTGAGAAGACAAACTCATAGAAGATGTTATGATACTAGAATGATGTTTGGGATATAGTACTGAAACCAGAAAGCAAGAATATGGTATCTTCCAAATGGATTTGCAAGATAAGATATGTTGCTGATAGAAGTAAGGTAAGAGTTGTGGCTAGAGGTTTCTATCAGAAAGAGGGAATTAATTCTAAAGAGACACTTACTCCAGGAAGCAAGGTACACTTCCTTCAAAACTATCATGGTAGTTTCTTCCATGATGAAGTAAAGACAATCCTTCCTTAATGGTATGATTGAGGAAGAGTTTTACATCGAATAGTCATGAGGATTTGAAGTTGAAGACAGATGGAATCAAGTATGCAAGTTGAAGAAGGCCCTCTATGGCCTGAAGCAAGCTCCCAGAGCTTGGTATGGAAGAAAAGATATTTTCCTGATGAACATGGGCTTTTCCAAGAGTAAAATCGATCCTAAGCTTTCCTACAAGGTTGTAGAATATGTACCTATCATTCTATTACTATATGTGGATGACTTATTCTTGACAGGGAATGAGAAACAGATCATGGAAACCAAGAAGAAACTAGCAGAAGAATATGAGATGAAAGACCTTGGGTTAATGCATTATTTCTTAGGTCTAGAAGTATGGAAAAGTTCAGAAGGAATATTTCTCAACCAGGGAAAGTATGTGGTAGATATATTGAAGAGATTCAATATGTTGGAATGCAAAGTCATGGCCACACCCATGGACTCCAACCTGATGCTGTTAGCTGATGAATCATTAGAGTTAGTGGATGTGACTCACTACAGACAGATCATTGAGTCATTGATGTACTTAACAAATACCAGACCAGACATTTGTTTTGCTGTGAACACCTTAATTCAATATCTTGTTCAACCAAGACGAGTTCACCTAGTAGCTGCAAAACATGTGATGAGATATCTGAAAGGGACTATAGACTTTGGTCTATACTATGATGGTAGCCATGAGTATAGATTGTATGGATACACAGATGCAGATTGAGCTGGAAGTATCTTAGATAGGAAAAGCACATCAGGTATAAGCTTTTGTTTGAGGTCTGCTATGAGTTCATGGTTTAGCAGGAAACAATCCATTTTTTCTCTTAGCACGGTTGAAGCAGAATACATAGAAAATTTCTCTACTAAGTTGTGAATCCATATGGATTCAGAAGCTGATATCAGGTCTCTTTGACCTGAAGATGGACACTACAATGATTCTATGTGATAAACATAGTTGTGATGACAAAGAACCCTGTGTTCTAACATAACACGTAGAAATCCGGTATTTCTACATACAAGATAAGATGCAGATGATGATACTATAGATGCAGATGATGGTGATTCAGTATTTCTATACTGAATATAGATATGATGATGTTTCAGTATTCCCATACTGAAGATATAGATGATGATGATTTCAGTATTCCCATACTGAAGATATAGATGATGCTTTCAGTATTCACATACTGGAGATACAGATGGTGATAGTTCAGTATTCACATACTGAAGATGTAGATGATGATGGTTTGGATGATGATGTACTGACGAAGCCTCTTCCTCGAGTAAAGTTTGAACACTTTTGAGACAAGCTTGGTGTGGTTCGAAAATATCTTCCCTGAAAGGGGGAGTAGTGATGTTGGAGTGGGATTGTATCATCCCTGGGAACTTGCCCTAAAGTTATCCGGAGACCTCGGTCTTCAAGAATGAAGAGGGATTTTATCATCCCAGGACATCTGTCCACAATAGATCCAGTGACCTAGGTCCTCGAGAATGTGGTGGGATTGTATCATCCCTAGGAACTTTCCCTAAAGTGATCCAGAGACCTCGGTCTTCGAGAATGAAGAGGGATTGTATCATCCCAGGACATCTGTCCATAATAGATCCAGTGACCTCGGTCCTCGAGAATGTGGTAGGATTGCATCATCCTTGGACATCGTCCTAAAGTGATAGGGACTGATTCTCCTGTAATCAATCCGGTGGCTTCAGTCCTCGATAATGTGGTAGGATTGCATCATCCTTGGACATAGTCCTAAAGTGATAGGGACTGATTCTCCCGTAATCAATCCGGTGGCTTTGGTCCTTGAGAATGTGGTAGAATTGCATCATCCTTGGACATAGTCCTAAAGTGATAAGGACTGATTCTCCCATAATCAATCTGGTAGCTTCGATCCTCAAGAATGTGGAGGATTGCATCGTCCTTGGACTTAGTCCTAAAGTGATAGGGACTGATTCTCCCGTAATCAATATGGTAACTTCGGTTGTCGAGAATGTGGTTGGATTGTATGATCCCTAGACTTTAAGTCCAAAAGTGATCCAAATACCTTTTTTCTTTGAGTTGTGGATTGCAGGTTGTTGCTGATGAAGATGATGTCATACTGATCGAAAGATCAGAGTATGATGATGATAACGTACTGATCAAAATATCAGAGTATGATGATGATGACATACTGATCGAAAGATCATAGTATGATGATGATGATGTACTAATCTAAAAGATCAGAGTATGATGATGACACATTATGATTATGATGTTTCTGATCGAAAATTCAAAGTGCTGAAGATGTTGCTGATCGAAAGGTCAAAATGCTGAAGATGTTGTTGCTGATCGAAAATTCAAAGTGCTGAAGATGTTGTTGATCGAAAGGTCAAAATGTTGAAGATGTTGTTGCTGATCGAACAGTAAAAGTGCTGAAGATGTTGCTCGAAAGGTCCAAGTGCTGAAGATGTCATTGCTAATTGAAAGATCAAAATGTTGAAGATGTTGCTGATCAAAGACTGAAGATGTTGCTGATGATGAAGACTGAAGATTGAAGATGAAGACTACATGATGTTGAAAAGCTTCCAATGATTTATAGATGTGTTACCCTACTGATGTTGATGATGTCCCCTATCTCTACTCTTGTTGTTGTTGATGTTGATGTAGAATACCCTTCTCATTAAGGGGGAGAGTTGAAATATTGTAACTTCTAAGAATATTATATATGTATCTTTTTTTGTGGTCCCCGATGGTCCTACTAGGAGAACCACTTGTATTAAATTGTACCCCAATGCTCCTAATCAAAAGAACTAATAAGAGTCATGAGGTAGTCCCCTCTAATTGTAAAGGTGGGTCATCAACACCCCAGTGTGGTTACTTGAGCCTACATGTGTAACTCGAGCCTACATGATTTAACTCGATCCTACGTGTCAAATGAGTTAACTTAAGTGAATGGATGAATATAAATAGAGGTGTAGTGCTCCTCATTTGTGACACACACACTCTCACTTGTGTAGCGCATTAGTGGAGAAGAGAAGTAGCTGGAGAAGGAGGAGGATCAGGCTTTGATCTCCTTGCTGGTTTTATCTTTTATCTTTTTGGGGCATCAATATTGAGGAAGCTTTTGCTAGGTTTTTCCCTTTAGGGTTTTCCCACGATAAATATTTGTGTTCCTTTTGTATGGTTGTGCTTGTCTATCTTTCAGTGATCCTGTTTATATGATTTTGTTATGAAAATGAAATGAAATACTAATGTCTTAGCTAAGCATATGGAAATTTAATAGAGAAGTCAGCCCTAGGTGAGTTATTGTAAGTTAGGGAAATATTTCCCACCATCTAAGTCAAGGTTAACCCTCCTTGTTGATCAGAGGGAAAAGTCCCCACAGTTGTGGGGCACTAGGGTTATTAGAATCTCCTAGAGATGTCGGCTCTAGTAAGTAATTGTTAAGTGGGGCCAATATGTTGAAGTGGAAATCAAGTGAACGAAAGAATATAAATAGAGAGTGAGACTCTCTATTTATAACACACACACTCACTCACTGGGGCGCATGAGTGAGAGAGAAGTTGTTGGGACAAGAGAGAGACTACTGTTGTCGGGAGATCATCTTATTGTTTTTGTGGTTTTACTTTTGGTGCTGATTCTATCTCTAAGGAAGTTGCGGGGTTTTCTCCTTTATGGTTTCCTCGAGGAAAATCTTTGTGTTCATTGTCTCTTGTGTTTTATTGTTGTGCATGTTATTCTCTCAAATAAGATCCTAAGATCATAATGCTAGCTTGAATGATAAAAATCTAACACTTAGTAAGTGTATTTTGAACCAACTTTAGTATTGAGTATGATCTTAATAAAATAGACACTTCTGCTGCAATTTTTTGTACTTTACTTTAATTTGTTGGCTTGAATATGATTTTCATTTTTGTGACCACAACTCCAAATTTGTTATCTTTCTTCTACCATGTACATACCTTGTTGTTTTCTACCCCATTCCATAGTAGAGTTGTGTCTTATATGCCATATTGTTATCTCAATGGTGTGAATCTTAGATGGAATTTACAAGGATTGTGTACATGTATATAACTTCATTGTTTCCCTTGACATGTTTCCATACATTTTTAAATAAATAGTCTCCTAATGCTTCATGGGCATCTTGTTGAATATGACAAGATTTATTCACTTATTCAGTTGTCTTCTTCTTTGGATAAGCATTTTTCACCTTTGTATTCATTTGATACAAATAGCCATGTAGTGATCCATATACGTTGTCTTCCTCTTCAACTATTATCACATATGTATTTACAGTTGGAGGTTGATATCATTTAAAAATAAACATTTTATGGGTCCAAGATGCCACCAATTATGAGGGTCCAACTCTGGTCTTTCTCACTAAGCCCAATTTCCAGATATCACAGACAATGATTTCACTGACAATGATCCCGCTCAACTGGGAACTCTACCTCCTCATCCTGTGCAAAACAAGGAATGGAGCCACACAGTCCCTCAGGCTATAACCTTTCCCTCTAGTGCAGACTAGCCAAGGAATCTCCACTAGTTGTAACAAAGGTTCCTTTGGTTCTCAGCAATTACCCATAGCCTCTAGTTATGGTTTACACACTTTGATGCAACCATTCTCTCAAAGTTGTACATGGCATAAATATATGTTAATATTCATAGAAGAATACAATAAGTCTAGGAAAATTATAAATAGGTACAACCATAACAACATCCAACCCAATATCCCCCCTTAGCTCTCATACATGCTTTATTTTTGCATTGTCTCATGGTTATCCTACTAGGCCATATATTATCTCTTTAGTATACCCAACCTTAATGCATGCATGAAATGACAACCCCCCCAATGGCTACATGATCGAATCTCTCTCCCATCACAAGAGTTTGCATGAACTCTACATTAAAAAATATATACAAGATGTCTTTATAGAATTATTTTCAGAGCTTCACCACATTTGTGAGTTTCCTTTTGTTAAACACTTGTAGTGCATCCATCAAATTCAAAATCCCACTTTTAGAATTCATGTCGATAATCTTAGTGACAAATGACTGCCCCCCCCCCCCACCCAAACCTTAATGCATGCATGATAACAGGTGAGATGTATATTGCTTTGGTTGCATGGGATTGTAATTTTCTAATACTATCATCAATATTTGTGTACTTCCATTCAGCATTTGTGAGGCCAAATAAAAAACTTAGATCAACAATATAATATGGAACTTCAGAAAATATAAATCAGCATTGGAAATAATATTGTCTATGCCAAGTTCATTTGTTACGCATGTATACAGTCAACTTTTCCAGTCATATGATTTGATGATTACATTTAGTAACTGGTGACACGGGATAAACATAGTTAGCAACATAGAATTCTTAAGAAATCATTTTTTATAAAGAGTATTACAATTCTCTATTCATTCTGGCATCTTGTTTATGCCCAAAAGCCGCATATCTGGATATGGTTGGAATAGATGATGATTTATTTTCACAGCATAGGAAGAATTAATCCCTCTCTATCCCACATTTGTGGATTTAGTTTCCTTAAAACTACACATAAAAATCTTCCATACATCCATATCATAATCCTGAACTGATGACAAAACAATTTCCGAGAAGTCTTCAATGTCTATGCATGGGAAATGATTTTCTGAGATCACTTCTAACCAGAAGGAAAATGACTATTCATAAAATATGCTCATAAATTAAGGATTAGATTTTTATTCCATGCCCAAAATTTCTAATGAGTCCTACCATACAATCTTGTCTCCTGATATTTTCCAAGATGCCTGGAAATGGCTAGCAAACAACTTATAATTGCTACATTTGAGGCGCTTCTCTTGATCAAACCCTGATTGCATAATACTTGAGATTAGGGCTGCTATGAAAATATTTGGTGGATGTTTCAAACCTCAAATAGTTCCATACTGTTGTAAACAACCCTAGGCCACCCAAAACTTTTGGAACAAGATGCAACCCCTTGATGAACATCCAATAAAAATCACCGGAAAATACCCCAGCAAATAGGGGGTAACAAAGTGCACCATAAAAATCTCATAAATGTTAGAAGAATCAACCCATAGTCACATACCTTAGACATTAATTTAATCATTTTTTCTTATTGCCTAGTTTCCTAGATTCCACACTATGCTAGTTTCCTTCTACATGTCCTAGAAGTCAACACATGCTAAAACTGAGTCATGGAGTGCTTGGGAAACATCCTGGAAACCCATTTTAGCATGTCTAATTTATTCCATATTCTCCAAAGTGCATATCTGCTTTTTCTGTAAAGATGACTTGTTTTATTTCTGATTTCAGGCAAAGGAAAAGCTAGACTAGTTGCAATCGCCTTGTCTTTGCCTGCATCATCCTCCCTCCTTTTCTCCAAGTAAAAGCATGTATGATTTTTATTTCCATCCCTCTTTAGCTTTCCCACTTGACTTATCCAATTCATGAGCATCTACCTAGATTTGGAAACTACTTTATGCGCCTATGGGGGATTTGACTAGTATTGGTAAGCCTGCTTTTTGACTATTTCGAATGGCATATTTATGCATTCGAATATCTCATATAATTATATATTATAGAAGCCTATTAATTCATAAGGTTTCCTATTGTACACTTACTCAATACAAATTAGTGTTATGCTCCAATTTCAATCTCCTTTGGTGTTAATTTTGCATGTTTGATTAGAAATTTTGTGAGTGTAATTGTTCTATCTCTTGGGTTCAATTTCCACATGGTATCAGAGGATTTTGTAGATCAATTTATCTCCTTCCATATTTCTATTGCAAGTTTTACATATTGACTAGGAGCATATTCTGATGTCTGAAGGGCACAGTTTCTGAGCTATGGAATAATCTCAAAAGATCATCTTGACTCCATTCAATTTCTTTGAGTGGAAATTTGAGATGGAGATATTGTTGAGAGTGAAAGGTCTCTATAGGGTGACTATGGAAACTGAGGTAGAGCCCAATGCAGCTGCAGATAAAATCAAATGGAATGACAGGAGGGATGAGACCTATGGTCTTTTGTGTCTGAGCATTTCAAGAGACCTCCTCTTCCATCTTAGTGGATTGACATCACCTAATTAATTGTGGGAGAAGATTGTATATCTTTTTGGAAATAGAGATGAGATGAGAGGACATCAAATCGAGAATTATTTGATCTCCTTGAGTCCCAGTAGCTTCGAATCATTGCAACTCTACTTTTCCAAGTTTAAGGCCCTTGTTTTGCAGTTGAAATAGTGTGGGATAGAAAAGAAGGAAGAGAAAATATTTTTGGCCATACTCTCTAAGCTTGGCCCTGACTATTCAGTGTTTTTTTCGACCTTCCATGCCACTAAGTTGACAGCTTGAGCCTGGAAGATTCCTAAGCTTGCATATTTCATGGAATCCCTCACACAGGAACAAGATAAGTTGGTGATGATGGGCACCATAAAACCTTACAAAGACCAAGATTTGGTTGATGGAGATTCAAGGGTGGATTTAAAAATAAAGAAAAAAGATAAAAATCCACCTGAGAAAAATAGAGACAAGTCTAAGTATCGAGAGCAGCCCCAAGATTCCAAGAAGAACTCCCAGAAGAAGAAGAACAAAAGAGAAATGAGCAAGTGTGCATACTGTATTAAGGGCTATCATCCTGAGAGCTCTTGTATGAACAAGCAAATTGACATGTTGACCCAAATCCTGGAGAATAATAACATCTCCCTTCCTGATTGCTCAAAGAAGAGGGAAGGAGGATCAAATTCAAAGGATAGAGAGAGAGTACATGCCTTGGTTGCTGACACGTCAAGCTCACCTAGCTTCATCATAGAATCTGGAGCTTCTAGACATATGGTTTCAACAAAAGAGGCATTCTCCTCTCTTCACATGTCGAAAGGTCCACCAATAGTTTTGGGAGATGATTCTCTCACTAACAGTTTGGGGAAGGGAAGGATTGGCCTTGACCATGGTAAGTTCAATAATGTGTTGTATGTTGCAGTTCTTGCCTCTAATCTCTTGTTGGTGTATCAGATGACTCACACTGGGTCTCCAAAGAAGGTCATCTTCTCCCCTAATGATGTTTAAATCACTAATATTTCAAATGGTAAAGTCATAGCAAAAGGTGTTGTTGATCACACTTCAAAGGTATACATGTTTTCCCATTTTCTACCCTACTCAAACCCCTCTGCTCTTCTGATTCATGCTAATGAGGAAAGCATGTTTTGGCATGAAATATTTGGCCATCTTAACTAAAAGTATCTTTCTGATTTGGGTGAAAAATATATGTTCATAGGGTTACCAAATATCAAGTTTTCTAAAGGAGTCTGTCAAGGTTGTATCCTAGGAAAACACCCAGAGCACAAGTATGACAGAGCTAGTCATGAGAGAACCTCTGCACCTCTTGAGTTGATCCATAGTTACATTGCTGGTACATTTCCTCATATTTCCATGATTCAATCCAAATATTCTCTCACTTTTATATATGGATTTTCCAGGTATTGTTGGGTTCACTTCCTAAAGCATAAATCTGAAGTTTTTGACCTCTTCAAAGTCTTTAAAGCCTTGGTTGAAAACCAGTCTGGGAGGAAACTCAAGATCCTTAGATCTGACAATGGTGGTGACTATTTCAAGTCTAACTTCATTCAGTATTATAAATATGCAGGTATTCATATGCATCATTCGATCCCTTACACACCACCACAAAATGGTGTTGCTGAGAGAAAGAACAAGTCACTGAAGGAGATGACAACTTGCATGATGGAGGCTAAGACTTTTCCACCAAAATTTTGGGCCGAGGCTATAAAATGTGCATCCTACATCCAGAATAGGGTTCCTCAAAATTATCTTGGTGGTATGACTCCCTTTGAATCTTTGAGTGGGCACAAGCCAAATGTGACCCATTTCAGGATTTTTGGCTCAAAGGCTTGGGCTAGAATTCCAATAGAAAAGAGGAAGGCTTTTCAACCCCAAATACAAGAGTGCCTATTTGTTGGATATTATAAAGATTCAAATGGGTACAAGCTGATAAAATTGATCACTAACAAATCCTTCATTGAAAGAAGTGTTTAGTTCCAAGAAGAGCCTTTAGTAGCAGTTGAAGTTGGAGAGTCTTCTTCACCACCAGATCCATTGATTGTAAGTGAAGAGACTAATGAGTTTGCTGATTCTGATATGTCTGATAATGATGATTTGATTGCATATCCTAATAGTCCTAAAAGACCAAAATGGGCAGAAAATACCATTCATGCAGTTGGGGAACTAGATGGAAATCCTAATGACACTAGGAGGACTAGATCTCAATTTCGGAGTGCCCTTTGTGTGAGAGATCCTCTATTTGCTGAGAATTTATATCTAATGGTTGAATCAGATCCACAGACATATGAAGATGCATCACATGATCCAATATGGTAAACATCCATGAAAGAATATTTCAGCTCACTCCAGAAGAACAACACTTGGGAACTGGTTGATCTTCCCCTAGGGAGGAAGCTAGTTTAATGTAAGTGGGTTTTCAAGACTACGGTTGCTGCTGATGGTTCACCTTTGAAATATAAGGCAATATTGGTAGCCAATGGCTACCCAAAAGTACATGGTATTGACTACAATGAAACCTTAGCACCAGTGGCAAAGATGGACTCCATAAGGCTAGCTTTAGCCATTGCAGCTTCGAAGCAGTGGGAGGTACATCACATGAATGTGAAGTGTGCTTTCCTAAATGGAGATATCACTAAATATATTTACATGCAGCAACCTAAAGGTTTTGTTTCTAATCCATATTTATTGTGCAGGTTAAGAAATCATTGTATGGGCTCAAGCAAGCCCCCAGGGCTTGGTATGCCAAGATTGATGGCTTTTTCCTATCACTGAGCTTTTTTCGATGCAAGCCTGATCCTAATGTCTATTTTAAGCTGATTCATGGTTCTTTGATGATTATTTTCTTGTATGTGGATGGCATTCTGATTACAGGAAGTTCAAAGAAAGAGATTTCCTCCTTGAAGGATGCAATGAACCATGCATTTTCCATGACAGATTTGGGATTGTTGAGCCAATTCTTGGGTCTCAAAATTGATCAATCCCAACATGGAATCAAAGTACATCAAGCCAATTATGCCTTAGATTTTCTGAACAAGTTCAAACTGAAATATTGCAAGCCAAGCAAGACTCCCTTCCTTTCAAGAGTTAAGCTTGAAGAAGAAGGTTCTTCTCCTATGGTAAATAATACACTGTATAGGTAGTTGATTGGGTGTTTGCTTTATCTTACACACACTCAACCTGATATATGTTATGTAGTTAGTGTGGCTTTGAGATACATGGATCAACCTCATGAGATCCACTAGAGAGCAGCCAAAAGGATTCTAAACTTTGATCAAGGAACAAGAACTCATGGGATCTTCTACAAAGCAAATTCTGATCTTGATTTGATTGGGTTTACTAATAGTGATTAGGCAGGTGACAACATAGATGAAAATTCTACATAGGGATATGTGTTCATTCTTGCATAAGGACCAATCAGCTGGTCAAGCAAGAAGAAGAGTGCCATAGCACTCTCATCTACAGAAACAGAGTATAGAGGAGTTTCAAATGCAGCAACTCAATGTTTGTGGTTGAAGGGAATACTTGGAGAATGTGGCTTCAAATCAGAGTTTTCAACTATTATCTACTTTGATAATCAGAGCGCCATTAAAATATGCAATGATATATTTTAGAGATAGAAAACCAAGCACATTGCGATCCATATGCACTACATCAGATAGCTTGTGCATGATGGTACCATTCATCTACTCTTCTGCGCATCTTCAAAACAAGTAGCAGAGATCTTCACCAAATATTTTTGTAAGAAGACATTCAGAAATATCAAATCACTGCTAGCAATTTCCAATCATGCTGTGAAGCATGATTGATGACAATATTTCCAAAATAAAAAATTCCTTTCCATGTTTAAGGGAGGATTTTCCCACTGGGTTTTTGCCTCTTTCCTTGGTTGTATGGACAAGCAGTATATAAAGGGTGACTAAGCCTTATTGCTATGCCCTATATTTTTCTGATATTTACTCATAAATTTAGGCTTAATGGGGGGTGTTATAATAATCAACCCATAGTTACCTAGCTTAGACATTAATTTAATCATTTTTGTCTTATTTCCTAGTTTCCTAGATTCCACTCTATGCTAGTTGCCCTCTGCATGTCGTATAAGTAAACACATGCTAAAACTGAGTCATGGAGCACTTAGGAAACATCCTATAAACCCATTTTATCATGTCTTCTTTATTCCATATTCTCCAAAGTGCATATCTGCTTTTTCTGTAAAGCTGCCTTGTTTTATTTCTGATTTAAGGCAAAGGAAAAGCTAGACTAGTTGTAACTGCCTTACTTTTTCCCACATCATCTTCCATCCTTTTCTTGAAATAAAAGCATGTATGAGTTGTATTTACATCCCTCTTTATCTTTCCCACTTGACTCAGCCAATTCATGAGCATCTACCTAGATTTGGAAACAACTTTATGCACCTATGGGGAATTTGACTAGTTTTGGTATGCCTGCTTTTTTACTATTTCGAATGGCATCTTTATGAATTAGAATATCTCATTTAATTATATATCACAACATCCTATTACTTCATAATCTTGGCTATTTTACACTTACTCAATACATATTAGTGTTATGCTCCAATTTCAGTCTCCTTTGGTGTTAATTTTGCATGTTTGATTAGCAATTTTGTGAGTTTAATTGTTCTATCTCTTGGGTTCAATTTCCACAATAAACATATCCATATTCACCCATATCATGGAAATATACATTCCATATCTACTATCCCAAATGTATCATAAAAATCCATATGCTAGGGAAACATCAACACTAGGACATCATCACAACATGAAGCATAATCTAGCATTAAGTAACCTAGGTCATCCATAGATCCATGAAACTATAACCCTGCTGAATGTGTGGAAAAAATAATATTTGAACACCCATTTCAAAATCAGGGGTAACATAACCCATACCCAATGGATAAGCAATGCTTTGATCCATTCCTTATCTAATTTATTTTTCTATATTACAACTTATCTTTTTCTAAATCCACTCTTTGTACTCAAATTGATCCCGATTGGATAAGATTTAGTAATCCTAAAATAGGGAAGCCCCTTTTGATCTAGAGGAAATCAAATGAAAAGTGAGAAGAGGGTTGGTGAGGTGGACTCCCTCATGACTTTCCCATAAGCTACCATCACTCTTTTGGACTTTAAATATGAAGTGTTAGTTTGTGTAGTAATTTAGTGACAAGGTCCTTACAACAAATATACTTCTAGGTGATATCAATCCACACATAAGATCATATGTATTCAATGATGTTTTCATGGGCCTAATCCATTCGATCCATCCGATCCAATCAAGCAATAAGTCAGACAACCAGCCATGTCATGCCCTCAAGCAAGAATGACCCAACAAAGGGAATAATCTCCCAGACCATGTGGCACAATGAAATAACCCGACTGAGATTCCATCCCATCCACTAATACTTTGCTACAAATCCTCGACAAAACCCCATTTCTCTCTCACCCTTACTTTATCAATTACTTTCAATATTCTGTAGACCCACGCAAGGGTAGGCTCTAGTATCTCTAGCATCAATAAATATGGAATTGGGAAAAAGGAGATCAATATTAAATTATACAAACCATGCACTTTGGTTTGATGCGGTGCATCACGGTTTGGAATCCATTTATTTCCACCAAGCAATATTCTCTTCCCAAGGGAATCATAGATGTCTCTAGCATCGAATGCAAGTTGTTTTTCCCTGATTCGATCTACATCCTTTTTTGGCTTATGCTAACCAATAAACTTATTCTCAAGGCTCTACATAGATCTACAATGCTTCCCTTTTTCCAATTCCTATATCTGCTAAGAAAAAATGACTAATTGAGACAAAAATTGGGTGAATACTATATTGAAGTATAGAATGTATGATTTATCTCATCCACTAATGGACTCTAGCCACATTTCAAACACTAATCCTTCCTACTACGTAGGAAATTGTTATTGTAATAATGACTTCCACATGTGAGGTAACATGCACCCAATATAAGTAAAAACAATAAATGTTGGATTATAAATAAGAGATGCTAGGCAAGGTAGTAGTTCTAGAGTAAAGAGGTTCTTTGACTACACCTGGGACTAGATCTGCTTGAACTTCAATTGGATAAATAAAGTGCACTCAATATACCATCTTTTATGCCTTTGTTGGGTAACAAAAACTAGGGCTTGTGCTTCTATAGCGATGGGTGCTTCTGTTTATATAGTAGGAAAAATAACTCCTCTGTTGACTACTTCATTTTAATAATTTACAAATATGCATGCCCCCACCTTCGCATATCAGTACATGGATTTTGATTTGATCAATGTAGAAGCTACCTTGAAAATTTCCATGCACGTTGATTTTGATGATTTAATTATGGCATTTTAATTTTAACATCCCTACCACAGAACACTCCCACTCATATATCTGATCACACACATGAGTGGGGGAGGAGACTCTAGATGATTAGATATGAGATACCAAATAAAATTCTATCAAATTGGAGCTTTAGATTAGACCTCGCATCAAGAAGATAGATTATACCTCATCGAGGGAGTGAGAAAAAATCAAGTTGAAATTCAAGCTAATTATTAAGTACCTCAACATTTGGATCAACACCTACCTAGAATCAACTCTTGTATTGAATCCCAAAAAATAGTACCCACATCTAGTCAGAAAATACCCATGGAATACGCCTACCTCTATTATATAGTTTCTAAGATTCTCGATATTGGAAAGCATTTCTCGATGTGATTCTACAATTCCTACATAGATTACAAGTTCTTAGGTCCTACTTGGACTAAAGGGTAGTATTTCTCTTACGGAACCATGGATGGTTCTTACCTTTATGCTAGATCAAATTGGCTCATATTTATATGTTTAATATTGTTTCCTAGTCTATTTAGGCAATCTATCCCCTTCTATTTAGGAACATTATGAATAATCTATTTTTTAGGGCTTTAGAAGGACAATCCACCAAAAATTACCTCGTATCGTATGTACTTCTATAGTTGATAATATTTTAGCAGTACCTAGTACTTCTATTGGGATTTTAATCCCTCCTAAGCTATTATGGGCTGGTAATCCTCACTGACGACTCTCTATAGTGACCATCTGTTGATATAAATCGAAGCTAAAAGTGACTGTAAATATGAACTTTAACTCTTAGTTGAGAAAACAACTGCTTTAATTATCCATTTACGGTATATAAATGATGTCTTTCCTCCCTTGCAAAGAACAACTACACAAAGACATGGAACAATCAATTCATAGACCCTCTTTGACCCAAAAATACAGTTGATGTAATGGAACTAGAGATGCCTTCTAGGTGGGAATTACTCGACCAACAAATGAACTCAGAAAAGGAGTGATCCCTCCTAGTGATCTCAGCAGTAACAATTACATTATTGATTGGTATAGTATTGATTCATTATAGTAGTAGCACAATTTATAACCAATATAGAAATAACATTTACATTGACAGGTGTATGGATAACTCTACACCCTTTAGCAATGCCACCACGTATCTTATCATGGTCACGATAACACTAGAATATCACCGATGTATAGTTGTTTATTTAGAAGGGATCACCACCAAATTTTATCTCTTTTTCTTATGCTCAAATAGAGTTACATGGATACTTTTTCTTGGATCTCGAGCATATGAAATGTCAATACATGGTACAAAACTTCCTGATCTCCTTTGCAACTATCAGAACAACATCATAGCCATTTGAAAAGACTTCCCAAACTAACAAATTATTGCGTCTAGACATGATATTTAAGATTGTTCATTTGTTTTACTTGGCCATGCTGGCCACGAACAAGGATCCATTTGATGTTTCACTAATAGTTCCATACCAACATGAGTAATTAGTTCTCTTTGTTGGAATATTATAAACCCACTCACAACTTAGGATAAAATAATTAATCAATTTTGATTAATTTCCTACCCCCTAGCCTAGATAGTTGGCATCCACTTGCACTACAAACTCAACACTTGCCATCTATAACCTAGGAATGATTTAATTCAAATTCTAGGTTGATCTTGACCACTTTATTGAATCCCAAATCAGTAATTTCACTTTCCTACAGAATCTACCTTATTATGCTTGTACCCATCTTTTTTGTGGATAAGGTAAATCTAGTTAACTAGGAAACTTGTATCTTTTGTTGCCAACCCATGCTTCATTATTTTCTCTCCATATTCCAGGATTAGCAATTATTTCCTTTACACATCATCACTCACTCATTCCTTAGCTAATTTGTGAGATATTGATCTAATTAGGAAACTGTTTTATTCACCTATGGGGGTTTATCATATTTAGTAAGCATGCTTTATGAACTAGCATGAGTTGTCTCCTAGAAACTCTATTTTCCTATATAAGGATGTATTACCTATGTAATAATATCAATTATCATTTTATTTATTATTCATTAATTTATCCTCTTCTCTCCTTATGCTAATTCTTTGCAATTCTCTCTCAGGTTAATTGTGTGCCTAGATCCTTAGCTACTTTATGACATTCCTTATTCCATAAAGGATTTATAATTTCTACATGGTATCAGAGACCAGGATATCAAAGTTCTACAAGGTATTAGAGCTTAATATATCAAATCTTTACATGACATCATATCTTTGAGAGCTCATTAATTAATCCTTCTTTTCATATTTGTAGGTTTTTTTTGCATGTACAACTTCAAATGGATTCTAGAATATCAATTCCTCTTCTTTATCCATTAACAAGCTATTCAAAGTGGAAACTGGAGATGATTTCATAACTAAAGAGACAAAATATTGATGAGATACATATTGGAGTTGGTAAAGAGTCTTGTGAAGATCCAAGTCACTGGTTGGATGACTGTGATAAAGAGTTTGGAGCTATGTGTCTGGATATTTCTCCAATCATATGCTACCTTATTGACTCTTCCAACCCAAAGGATCTCTACACAACATTGGATAGAGTTTTTGTAAAGCACAATGAGGATCCTTCTAGCAATTTGGAGATTGCCTCTAGCTCCTCAATGATTTCTCTCTCACGAGTCTCGGCCTCTAAAATCTTTAATGAAGTTGATCATGATGAATAATTTTCTCATACAGTTCATTTTGTTGCTACCCTCTTTGATTTGAATGCTTCCTCTTCTTATCAAGAAGAAAATATTGAAGAGCCATATTTTTATCCATCTCTTGAAGTTGAAGATATTGATTCATATTCTTATGATGCTAATAATCAAGAAGAAGTGACTAATGGATATTCCATTTCCAATGTTGGTGATTCTCTCATGCATTCATTGTTCTCTATGTCTTCTATCATGGATTCTGAGATCCATATTCCATATCCTTCACACTTTGTGCATACCTCTCTCCTTGATTGTTCACAACTCAGTTTCTTCCTGGATGCTTGCTTAGCTATATCAAGTCCTATTTATGTCATACCACTCACCATACTTGATCCCATGCGCTTCTGCAACTCCTCCTTTGTTCTTGCCATCAATCCTTAGATCCTCCTTGAAGATTTTGAACATCACTCTCTTTCATCCTCTCATACTTCTAGCATAGAGGATTATTTACCAGTATATTCCTATTAGTCTACCGATATGACTATATATGGTCTCTTGGATTCTTTAGATGTTATATCAACCTGTGGATTCTTTGCATTCACACTCTTTAATAGTTTTCTTCCCCTTGAGGGTTTCCTGGGATAAATACTGTGTCTATCTTGTGATTGTGTTTCTTTCAGTGATTTTGCATATGTTATTGTTGTAAATTTGGATTAAAAACTAATGATATCTAGCTTAGGATATGAAATTTTAACATGGTATCAGATCTTGAATAAAACAACTTTCACAAGGTGAAACTCTCTCTCCTCTCCCTCCGGAAGAAATTAGGGTTTCTGCAAAGTTGTAATTTGGAATATCTGCTTGGATAGACATTTGTGCCTCCCTAAAACACATATATTAATACCATTATCGAATTTTTTGGGTGGTTGAATCTTTGGGAAAGACAAACCCTTGTTTGGCCCTAAACCAGAAAATTGCAGAAAACCAGAACTAGAAATTCTACAGAAGCTACAACCTCGCAATCAATTTTTGAAGGGTAAATATTTGGGATCTCCAAAACCCAGGCAGACCAACCAACACTCCTTATTCAAGTGCATCTCCTTGTAAGTTAAACTTTTCATTTTGATAAATTCCAATTTCTAGTGACCTCCTGGATAGGATGGCCTTGAGCACTAAGCTCGAGGACAAACAGGAAGGCATAGAAAACTTCCTATCATGGAAGTATAGGATTGGTGTCATTCTTAAAGAGAATGGTATTGAGAAGTACATCTAGGATGATGTTGCAGAAACAAAAGAATATGAATCTAAGGAGAAGCATGAACAATACCTAATCAAGGAAATGAGGACCATTACCGATTCTATCAAAGATCACTTGATCCCTCAAATGTCATCTAAGAAGAAACCAAATAAAATGTATAATTCACTTCCTAAAATGTATGAGGGAATGAACATCAACAAAAAGATGAATTTTAGAGATCAACTAAAGGGAACCAAGATGAGAAAAGGATAATCAATTCAAGATTACTTCACAAGGGTCTCCCAGTTCATGGAACAACTAAGTGCTATTTGAGACACCCTTGATGAGGATGAACTAGTTATGACTACTCCCAATGGTCTCATTAGACCTTGGGACTCGTTCATACAGACTCTATGTGCAAAAAATAAGTATGAAGTTTGACATTGTATGGGAAAATTTCATTCAATAAGAAGCTAGAGTAGCTAACAGAGAATATCTACTCACAGAAGATGATCAAGCTCTATCCATCCATACTAAAGGAAGAAAACAATCGAACTTTAAGAAAGGTTGTCATAAACCTTCAAAGAACAAGTTTGAAAAGAAAAGAGTAAACAATCAGAATAAATATTACTCAAATTATCAATGCTATTATTGTCTTAAGATAGGACACTTTGTTAGAGAGTGTCCATCAAAGAATAATAACAACAAAAGACATCATGCTCATCTAGCTGAAGATGAGGATGATGAAGAAAGACCTCGAAAGAGACTAACAAAAGGAGAAGATGCAGAAGAATATTTACTGTTCTCTACACTCTCTAGGTCTGTAACACTTTGAGAAGATACATGGCTTATTGATAGTGGTGTTTCAAAGCACATGATAGGGAAGAAGCAAAATCTATCAGGACTTGAAGAAAATATCTCTCCTCATAAAGTATCATTAGGATATGAATATCAATATCCCATCAAAGGTATTGTTTAATAAAGCTACAAGATTGACTCTAGAACTTCCATGAAGATGAAGGAAGTATTATATGTACTAGGTTTTAAAATGAACCTACTTTTCAACTCAACAATAGATAAGAAAGGATATATATTTTCTTTCATAGATGGACAAGTACTTGTGCGGTCCAAAGGAAAGACACTTTAAGATGTTGTGGTCATTAGTGAATAAGAAGGAGCACTGTACAAACTCAAAGAACATCTAGAGACAACCCTTGCCCATGAGAATACTAGGTCAAGTGAACTATGGCATATGAGACTTGCTCACATCAACTAAAAATCACTACCCTATGTGAGCAAGGTGGTAACAAGGTTACCAGATCTGAAGACTGATCATGACGGAACTTGCAAAGGATGTGCAACAGGAAAGAACATCAAGAATCCCTTTCTCAAAAGTGAAACAAATACTAAAGGTACATTGAAATTAATGCATTCATATGCATTTGGTCCTATTCACTCCATATTGTTAAGTGGATATGAATATCATCTCACATATATTGATGACTATTCAAGAAAGACATGGATATATTTGTTGAATACCAAGAGTGAAGTGTTCAGGAAATTCAAGGAATTCAAATTCTTGATAGACAAACATTCAGAAAGAAGAATCACGACACTGATATCAAATAATGGTGGAGACAATACTTCAAAAGAATTGAAGCATTCTGCAAGGATGCTGGAATCAAGAGGGAACTAACCAGGGTAATTTTTACGGGAAACATTTCACCAATTGGCTATTTTGTGATTTTTTTTTCAAAAAATAAATTCGCTATTTGGTCATTTTTAGCGTCTAATATTACCTATATTTACATAAAATATGTTTTTTTATCATAATATTCACCAAACTTTACACATTTCAATGTTAATTTTATGTTTCATATTTAATATTCACCTACATATCTATAAACATGTTATTTTTCAGTCCAAAACAATCGCCTAGAATACTATACTTAAGTATAATATTAGAATCCTTAAAACATACCTTGGAACTAACCACTCCCTACAATTCTCAATAGAATGGCATTGTAGAGTGAAAGAATACAACCATTATGGAAACAGTGAAAACAATGATTCATAACAAATACCTCCCGATGCACCTATGGGAAGAAGCGGCAAGGACAACTGTGTATGTGAAGAATAGATTATCTCACAGTGCTCTTGGATTCAACACTCCTGAAGAAATGTATACATGAAAGAAACCTAATGTGAGCTATCTCAAGACATTTGGTTGTCCATTATATGTACATATTCTGAAAGAGAAGAGAACCAAGTTCTATCCTTCTAGAAAGAAGGGAATATTTGTTGGATACTATGAAGTCTCTAAATCCTTCAGGATATACATTTCATGATTCCATCATATAGATATTATTAGGTATGTAACATTTTATGAGGAGACATATTTTAAGAAATCCATAAGGTGTCATCTTGAAGAAGTACATGAAGAGGATGTACCTCCGATAAAGGTAGAAGTTGAACCCTCTCCCAAAATAGTAACATATGAAGATCATGATATGCTAGAACCTCAAGAATCCCGTACTATGGATATATCATAAAAGAGAAAACCTTCTTGGGTAAGAGGAATAATACAAGAAGAAAATAAATATGGAGCTCCAGAAGGATCCACAAGAACAAGCAAAATATCAAAGCCATACTCTAGTTATGTAGCTTTGATGTGTGACCTTATAGATCAAGAACCCACCAGCTACGAGGAATTTTCACAAAAGAAAGAGTGGGTGGAAGAAATGACGAAAGAATACCAGTAAATAATGAAGAAATATGTTTGGGATATAGTACCCAAACTAGAAAACAAGAGTGTGGTATCTTCGAAATGGATCTACAAGATAAAAAATGCTGCTAGGAGGTATTGAAAAGTACAACGAAATATTTGTGGCTAGAGGATTATTCCAGAAAGACGGGATTGATTATAAAGAGACATTTTCTCCAGTATCAAGGTACAATTCCATTAGAAACATCATGTCACTTGATTCCATGATGAAGTGGGATCTACACCATATGGATGTAAATACATCCTTCCTGAATGGTATGATTGAGGAATAGGTTTACATCGAATAACCACAAGGATTTGAAGTCGAAGACAAAGTGACTCGTGTATGTAAGTTGAAAAAGGATCTGTATGGACTGAAGTAAGCTCCTAGAGCTTGGTATGGTAGAATAGATAACTTCTTGACAAGCTTGGGTTTTACCAAAACTAAAGTTGATCCTAACCTTTACATGAAGATTATGGATGATGAACCTATCATACTATTACTGTATGTGGATGATATATTTCTGACTCGAAATGAGAAACATATCACAGAAAGCAAGAATAATCTATCCAAATAATTCGATATGAAATATCTTGGATTGATGCATTATTTCCTCGGGATAGAAGTGTGGAAAATCCTAGAAGGAATATTTTTGAATCAAGGAAAGTATGCAGTAGAAATATTCAAAATATTTGACATGCTGGATTGTAAATCCATGGACCCGAAGTTATTCTCCGATGAATCATCATAGTTAGTGGATATGACTCAATACAGATAGATTATTGGGTCATTGATGTATCTGACAAATACAAGGCTAGATATATGATTTGGTGTGAACACCTTGAGTGAGTATCTAGTTAAACCTAGATGGGTTCATCTGATAGCTGAAAAGAATGTGATGAGGTACCTAAAAGGTATGATAGAATTTGGACTATATTATGTTAGAGATCATGACTACAGATTGTATGGACATACAAATTCATCTTGGGAAGGAACTGCCACATATAGAAATAGCACCTTATGTGTATGTTATTGTCTGGGATCTGCCATGATCTCATGGTTTAGCAAGAAGAAGTCTAGTGTTTCTCTTGGCACAAGTGAAGCAGAGTACCTAGAATCTTTCTCCGCTAGTTGTGAAGCGATATGGCTTTGGAAGCTGATGTCAGGACTATTTGACATGGAGTTGGATACCACAATGATTCTTTGTCACAATCAAAGTTACATAAAGATGACATAGAATCCTATGTTCCATGATAAATCAAAGAACATAGAAATTTGATCCTTCTATATAAGGGACATGGTACATAAGGGAGTTGTAAATCTCCAGTATGTATGTACCAACGAGCAAGTTGTTGATGTGCTGACCAATCCTCTATCTCGAGTAAAGTTTGAATATTTTTGTGACAATATTGGTGTAGTAAAAAAAGACTTTCCTCGTAAGGAGGAATAATGATGATACTACAAACTTTTCTTGTAAGAAGGAATGATGAATATATGGACTCTCTTCGAAAATGAGGAATAAGTCGAAGATATCGACTCTCCTCGGAAAGGAATAACAAGTCAAAGATATGAACCCTCCATAGACAAAGGGGTAGTAGGTTGATATGGATCCTTCATGGAAAGGGGGAGTAATGATAAGATTGTCATTGATGATGGGATTACAGTGAAGCTCCAGTATGAAATAGGCCAAGTACGCCTGAAGATGTTGAAAAGGTCCAACATTCACTTCTGGATGTTAGTATCCTCTCTTGAGAATGGTATTGTAGGAAATAACACTTTGTTCCTCAGAGTGGTCCTTACTAGCTAAGGATAGACCTGCAGGTGTTAATATTGCATGAAGAGTAACCACATTCATTTTTGGATACCATAGAATAAAACTTGATTAGGAGTGGTCCTAGATTTGAAGTTAAGGATGCTCTATGATGAGTCCTTATAGGTGGAAGGTCTTGCATTTAGGTGTGGTAGATATCTATCTTGTAGATGTTACTCTCATGTATAATGTACATAAATTTATATGTGGATGTCGTAGTATAACATTCACTTGTGAATGGTCCTATATTTTAGGATCAGGACATCCTATGATGAGTCCCTACAGATGGCAGGGCCTACATCTAGGTGCGATCGAGATTTGCAGTTGTAGATGATACTCTTGCATGGAGAGTATGCCTACATGTACATGTAGATTTCGTAGTATAAAACTTGCTTGGAGTTTTCCTATCTCTAACAAGATGAGGATGGTCTACGATGAGTCCTTATAGATGATAGGTACTACATTCACATGCGAACAAGATCTACACTCAGTTGTAGACGATTTCGCTAGTCGATACTACACACCCTCATCAATAAGGGAGGGTAGGCTGATGGAGGATTACATCATTATTGGACCTATGTCCTAAAGTGATAGGGATTGATAATCTCACAAATATACCATGTGTATTTTAGTTAGTGTGGAGGCAAAGGATCAAAAGGGTCAAAGTGCAACTACAAAGGATCAAGAAGATCGAAGTGTTGCTACTACGAAGGATCGAGAATATCGAAGTGCTACTGCTTTAAAGGATCAATAAGATCAAAGTGTTGTTGCTACAAAGGATTAAGAATATCGAAGTGTTTCTCCAAAGGATTAACAATATTGAAGTGTTGTTGTAAATGATCAAGAAGATCGAAGTGCTGCTACAATGAATCAAGAAGATCGAAGATTTGTTGCAAAGGATCGAGAAGATCAAAGTGCTACCATGAAGGATTGGAAGATCAAAGTGTTGTTGCAAAAGGATCATGTGATCATGTGATGCATACGATGAAGACATTGAAGAGTGACTGTTCTAGTTACTAATGATTGTTGAAAACTTCCTATGATGCCTAAATGTACTACCTTGATACTTTTGAACATACTATAGCTCATTAGTCCTATATTTGATGATTATGTTTTAGTTAGAATACCCTTCTCATGAAGGGGGAGTGTTGAAATATTGTAACTTCAAAGGATATTCTAAATGTATTTACTGATGTACCCCAAGGGAGATGTTATTATTTCTCCGTCGGATGTTATTATTGTAATTGGTCATCATAGAGTCATGAGCTAAAGCCTCCATTGTAATTTAGGTCAATAGTACCCCCAATGAATATAATATAATATTGTTTTGAGTCTTCCTAGGTGAAGTCAATGGCGTCAGTTAGTGGGGCTGACCTATTACGGTAAAAGTCAAATGACTTAAAGTGTATAAATAGAGGAGTTGTGTTCCTCATTAGAACACAGTCTCACTCACTTGTGTAGCACATAGGAGAGAGAGAGAGAGACATATCATCAAGGATGAGAATACATTTTTTGGGGTTTTTATCTTATACATATTATACAAAGGAATTGTTGCTAGGTTTCCTTCCCCTTCAGGGTTTTCGGAGATAAATACTATGTCTATCTTGTGATTTTGTTTCATTCAATGATTGTGCATATGATACTATTGTGAATTTGGATTAAAAACTAATGATATCTATCTTAACATATGAAATATTAGCATGGTATCAGAGCTATCCTGAATAGAACAACTTTCACAAGATGAAACTCTCTCTCCTCTCCCTTCGAATGAAATTAGGGTTTCTGCAAAGTTTGTAATTTGAAATATTTGCTTGAATAGAAATTTGTGCCTCCCTAGAGCGCATATATTAAGCCTAGGATCGAAATTTTTTGGAGGTTGAATCTACGGGAAATACAAACCCTAGTTTTTCCCTAAAGTAGAAAACTACAGAAAACGAGAACCAAAAATTCTACAGAAGCTGTAACCTAAAAATAAAGTTTTGAAGGTTAAATATTTGGGATCTCCAGAAACCAAGTGGACCAACCAACTCACCTCAATCAAGTGCATCTCCTTGTAAGGTCATATTTTCATTTTGATAAATTCTAATTTGTATTGACCTCCTCGATAGGATGGCCCCTGCAAGCACTAAGCTTGAGGACAAACTCGAAGAAATATAAAACTTCCTAGCATGGAAGTATAGGATTGGTATCATTCTTAAAGAGAATGGTCTTGAGAAGTACATCAAGGATGAAGTTTCAGAACCAAAATAAGATGAAGCTAAGGAGAAGCATGAACAATACCTAATCAAGAAAATGAGGATCATTACTGATTCTATTAAAGATCACTTGATCCCTCAAGTTTCATCTAAGAAGACACCAAAACAAATGTATGTTGCACTTTCCAGAATGTATGAGGGAAGGAACATTAATAGAAAGATGAATTTGAGAGCTCAACTGAAGGGCACCAAGATGAGAAAAGGAGGATCAATTCAAGAATACTTCACAAGGGTCTCCCAGTTCGGGGAACAACTATGTGCTTTTGGAGACACCTTTGATGAGGATGAACTAGTTGAGATTATGCATGGCTTATTGCTAGTGGTGTTTCAAAGCACATGACAGGGAAGAACCAAACTCTGTTAAGACTTGAATAAAAGATCTATCCTCGAAAAGTATCATTAGGAGATGACTATCAATATCCCATCAAAGGTATTGGTGAATCAAGCTACAAGCTTGACTCCAGAAATTCCATGAAGATGAAGGAAGTACTATATGTACCAGGTTTGAAAAAGAACCTACTTTCCATCTCAACATTAGATAAGAAATGATATAGAGTTGCGTTCATCGATGGACAAGTACTTATGTCGTCCAGAGGAAAGACACTGAAAGATGCTAGTGTCATTGGTGAAGAAGAAGTAGGACTATACAAACTCAATGGACATCTAGAGACAACCCTTGTCTATGATACTACTAGCTCAAGTGAACTATAGCATAGGAGGATTGCTCACATCAACTACAAAGCACTACCCTATTTGAGAGAGGTGGTAACAGGGTTACCAGATCTGAAGATTGATCATGAGAGAACTTGAAAATGATGTGCAAGAAGAAATAACATCAAGAATCCCTTTCCAAAAAGTGAAATAAATACTAAAGGTACATCAGAATTAATTCATTATGATGTATGTGGTCCTATTCCCTCCATATCGTTAAGTGGATATGAATATTATGTCACATTTATTGATGACTATTCAAGAAATACATTGATATATTTCTTGAAGACCAAGAGTGAAGTGTTCGGGGAATTAAAGGAATTAAAATCCTTGATAGAGAACCATTCAAAAAGAAGAATCAAGACACTGAGATTAGATAATGATGGAGAATATACTTCAAAATAATTTGAAGCATTCTGCAAGGATGATGGAATCAAGAGGGAACTAACCACTCCCTACAATTCTCAACAGAATGGTGTTGCGAAAAGAATGAATAGAACCATTATGGAAGTAGTGAAAACAATGATTCATGACCAAGACCTCCCCATGTACCTGTGGGATGAAGAAGCAAGGACAATTGTGTATGTGAAGAATAGATTATCTTACAATGCTCTTGGATTCAACACTCCTGAAGAAATGTATACGGGAAAGAAACATAAAGTTAGGCATCTCAATATATTTGGTTGTCCTGTATATGTACATATTTTGAAAGATACGAGAACCAAGTTGGATCCTTCTAGAAATAAGGGAATATTTGTTGGATACTATGAATTATCTAAATCCTTCAGGATATACATTTAAGGATTCCATCATATAGATATTAGTAGGGATGTAATATTTGATGAAGAGACAACTCTTAATAAATCCATAAGGTGTCATCTTGAATAAGTACATGAAGAGGATGTACCTCCGAGAAAGGTAGAAGGTCAACCCTCTCCTAAAATAGTAGCATCTAAAGATCATGATATGCTATAACCTCAAGAACCCCCTCCCATGGATATATCTCGAAAGAGAAAATCTACTTGGGTAAGAGAAATCATACAAGAAGCAGATAAAGATGGAGCTCTAGAAGGCTCCACAAGAACAAGCAAAAGATCAAAGACATACTCCATTTGTGTAGCTTTGATGTGTGATGTTGTAGATCAAGAAACCACCAACTACGTGGAAGTTGCACAAAAGAAAGAATGGGTGGAAGCAATGAAAGAAGAATACCTGTAACCCACCTAGAAATGAAAAATAAATATTTTTATTTACTTAACATTATGTTAAAATTATTGGAAATTTTTTATGACCAAGTTGGTCAAGGATGACTATAATTGAGTAGTTATTTTATTTAAATAACTAATGGAGAGACATGTATCCAAAGGCGACTGTTGAAAGAGTGTTTAGTAACCCACTAGGAGGAATGAGAAATTGCAGGAGGATGAATGACAAGTGGAAACACTAGAATTTCACTTTCTAGTTGTTGCAACAAGCAAAATCCCTAAAATTGTGGTCATGTTCCCCAAGAGAAGAAACTAAGCAGGTGGCTCATTTTATTTCAAAATTGGACCAAAGACCAAAGAAATCTTATAAATACCATCGAATTGAGAAGGAGGCTCACTACATTCAATTTTCCAAGTGAATGAACCTTATGACTGCTGCAAACCGAAAGGTCATGCACACAAGGAATTCAATGAGGGGATAGATAAAGTGAAATTATTGAGTTAAGTCTGCTATTGAGTGCTAAGATTTAGGAAGTTATGTGTATGTTGTTACATAATATCTTTGTCCTAGTGATTCAATGAACATGATCGGGGTCCTAAGAAAGTAATATTTGTTGCTACAGGAGATGGTTAGGTGGAATGGTCTCCTTTGGGTGTTTGTCCCCCTTCTTCAAATTATCTAGGTTCTAAACTATTTTTTATTTACCTATGATTTAAATTCTATATCTGTATTTTGTCTATAAAAATATGTGTAGCATATACAGTTTTTAATGGTAATTGTTATAGATTGTATCTTCCCTGTAAAAAAAAAGTTGCAGTTACTTTATAATCAGATTTTTGATGCTCATTAACCTAATTATTGTAAGAATTATTATTATAGTCATAGGACAATTTTCGTAACAATACATTTCGTTCATTCAATTTTCACTAGGTAGTAGATATATTTATTTACTTTTCTAGTTCATTGTCTGTCAAAAAGTGTTTAGGAACAGATTAAGAAAATTACATTGCAGTTGAATGGCTCAGATTTAGAAACTGAAAGTTATAACTATGGTTTAAAAAAACCAAAGAAACAAATAAACTTTACACAAGAATTGATCTTCATTTCTTTATTTTTAATCAAAACACTTGTAACTAATGACATACAAAATCTCTATTAATCATACCTTATATATAACTTCATTCTTAGTAATATTATAAAATAGCCAAAAGCCTAATTTTAAATAAATTTACAAAACCGAATCTAGCCAACAGATCAAAACCTTTATTTAAGCTAGGGTTTCAAATAATTATTTTAATAATTAAAATTAACAAGTTAATATTATTTGTCAGTAATATGTAGGTCACGATGTTGAAACTTGTCAAGGCCTTTACAACCAAAACAAGAAAGTCTAAATCTACATACAGGTAAAGGCCAAAGTCAAAACATTAAACCATTCATCAATTTCTTCGCACATATGTGGAAAATTCTCATTGTATTTCCTAAATACCATTAATTTACCAATAGAGATTGAAACCCTTAAGGGAAAGTATGTCGCAGAAGAAACAATTTTTTTAGAATCATTTCACTTTACTGTCAACGCATTTTTCCTTGCGGATCTTAGTTTAAGAAAAACCAGTAAAACCCTAAATACACATTGTCATGTACTTGAAAATTCCACAGTACGTAAAGATAGAATTTATGTTCTATAAAAACATCCAATTCTAGTTTTGAACCCAAATTTAAAATCCGTAGCAACAGTTATGTGCACAAGTAATAAATAAAATGTATAACTAAGGAAAACATGAATCCATTCACGGTTAACACGAGCGTCTCATTGAACGGAGGGAGAACAAACCACTAAATTACCATGACAAAGAATTGATCTTTATTGTAAATTTAAACGAAAGAAATAGCAAAATGGCCTCTTGGCCTTAACATTGCAAATTAACTATTATATTATCCATAAATGGCCCCACATCCTTAACCAGAAAAAACTTAGCAACTAAATTTACCATATGTGCTAAATGATCGTCCAAGCCCTCAGAAGATTTAAAACAATAATTACAAAGTCAACATCAAAACGAAAACTAGACTGAGAGTCTTTGCAAACTGATAAAAGAAAACTGAAGAACTAAAAACACTGCGTAATCTTACAACGAACTATTACGGAAGTTTTTGTTCAAAATGAACTACGCATTTAATAATTTCAGAGCGTTAAGGCAATTCTGCTAGAAAGCACGATGAAACTATTATTTTCACTAAATTCTATGAGTTCTTTTCTTTTAACAAAAATTTTAAAAAAAAGTAATGTTTCCATTATAGTCCCCTTAGACTCCATTGTCAAGGGATACTAATATCATAAATGACTGAATATTACATAAGTAGAACCACAAGGGTTTACCAGTTCAATGAAAAAACTATTCCATTCTGGAGATTGTAGACCCAGCCATATCGTGGACAATAGAGACATATCAAATGAGTAACAAGAGAAAGGAATGGATGTTCCAGGTCTTACCAAAACACATGCTAGCTATGGAGACCATTTCCCTCATCCAAGAAGTAATTCATCTGAATCCCCCTGCATTGAAACGATACGAGGTTATTTTTCGTAATCATTATTTTCATGAAAAAGAACCATAAGTAGGTATAACAGTAACCAGAGGGACATTACCTCTGTTGCCGAGGACGAAGCTTTTTCCCTTCGTAAAATTTTAGTGTGGAACCCTCCACAATGTTTTATAGAGTGCAAGCCATCAAGAAATGAAGTTTCTCCCAGTATAATGGTGTTGTTACAGAGTCAAGAGTGAGCCGGAAGGCCTGGAGGCTGAGAGCTCGACTCTACTACTCTCCTTTTCACTGTAGTACCAAAAACACAAGAACAATACCAGGAATGATAATCAAGGAGCAACAAAACCCCTAGGTTTTTCAAAATCATTTCACGCTTTCCAGCTAGAAAATTTAAAGCCATCACGTGTCCTGGCACCGTACCCTTTCAAATCAAAATTTTCAATCCACTTTTCTATAGTTTAGAATCCAACGAATTCCACCATAGGTTGTAATTTTTATGCTTGATATTAGGATAAGTATATTCCCTTTTTTTTTTAGCGAGTGCCTCCCCTTAGAAGGATCATTTTTAAGTTAACATAAATAGGCCAACACAACTCATCACCTGCAAGAAGATTCAAATAGTTTTTATTTATCCCAAAATCCAAGTAACACTTGGAATTTGTCCTTCCTACTTCATAAGAAAGTTAATAAGTAAATCTAGAGCATAACTAACAAGCAAAATGACTCTAACCAACAGAAGGAAAAGTAAAATTCTTTCACAAACTTGACGACGAGAAAATTAGTGTCGTTGTAATAATAAATCACGACTTATTTTCATTGTAAAAATACATTTATGTTTTAATGGATAAAAAATAAACATCATTTAAATATCTAGTTAACCTTTTGTTGCAATTAGACCTAAGTCACCTTTTTGTGTTTCGTAACTTTATGTTTTAAATTAAGAGTAAAATTGAGATATCATATGGATCCTTTCATCTTTTATTACGGTTAGACCATTACTAAATATAAAATTATTTTCAAAATTTTGAGATGTTACATGTGGTATCAGAGCCAGGTTCCAAACACTAGGCCTGATTGTCTCATTCACATCCAAAAAAGAAATACAATATACTAATCATGTTCTGAAATTATATCTGTACAGAAATATAAAATTGTATTTTGGAGGAAATGGAAGGAGTTGAAGCATATGCTTAAAATGGATCCCATCACAGTAATCCAGATAACATTTATGTGGAATTAATTAATCAACCCTCAGAGTTACTCCAGACAGTGGAGAATTTAAAGGATGAACTACAAACTTCGAAAGTAGAAAATGAAACAATTTTAGAACTAAATCAGATTTTACTAGAAAAAATACACAACAGATGAATAAATATAAAAGAAAGGAGTATGAAACTAATTCTGGAATAGTACCATACAAACACAAGGGTAATAAATTAAAATTTTATGATAGTGAATCCTCTTCAGGAGTTAAAGAAAGGTCGCATAGAGGAACGTATAAATACACAAGTGAAAGTAGTGAAAGTGACCGTAGTGTTAGAAAGAGGAAGTATAATCCATATGAAGAGATCTAAGGAGAATTTAAAAATATAAAAACTCCCATGTTTAATGGGGAAGTGTAAAAGGGTGAAGAATCCAAGCCTTGGTTATCGGGGATGAAAAATTACTTTCAAATTTATAACTACTCCGATAGAATGAAATCTCGGATGGTTATCTACAACCTAACCGAAAAAGCTTACATCCGGTGTTAGGACATAAAAAGAGTCAAAAACCTTAAGAAAATGTATTTAACCTGGTTAGTCTTTAAAAAGTACTTTAAAAGGATATTCTTATCTGAACAGTATTATGAATAGAGATATAAATATTTTTATCAACTAAAACTAGGATCAATGTCAATAAAAGAGTTGAGTAGTAAATTTCTAACTTTATTAAGATATGTACCATATATAATTGACTAAAAGCTTGAAATACAAAGGTTTCTGAGTTGTTTTCCTACTAGATTCAAGGACATAATTGAATTTGATAATCGCAAGACCATTGAAGAGGCAATGAGAAAAGCTAACTTCTATTACGAACAAAGTAAAAAGAGAGAAATCATACCTAACGGAAAGAATAAGAGAGAAAATAAATCTGAGTAGAAAAGAAAAGGTTTTAGGCCTAATAAAATTTTTGGAAATAACGCTAGGAATTTCTCTAAGAATAATTATCAAGGGACGTAGTTTAATAGTAAAACGAAGAAAAACATTACAACACCAAAAGGCGAAGACATGACTAATAATTATGTTAAAAATAATGAACATAAGGAAACTGTAAAGTGTTGGGAATGTCAGGGACCTCACTATGCAAAGGACTATCCGAACAGAAGGAGGAACTATAGCAATGTGCATACCATTCAAGAAGAGGAAACAGTTGGTGATGTAGAAAATGAAATGCCCAAAATAAATGCAGCCTTGGAAAATTAACTAGTTGATCATCAAAGCTCCATGGTGGAAGTACAAGGTATGATACAAAACCATCGTGTTTCTATTATAATTAACCCAAGTGCTATTTTAATCTATGTATCACCTAGCATTGTAGAAAAATGAAAATTATCTTTGAAAAACTCTGAAAATTATTGGTTGGTGCAGTTAGCGACAGGAACCAAAAGAAAAGTAGTTAATTACGTTGAAAGCTATGAATTTTTTATGAGTTAGTTTAGAACTAAAGTAAAGTTAAATGTATTGCCGTTAGGATCTTATGATTTTTTAATAGGTATGGATTGGCTGAAAAGACATCAAGTAGTTTTAAATTGTTTTCAGAAAACATTTACTTGTTTAAATGATAAAGGAGAAAGAATTACAGTCAAAGGGATACCTAGGAAAGTTTATGTTAGACAAATCTCAACATTACAAATGAAAAATGATGTAAGGAAAGGTTGTAAAGTATTTGGTGTACATATAATAAATAATGAACACATGGATAAAGAAGTTAGCTGAAATTTGTTGATATTCCAATCCTACAAGATTTCTCAGATGTTTTCTTGGAAGAAATTATGGGATTACCTCCAAAGAGAGATTTGGATTTTACTGTTGAATTGGTACCAGGAGTTGTACCTAAATCAAAGGCTCCTTATTGAATCAACATTTTAGAACTTAACAAGTTAAAATTACAAATGCAAGAACTGATAGACAAAAATTATGTAATACCAAGTGTATCCCCTTGGGGAGCACCTATCTTATTCGTTAAAAAGAAAGACGGTACATTACATTTATGTATATACTACCATCAACTAAATAAAATGACAATTAAAAATAGATATCCTTTTCCCCACATCAATGATCTGTTTGATCAGATATGTGGAGCAATGATATTTTCAAAAATTGACTTGAGATCTGGATATCATCAATTCAGAATTAATGATGAAGATATTTTTAAAACAGCTTTCAGAACCCGATATGGGTGTTATGAGTTTGTAGTTATTCCCTTTGGGATAACAAACATTCCAGCAACCTTTATGTGTTTATTGAATAGTGTCCTAAGTAAATACTTAGATAAATTTGTAGTTGTATTCATGGATGACATATTAATTTATTCAAAAATGAAAGAAGAACATGATGAACACCTACAAACAATACTACAGGTTTTGAGAGAACATAAAATGTATGCTAAATTCATTAAATGGGAATTTTATAAAGATAAGGTACAATATATAGGACATGTGATATCCAAGGAAGGAATATCAGTAGACCTAGATAAGATAAAAGCAATAATTGATTGGCATGTTCCCAAGGATGTAACGAATGTACGATCATTGATGGAAATTACAAGTTATTACCGGAAATTCATAGAAGGATTCTCAAAGATCGTGATTCCCATAACGATGATTCCATTACAGTGGGTAACACTTTTTGGCCAAATTTGGTGATGAAAACCTGATTTTTTACTCATGTGCTAGATAGAATCCCTCGAATCACATATATGTCATGTGAATTTCGACTTGTAGTAAAAAAAAATTGTAGAATATTATGTTGGCTTCCCAATGATATTTTTTTAAAAATATTTCGATGTCATTTAATGTGTGAAATTTTGCATTTAATGAACTGTGTGACCTTAAAATTTTGAAGAAGTTAATAAGTGGCTCGTGTCCAACCCCAATAATTCAATCTTACATTAATAATTTAATATACATATATATGAGCATGATCTACACAAAATGCACTGTGGTCTGCATATTGTTTTGTTAATTTATTTCGTAATATATAATTATTTATTATTTTTCAAAAGTGACCACATCTAATTTCAACATCATTTTATACGCGTGTGTCCATCCCAACTTTTTTTTCCACATTTTTCAAAAATTTAAAAACCAAAGATACCCTTTTAAATAGGACGTGTAGATGTGTGGACTGTGAATTTTTAAGAACTTTTTGGCTGTGTATTTTTAACCCTACGGATTTTTCTTTTAGCTGCTTTGAAGTTGTTGTCAGGTTTTCTAAGTGTAAGTTTTAAACCTAATTAAAAAAACCCATATTAATGCCAAAACGCATGCATGATACCTCAATGGATAGAGGATTCGGTGATGAATCTATCAATATGAACTCCACTCAGTTGTGTGCAATGAATAGTCGGGTTTACACCGAGACACAGAGAAACATTGATTTTCTTATAAGAGGGATAATTCTCTATTTTTGAATGGCAGGTCTGGAGCTCAATCGAGGTATTTAAATGCCTCAATCAAGGTTTTAATGGAATCTCTATTGAGGGTTTTTTAAACCCTTGATCAAGGTAATTATGAAACCCTCAATCGAACTACAACCTCGATTGAGGTCCCGGTTTTGTTAAAAATCATACAAAAATTCCCAAGAATGAACTTAGGCATTGATGGAATTAATGTCATTCCAACTACCTTCCTAACCTCATTTACCACCCGAATTCTTAAACAAATTATATATAAACATAAATCATAAAACATAAACATGTTACTAATTTTATCCTTCACAATTGACTAACCTATTTGAAACAATGCTTGTGTTCTAATGAAAATTTAGCATTTTGTATTGTGTTTATATATTGTTATAGGTATGAATTTGGATTGTTGATCTTGATCACAATGGGAATCAAGAAGCGTCGAAGTAAAATATCTTCTAGGAATCAAAACAACACCGAAGAAATAAGAGAGAAAGATAGAGAAAGAAAGAGGAAAAAAAGAGCAATCTTGAGAGTAGAAGAAGTTGCAAATCAACCTATGATGGGAGAATCAAATGCCATTGCT
>LPNX010930135.1:2356-22160 GCA_001517045.1 Pseudotsuga menziesii | reverse complement strand
TAATTTTGTAATTAATTCATAAACTTATATACATTGTATGTGCATGTATGAATTCATATATATGTATTCATAATTGTATGTAAATTGTATAATTTCATAAATTTACATATTCATATAATTTCATAAATTGCATATTCATATATTCAATTTCATAGTGTTCTAGTTCATAATGTGTGTGTGTGTGTGTGTGTGTGTGTGTGTGTTAAATTGTTTAGAATTTAATTATAATTTTGTAATTAATTCATAGAATTATATACATTGTATGTGCATGTATATATACAACCTTCTAAAACCACTTATGTACATGTGAAATAATGGTATGCGTTGTGAAAGATTTGAAAAAAAGTGTTTAACAATGACACTAAATTACATATATACAACTTGTAAGTGTATTATAGTATGAGTAGTTCTATTTGTCCAATGAAATTAGAGAATGGTTGATGAATATATATAATTATATAGTGCATAATATTCTAGCATAATATCTAGTTCTAAATGCATATGCATATATATCCATTAGCCTCACATAACCTCACGTACAAATGAATTTTATATTTTGATGATATAGCCTCACATGTAAATGAATTATAATTTGATAATATAGACTCACATATATATAATTTTTATGTTAAAAATTACAAAGATTCTTCTCAATGGGAGTTGACTGCACCATAATAGGCTAACTTGCATCTTCTCCTCTTAACATTGCACTTATTTTCTTCATCTTTTATAAAGCCTTATCTCTCCTTTCGTAGATCTTAATATGATTTTAATTTCATATTCATATACATGAACATTTTCATAGTGTTCAAATTACAATTTTACATTACATTATGATAATGATGATAATTACATTACAATCACATTATAATTAAAATTACATTTACATTACATTACAATCATGTACAAATGACTAGGAATCATATGGCTTTAAGAATTAATGACAATGATGATCTCAAAGAAAATAAACCATTACAATTACAATCACAATTACAATTACAATCACATTACAAGTACAATCACATTAACGTACAGAAGCACCAACCTTACGTCAATGGGACAGTAATATAGAGTAACCTATTTTACTTAATAACCTAATTTACTTAATAACATCTAGTTTGGGACATAAGTCTCATCCGCAAAAACTGTGGGAAGTACTTGGGATTTTCCCTAAAACTCATTATGAGGAGTACCACGGGAACTTCGAAGTAGCTGGCCATTGAGAGGACCTGCCAAGAGAAAAGGGAAATGACCCCTACCGGATTGACTAGATTCCCACCTATGAGGAAAACCAAAGAGTTGTTGTTTGTGGCCAAGCGGTTAGCAGTTTTACCTGTGTCGTGAAGTGAGGGGTACTACCCCAATACTCAAGCCTGAGACATCCTTGGTGGTCGAGTGACTACCTTTGAACCATTAGGAAGTCAACTTAAACTGGGGTTCATATTCATCTCCAGTTACTACTACAGCCATCATTACCCCACCATGTTCTTCCTCTCACCTTAGGGGGTGATCCCCTCAGTTTAATTCTTTGGACCATCACCATCGAATCCCTCATCGACAACACTCATCACCTTAAGAGGGACACATGGCCTCTGACTCTAATTCATATTCCTAACAAACAATGACAATATGATAACTAAAATAAAATGTTATTCAAGCTTGTATTTATTTGTTAATTTGTTAACAAACAATGGAAATATGACAAACTTAAAATAAAATGTTATTCAAGCTTGCATAATTTATTTGCTAATTTTTTAAATAACAATGACAATATGATAAGTAAAATAAAATGTTTTTTTTTGTAAGCTACACAGTTCTATTAAAATACATAAGTAAAATTTACAAAAGGCATCCTGTCCAAAACTGAGGGTTGTCTACAGAGACTGAGGGACTGAGACAAAGACATCATTAAAGACACTAAGTTCAAATTTAAAGCAGAAAAATACATAGACAGAGACGTGAACATAGTTTCCAGACACAGACATAGATACAGAGTTTAAATTTAAATAAATCCATGGTTACGCTTGACAAAAAACCTGTAAAAGAAAAATCTGGGACAAAAGGTCCATTCTACTGCTAGAAACCACAAACCTTAGGCTTGTGGATCTTATTCAATGATGGGGCCAGCCTATTGTTCTTCCTGCGACTTGGTGGCGGCTTTCGAAGCTGTTTACGCTAGTTGATGTTGCTGACCAAGCATCGGGTTGGACGTTTCCCTCAGGTGCTTGAAGAGAGGCTCAATCATAGAGGGTATGGGGAATGGTGGAGCACGAGGAGCCATTGTTGTGCACCCAGTTGCGCTCCCACTTCCACCTCCCCCATGACTGGTGAGAACCAAATCCTTGGTAGTACTTCCACTACCACCACATCCCCAATCACGGTCGCCACCATTCAAACCACCGTGACCTGAAATTCCTGCGGTGTCCTTCTAAGAAAACGAGTTATCCATGGCTCTGAACTGACCGTCTAACTCAATGATTCTAGTTTTCACGATAAGGATGCAGTCCCAGGCATTGGACCAGTTGCTGATCATGTCTTCAACCAAATTGTATAACATATTTTTCATGAACCAGTAATGGTTTATCTGGCTACCATCATGACCGGTTTCTAAATTCTGGTTTAGGACACGACCTTCCCAGGCTTCCACAAGGATGTGAACCCGATAAGAGATGTGGGGTTCATAGTCGGTCACAAATTGGAGGCTGCAACCACACTGGTATTTGACTCTACCCAAGCTTTCCCTTCTCAGTGTACCTATTTGGCGCGACATGGCTACCCGACTACACCTCTGCTTTCTAAACTTAACATACCGAGAGATGTTGAAGAAAACAAACCAGAGAACCACCAGTCGCACAGAGATCCCAGTGATGTTCAAAGCCGAGTGGAGACCACACAGAATGTTGAATTGAATTTCCATGGAATTCATAACTTCCTTCCCCCCTGCCATGGTACCTGCGCATAATGAATTCTACCACAGAGCCATGAAGGCTAAGAGGAAAATAGGTCGTCAACAACCCATGTCATAGGTGCCAAAGAGACAGGACGAGCTTCTCCCATGTGTGATGGAAGTCGAAGGTTCTAGAGGCGTTTGAAGTCAAGATTGAAGGATAAGTTGGGATCTTGATGGTCACCACACTGCAGGTGCAGATGTCGAGGTGGGATGTGTCGTCGATCCTCAGACTAGTCACCCGCATCCGGGATAAGTAAAATAAAATGTTATTCCTGAGCTTGCATTTATTTGTATTTATTCTTGAGCTTATTTTTATTTCTGAGTTTGTATTTATTTATTGCTAGATCCTATCTAGCCATCATAGGATCATGCACCTTCTGATTTATCAAGAGTAATTGGGACCTTCAATGATGTTGGAATGGCTGCTAATTGTTTAAGAGGGTTGGATGATGCCACTCAAGAAGAGTTCGAGAACCTGACCCCTGATGGGACAATCATAGAGCATGTTAGTAACATAATCAAGTTGTACTTTGAACAACAATCAATGATTACACAAGCTCAAATCCTACATGGATTGATAAAACACAAAAAATTGAAACATGTCACAAAGTTGTTGGGTTTTAAGGATGTTAAAAATAAAAATGCATGTGAGAATGTAATAGAAAATGTAACAACTGAACTATTTCCATTTGGAAAGTCAAGAAAAATTGATATCATCGTTGCTCATAGGCAAATTACAACTTCTATTGTGGCACGAAGCACCTCAAGAAATAGAATAGTCGCAACAATGTCAAAGTTGCTCCACATTTCAAGAAAAACACTGCACAAATACAATAAATTCAGGGTAAAGATAAATGAAAACAATGAAGCTGCTTGTTGGGATTATATATGCAGAGAAGCATATAAATACAAGATGGAATAGGGAATCAGAGAAAATTTGATAGAGTATTGAGACAACCATTCTCATGCTATACCAAATCGAAAACATGTCCTGCGACAACGTTCTAGAAGAGGAATTTATAAGGAGAATTGCAAGCATGTTATGGAGATAATAGGAGTTTCTTTGTTTGAGGAATTCAAAGAATCAAATAACGATGTCCAAATCTCATTTACCATGTTTAGTAAGTTGAAACCATGGTCTATTAGGTCGAATATGATTTGGGACCTTTGTTGTTGTCGATAGCACGTTGAATTCCAATTATACTACGCCACATTTGTGGTTTTTTGCAAAAAACATTGGAATGGTGAACCATCTCCTCACACAGTGTGGGATTTTATTTCTATGATACTATGTAATAGGAATCCTGAAAATGTGTTTTTCATTAAAATGTGTGTAGGTGGGAGAAAATGCCATGAATGTGGTGATTTGGCATTGTTCCATAGGAAGTTTCCTATCGATCCAACACATCATGGATTGTCATGTATCACAGTTAGGTCAAAGAGATATGAGTATGTCTCCATGAATCCATCATCTTCTTCACATGTTCTGTCTAAGAGGATCGACTTGATCAAGGATGATATTCCTATTTCATACTTCATGGACAAGTTTCAAAGTCAGATTTACAAATACATTAAACACTTCCACATGTCTAGGTGGCAAGATTTAGAATTTAAGCATTCTCGTGAGGTTTTTGAGCCAAGAATAATCCTATCAGTGGTATACTTTGCTGAGACTTACACATTAGAGGAAATTTCAACTCAAAATGGGCCTCCTAAGGAAAATAGTTAAAATAATAAAATAATATTTATTATTTTTGGAGGAAGAAAAGAAAAAACTACTTTTTTGTTCGTATTTTCAACATATCTCCCTGTGTTTTTACTCAAATTTCGATCGGGAGAGCTCGTTGGATGCAAAAGTAAATTCCGCATCCAACAAGTACCCACTTGGCATACTTTTGACAGGCCCCGCTACCCCAAAAACAAGAAATACCTGAAAAATGTGATGATCATCATCACGTTTTTCAAGTATTTCTTATTTTGGGAGTAATGGAGCCCATCAAAGGTATGTTGAGTGAGTACTCGTTCGATGCGGAATTTAATTCTGCATCCAACGAGCTCTCCCGATCGAAATTTGAGTAAAAACACAGGGATATATGTTGAAAATACAAACAAAAAAAGTAGTTTTCTTTATGATACCTATCCCCAAATTTATATTAAAAAATTGTTTAAGAGGTGCTCCCTTTTTGAATTTTAAATCATTTTGCATGGCTAATACATGATGACATGGAATTTGTATTATTTTTGGAAGGCCCATTTTAAATTGAAATTACCTCTAATGCATTTTATTCTCAGAGAGAGATACAAAGTGAGTATTATCACTCTGACCATGTGTTCATCTTCATACATATATTATATAGACATGCTCAGACAAGCATTGATGGTAGGGATAGCACTCCTTAGTCACGCGATGTGATCAAGGAATACCATTTTTATGTTCGTGATGATCATGAGCATGACAAGTTGTTTGTTAAATACTGCTTTGGGTTGATTTATGATTCATTCAAAAAGAATGGGGTGTCATTTACAGAACACTAGATTTGGTCAAATGGGTGTGTGGGGAAGTTCAAATCGACACGCTCCTTTTTGTAACACCCTGGTTTTGACCCTATTTGCATTTAATAAAATGCTGTAAATAATCATGGTGTGGAAGTAGGAAAAAGCCCCACCATTGATTTAGTGTTATACTTCAGCAATTAATGTTGGGTCGGTGATATTTTATGCCAGCTGAACATTAAAAGTTGGGAAGTATGTTAAAATTGAAATATTAATTAAAAACCTACAGACAGTTATGTCAACGCAACTAAATGAGATGGGGGCATGATTTTCCTAAGGATAAAGGAGTGGGGGATGGGAAGAGTGGGGCAAAAATTTGAAATGCGCAGAGCACCATTTTTTAAAAAACATTTTCTTTTAATTTTCTTGAGCAAGAAAACACAAAAATGTCTTCCTTTCCCTCATGCATGGATGCTTCATCTTCCCCTCATGATTTGGAATGGAAAAACATTTTTGGGATCCCAATATTCATTCACGCAGCAAGCAAAACCACTGTGTCCGAACCCTGGACAATTATCTCCAGTTCTGCAATTTTGTTTTCCCTTCACGATTTTCTCCTGTTTGGAAATTTGTTTTCTTCCTTGATTTTGGTTTTCCTATTCAGCATTGCTCTCTTTCATGTTTTTCCCCAGTCTGCCAGCCATTTTCCTGGACAGGAATGCCCTGAATCGGATTTGGTGTTTTGATTGAATTGACCAGCAACACTTTTGTTTTGGTATTTTCCAGCAGCTGGTCTGGCACTAGCAATGCTCAGAAATTCGTAAATTAATGTGTGCATGTGTAATCCTTGGCCTTTGTCACGTTTTGTTGATCCCATATTGATATTGATGTGTGTGCATCCTCATGTGGCATCTGAACTTATAAACCCAAATGGAAGGATGGATTGGGTGGTAGCCTGATAAACCCATCTATTGGCTTGGTTGTGTCTCATGTGTTTTTGGCTAAGTGTAACCCACTGCCTATGTGATCCTGATAAACCCAACTGTGTTGGCTTGACTGAGTCCTAATGTAGCCTTGGCTATGGGGAAAATCTGCTAGTGCTCCCTATTCCTTGGGGAAATCATGCCCAACTCAGGGATGGCAGTGTTGCTAAGAGATTGAAGAGCACATTGGCCTATGGTTGGGTGGAACGTTGTAGAGACATAGCTGGTTGTGGGACAAGCTTCTTTCAAAGATAAGTAATCCCTTATATTTTATTTCTATGACTGTATATTGTTACATGAACATGTTAAATGCTTGAATTGAATGTATTGGATTAATGTATTTGCTTTTGCTTTATATTACATTATACATATGTTTATACTTATGAATGTTTTATTTCAAGGAATTTTTTATATATATTATGTTCATGGGGCTTAGACTACCCGGGTTGATAGTGCTAAATGCATCCTCTCCACCAAGTAGAGGGGTGGGGACGTGACACTTTTATTGGTTGAGTCATCTTCACAAAGAGACAAGTATTCAACACACCTGGAGCTTAATTTTAAACAAGGCACATGAAGGGTGAACATGATGGTGCAGGTGTATCCATGAAACGGGAACTTTGGAGGTACCAAATGAGTCATAGTGCATCTCAACTCAAGTGCTCAGCAAAATTAGTTGATTGGTGCACACAGAATTTGGGTCACCAAGGTCATCAACAAGTAAGGCCGGTGCGCAGGTAGGAACAACAACTTAATTGGAATTTAATAAATGTGTTTGTATTATATATATATATATATATATATATATGATGTTTTTTATTCGATGCAGGTTTTTTAGGAATGTTTCCCTTGGCGATTTGAATAGATCCATGCCATGGTATTGCGAGACCATACCTGGTACGAGAGAACTACATTCAGTTTGTACTAAATACATGGGCAACATATTTTCCATTGAAACAAGGAAGTATGTGTGTTTTTGTGAGTTCTACATTGACGCCAATGGACTGTAGGTTGATCATTGCGTGAATGATGAATATGTCAAACAATGGAAATATGTCCCTCTTAAACCAAAGGGGGCACATCCAATTCCAACGTGGCAATAGATGCACACTGACGAGGCCGTGGTTTCACTAGATCATGATCGAGTTTCTGATTTGGTTAAGCAAGGTACATGATAGTTGATTGAATGTTTAAACCTATAGTCTTGTACACATGCATATATATATTTAATATTTTTTTAACTATTTGAAAATCTTGATGCAGGTGATGTATTTGTTGTAATTGCACCACCGGGAAATGACGAGCATGTGGCATACTTTTTGATGCAGTGTACACAAATCAAAAGCAGGTTGGTGCGGCCCTATGTTGATGGAGAGTTCACATACCAAGTTGGTGACCTAGTTGTGATGGGAGAACTTTTTGAAAAAGTGAGATGACAAGGTGACTATATTATTTATATAGATTTCATGCTTGAATATATATCTTTTCAATACAGTCATTTGGTGGTGGAAGCTCGGAAACATCTCATTGAAATCAAGGTGAAGAGGGGTGAACCAAAGAGATGGAAGATGTTAGTAGCTGACCATGATTGTATATGAAAAAGTGCATTCCTATAACCCATTGGCCAAATGAATGAAAGTTATATGCCACTTTTTATACATTGACAAAGTTGACATGCTTTTGAAATGTAGCAATTCAAAAAAAATTCTGAAATATGAAATCAAATTTTACATTGTAGTTGTAATTTGCACCTAGTAAATCTTACATTGTAAAGTTCTAAATTTTGTAACATTATAATTGTAAGTTATATTAAAAATTGTAAGTTCAGTTCGATTGACAATTTTTTAAACATGTAAACTTGTAAACNTATATATATATATAATCATAAAGTACAAAATAATAAAGTCCAAAATAATAACATCCACAAATAGCAGTCTACGAATCACTCCTACACCATTGATCCAAAGATCGAACAGCATGGACACTACCACCAGCTGCACTATGCCCTTGTCCTTGCTCATGCACATCACAAAGAAAATTTCCTAGGTCTGAGATCTCCAGAAGTTAAAACTGTGAACTCTACAAGTCAGTTACATACCACATATTTAAATTACATGTAGAATGTGAAAAAAAAAAATATATATATATATATATATGAAACACAGATCTATGAACTCACCTCGCTTGATTTGAGTGTCAGGTTTGGGAGGTTGGGTATCTGTTGAGACGAGCCTTCATCAGGATAAGGCTGATGAGCGGAAGCCCACTCATCCATAAACATCACTGTGGCTTCAACGCCCTCATATGCAGCTTCCTGTGTCTGCATTGTTTCCATGACATTAAAATAGTTATATTAATGAATAGCAATTTGAACTTGAGAATTGCAATTTGAACATGTAAATTATAATCTGAACATAAATATGCAAAAAATTCAAACATAAATAACTAGTACCTCGTCGAATGGCATGTCATGAGTAGGACTTGAGCAGGGCTGTGTAGAATCATGTGCAATGCCCTTTCCTCTATCCTGTATAATATGAACAAAATAAATGAAGAAAGTTAGAAAAAACCAAAATATTACTTGTTCAACAATAGACTCATTTAGAAATTCAAGTTTAAGATGATAGTTAACACATACCTCTGGAATGGAGCGGAAGTTAACCCGCAAAAACTCACACTGATTGGTAATGTCTTGCAGTGTGATATGTATGATCTCATCCTCCCATGGTGCTTCCTCGGGAGGTTTGAGGCCCTATTGTGCAACACCTAAAAATTAGATGAAAACAAAAATGTCAATCAAAATACATACATCAATTGTAGGTGAATTTTAAATCAATATAAATTAAAGGTATTGATTACTTAAAATATATATATATATATATATGCATTTAATGTACCTCTCTTATGGGGAACCTCCCCATCGATACCAACAGTATCCTCATCGTCGCTCGAATGCACAGAGCGGCGATGAGGATTCTTTATGACAACCAGAGTTGCATAAAGATGATACAGAATCCTTTGTTCCATGATAAATCAAAGCACATAGAAATTCAATATTGCTATATAAGGGAGATATATAGATCCAATATGTAAGTATCGATGAGCAAGTTGTTTCTGTGTGCTGACCAAGCCTCTATATCGAGTAAATTTTGAATATTCTTGTGACAAGCTTGGTGTAGTCATAAAATACCTTCCTCACAAGGAGGAAGGGTGATGATACTACAACCTTTCCTTGCAAGAAGGAATGATGAAGATATGGACTCTCTTCAGAAATGAGGAATAAGTCAAAGATATGGACTCTCCTTGGAAAGGAAGAATAGGTCGAAGATCTAAACCCTCCTCAGACAAAGGGGGATCATGTTGATGATATGGATCCTCCCTGGAAAGGACGAGTAATGATAATACTATCATTGATGATGGGATGGCAGTGAAGCTCCAGTATGAAAGAGGTCAAGTACGCCTGAAGATGATGACAAGGTCCGACATTCACTTATGGATGATAGTATCCTGACTTGAGCATGGTCTTGCAGGAAATAACACTCTATTCCCGAGAGAGGTCCTTACTAGATAAGGATGGCCTTGCAAACGTTACTCTTGCATGGAGAGTACCCAAATTAATTTGTGTATACCTTAAAATAAGACTCTCTTAGGAGTGGTCCTAGATTTGCAACTGAGGATTCTCTATAATGAGTCCTTATAGACGACAGGGCCTGCATTTAGGTGCGGTCGAGATCTTCCTTGCAGACGTTACTCTCATGGAGAATGTGCCTACATTTATATGTGGATTCCATAGTATAACATTCACTTGTGAATGGTTCTATCTTTCATGTTGAGGATTTCCTATGATGAGTCCTTATTGATGATGGGGCCTGCATCTAGGTATGGTCGATATCTATAGTTGTAGGTGATACTCTTGCATGGAGAGTATGCCTATATGTACATGTAGATGTCGTATTATAACACTAGCTTGGAGTGGTCCTAGCTATACCAAGCTGAGGATGTTCTATGATGAGTCCTTATGGACGAAAGGTGATACATTCACGTCCAAGCGAGATATACACTTATTTGTAGATGATTCAGTTGGTCGATAATATGCACCCTCCTCACTAAGGGGGAGTAGGCTGGTGGAGGATTACATCATCCTTGGATCTATGTCCTAAAGTTATAGGGATTGATCATCTCGCAAATATATCATGTGTATTGCAGGTATTGTGGCAGAAAAGGATCAAAAGGGTTGAAGTGCGATTGTAAAGGATCAAGAAGATTGAGGTGCTACTAAAAAGGCTCAAGAAGATCGAAGTGTTGTTGCTACGAAGGATCGAGAATATCAAAGTGCTACTGCTACAAAGGATCAATAAGATCAAAGTGTTGTTGTGGAAAAGGATCAATAAGATCGAAGTGTTGTTTCAATGGATAAAGAATATCAAAGTGATGATGAAAAAGATCAATAAGATCAAATTTCTACTGCAAAGGATCAAGAAGATCAAAGTGTTGCTGCAAAGGATTGAGAAGATTGAAGTGATTCTATGAAGGACTAGAATATCAAAGTGTTACTGCAAAAGGATCAAGTGATCGTGTACTGCACAAGATGAAGACACTGAAGAGTAAATGTTCCAGTTATTGATTATTATTTAAAACTTTCTATGAATTATAGATGTATTACCTTGATACTACTGAAGATACTCTCTCTCGTTAATCCTATAGTTGATGATGATCTTGTCAATAGAATACTTGTCTCGTTAAGGGGGAGTGTTGAAATATTGTAACTTCAAAGGATATTCTAAATGTATTTTACTCATGTACCCCAAGGGAGATGTTATTATTCCTATGTCGGGATGTTATTATTGTAATTGGTCATCATAGAGTCTTGAGGTAAAGCCTCCATTGTAATTTAGGTCAATAGCACCCCAATGAATATATTATAATACTATTTTCAGTCTTCCTAGGTGAATTCAGCCCAGTCTGTTAGTGGTGCTGACTTGTTAGGGTAAAAGTCAAGTAACTTAAAGTGTATAAATATAGGAGTCATGTTCCTCCTTAGAACACAGACTCACTCACTTAGGTAGCACATAGGACAGAGAGAGAGAGAGAGAGATCAACAAACAGGAGAATACATGTTTTGGGGTTTTATATTATACATCTTATAAAGAGGAAGTTTTGCTCCATTTTCTTCTCATTGAGGGTTTCCCAGGATAAATATTGTGTCTATATTGTGATTGTGTTTCTTTTAGTGATTTTGCATTTGCTAATGTTGTGAATTTGGATTAAACACTAATGATAGATAGCTTAGCATATGAAATATTAACATTATAAACCCACTCGCAACTTAGGATAAAATAATTAATCAATTTTGATTAATTTCTGTTGATGTATTTGTAACTTCGAAATTTATTCACTTGTATATTTTATATATTGTATTTCTTTGTACCCCAATGTTCCTATCGGGAGAATCATTAATGTAACCAAGTCATGTAAAGACATGGATATTAACCCTCCTTGTTGATTGGGGGGGAAATTCCACACAGTTGAGGGGCACTAGGGTTATTAGACTCTCCTAGTGAAGTTGGCCCTGGTAAGTAATTGTCGAGCTAGAAACTAGTATAAATAGAGAGTGAGCATCTCTATTTGATACACACACTTACTCAACTATAGCGCATGAGTGAGAGAAGAGGAGCTTGCACAAGTGAGAGAGAGAACAATTGTCGAAGATCATATTTCTTTCTTTGGTTTTTACTTTTTCCATTGGTGCTCATTCTCTCTCTGAGGAAGTTGCGGGGTTTTCTACTTTATGGTTTCCCCGAGGAAAACTCTTTGTGTCTCTTGTCTCTTGTGATTATTTTTATGCATGCTATTCTCTCAGATAAGATCCTAAGATTATATTGACTAAATGATAAAAATAGCTAACCTGAGAAGAAGACATTATGAAACTGTAGAAGCTAGGGATTCTTTATTTTTGGGTCTCTCTCCACATATCATCAACAAAAGGAGGCTAGGTTAACTCTCCATTGAAGGGTGCATCTTTCTGTTGAAGCAGAATCTGATTCTGAGCATTTTCAGTTTTTGACCTACCACTACAGTGGGAAATTAGGGCTTTCCACAAAAGTGGAATTTTTGAGTGATCCCAACATAGTATTACTCTCCTCCTCAAAATTGAATTTTAGAGACTAAGATCGAAGTTTTTGGTTGGGTAGAACTCTAGGAAAGTCAAACCCTAATTTTCCCCTGAACTAGAAAACCAACACTACAGAAGATCAGCTCCAGATCCAGTTTCAACATCTCAAATTGGTAAGATATAAATATTTTGTATTTCCATTTAAGGTTCTCAGTTAAGATGTCTCATCACACCAAGCTTGATGAAAAGCTTGAAGGAGCTGAAAACTTCCGAGCATGGAAGTATAGGATCTCACTAGTTCTTGGAATTGGGCACCTACATAAGTGCAGAGGTTCCAGTTCTGGAAGGAGATGTGGCTAAGGACTTACACAAGAATAACTTGGTCAAGGCCAAGAGTATTATTGTTGATTCAATCAAGGATCACCTTATACCACAAGTGTCTTTCTTGAAGACACCTAAATAGATGTTTGATTCCTTGAACAAGCTATTTGAAGGGAAGAACATAAATCAAAAGATGAATTTCAGGAACTAGTTGAAGAATGTAAATATCCAGAATGCTGAGACCATACAGTCATACTTTACAAGGGTCTCTCAAATCAAAGAAAAACTTGAAGCACTGGATGAAGAGGTATAGAATGTAGAAATTGTGATGACCACCTTTAATGGTCTTCCTAGGTCATGGGACTCCTTCATTCAAGGGATTTGTGCTAGAAGGAAGCTGATCAATTTCAGTAGGTTGTGGGAGGAATGCTCACAAGAAGAAGCTCGAATAGTAGCCCGAGAATAAAATATGGGAAGTGAAGATCAAGCTCTCACAGTACACTGGAAGAAAAACAGAAGGGACTATCATCATCCCAAAGGTAAGCATTCTCACCATAAAGATAACCCTAGAAGATAAAGAAAATATCTATCTAGATTCAGATGCTATACACACTAGTGGAAAATGAGAGATTAGTGACCAGGAGACCAAAAAATTTGGTCACCATTGTTTTTTTCAAGTGATAAATGACCAAAATTGATAAATTTAAGTGAGCTAACTAAAAAAGACCAAGATAAAAGTCCACTTTTGGTCACGGGATAAAAACCAACTAAAAACGACCAAGATAAATGACCAAATTTGGTCATGGGACATCTAGAGTAAAAGTGACCACATAACAATTGGTCATTTATTTGGTCATTTTTAGTTGTCACTCCGACAATGAACAAAATTACAAATTTGACAATGAATTTGTACATTTTACTAAATTCTAACACTGCAGATGGATTTAGAGACCCCCGTTAAGGGGGCCTCTGAATCCATCTATAGGGGGGTCTCTGAATCCATCTGCGATGTTAGAATTTAGTAACTTCTAACACATATAAAATATATATTTACACGTCCCTATATTAACAAAATTGAATTAATGCAACCCAGCTATATGTTAATTTGGACATGACCTTGGCATATAAAATAACCCACTAAACCTTGGCACGTATGACCCCTTCAACACATTTTTCAAGTCGTTTCTTTTACATCGTCATGAGAGTCTAGTTAATGTTGTGTCTCAGAGATTGTTCATTTCTCATTAAAATCATCATCATGTCTTGAATTTTATACCATTGTACATGTTCAAATTATCACACTTAACATGTTCATATTTAATTTGGCCAAAATCGTCATCATTTGTCCCCTTTGACACTCAATTGAAGATTAGGTAGGCAAGAGCATGAAAACTATTTTTATTTTTATTTTTGTGTCCTTTATTAATTCGTATGATGCATCCATTTGACATTATTCTCATTACATCTATGCTTCAAAAGTTTAAAAGTATCCCCCTAAGTCTTATAGCAAAAGAAACCAATATCCTTTATTTATTAAAAAAATATGAGCGCTTCCCCCTTTTAATTATTTCTCCTATCCTAGCATTTAAACCCTTTTCTATCTAAATTCCTCACCCCTTCCCATTTTGATTTACATAAAAGAAATAAAACACCTTTAAATTCCAAACCCCTTTACCTTACCCTTAAAAAAGTCTCCTCCATAAAGATCCTTTTGTCTTATCTAAGTTCCTTATTCCCCTATTTAAATGAAAAATGTGCCATTTATCTAGTCCCTAATCCCCTTTATAATAATTGAAAATTATCAAATTAAAATAGAAAATAGGATTCTTTCTCTTAATACTCTTTATATTATATATTATAATGTATTTTTATTATATATTATATTGTATATTATAATATATAACTTAAAAGCAATATATATAACATATAGCTTATATTATATATAACATATAAATTATATTAAATACCAGCCTAGATCCAAATTCTAGGCTCTATCCAGTGCCGAGAGGGATCAAATCTTCTGAGGTGCAAACCTTTTCTAAGGTATTGCACGCAAGGAACTATTGGAGGAGAGGTTTGCACCTCCAGAGATTTGATCCCTCTTAGCGCTTAATAGATCTTAGAATTTGGATCTAAGATGATATTTATAGAAAAACATTACTACATAAATTTTTTTTTAAACTTATTTTACTTCAAAATATTTATATTTATATTTATAACAACATTTAAACAACAAACAATAATATTTTTGTTGACCCAGTATGCATGGCGGGATTATGTTGTGTATAGGCGGAAAATTAAAAATGTTGGTAAAATATTGGGTCTAACTTGGAGCCTAATTTTCTTTTGATTTTTCAAGTTAGCAGGCCTCTTATGAGATCAGCTCAAAATTGTGTCCAAGCCATAAGTCCAACCAGACCAACTGTCAAACGCCAAACACCAACCTGAGAAAACCCATCACATAATCCCACAACTTGTATTGTGTAGAAGGCGAGGTTTTATCAAATGCATCTTGTGGGCATACTGGCTTCAGATCCTTGGATTTAGAGAAAATTCACCCATATAGAGCTTCATCGCTTTGAATCTATGATGATAATGAAGAATCGTTGAGTTTTCAGCGGCAATGAGGTACTTCCTAAAGTACCTATTTCTTTGCATTTACATATGGGAATTAGGTATTTCAGTGCCAATCCTTCACAGACCTATTCCACCATGCTTTTGGGTTTCTAACAGAATATGCTACTGGAGTTTCTCCTTCCATTGTTGATGTTGTAGTTTCTCTATATATAAATCATGATTTATTCTGTTAAAAACGTGGGTTCTCTTTTTAGTTTTTTTAAAAACAAATGGACCTCCACATTATTTCATTTGTGAATTATTTTAATTCTAAAAAGAATACCTATTTAAGCATGATTCATTTGTAAAGTCTAAGCTTACTTGTTAATGATTGATGGATATCCTGGTTTTAATTATTAAATTCCTTCCAATTCAAAAATTGTGTGTTGAAGTGTGACTACAGGGCAGTTCCTGTACGTACTAATATCACTTCCATGGATTCGAACTTTGTTCTCTGGGAAACTATATTTTTTTTAATTGGGAGAAATTTACACAGTATTAAAATTTGAGTGAATCTAGTGGCAAGTAGCATAGATGTATTAGATAATGAAGACAAAATTCAACCAGGATAGAATGCTTACATTCATATAATGACGATTCTATGATAATATTTGAGAAGCTACTGGTATAACGATTTTGATTTCTCTTATAGAATTAAACAAATAATTATTAAAACTTGGGTTTTATCTAAAGAACAAAAGAACATATTGGAAAACATGTTCCTTGACTGAATCGATAGGTTCCAAGTCCTAGGAGACAAAATCTATGGATGTAATGATTGGAATTTCCAAATTCCAAATTAGGGGCAACCATGTGGATGTATAGCCTAAGAAATATAAACTTGATAATGTGAAAACTAGGATAAACTAATAGAGGAGGAAATCTATGTTCATAGATCTATGCCGCCCTGGCATTCTTGACCTTGATACTCTCCCTTTTTCTGCTTGAGATTCCATCGTATTGAAATCCCCACAAACCAACCAATTAGCCTTGAAGCAAGCATCTGATGCCAAAATTTCTCCCATTCCTACAACCTATGCATGTGATCCCTGCCCCCCAACCAACCTCAACTCCTAACCAACCTATCAAGATACCCCTAACATTCTAGTATATGCACACCCACACAACTTGCCATATATGTAGTTGCTAAGGCATAGGTGTAGTATATATACAACCAACTTAGGCCATGGAACATTATGGCATAGATATAGCTCTGTTGGGTACAATGCTAGTAGTGAGGGAGATAGATTCTCTATTTAAGGGGAGAGAAGGAGAGCCTTATACATATCATGGGGCAAATTGAATAGAAAGGTTTATTGTCTATGAAGTGAATTCAGAGTAGACATGTGAGATTTTATTTCTAATTAATAGGATACTAAAGGGAACTATGTGCAAGTACAAAGCTTAGAATGCTCTTGGAAAATTGAAGGTTTGAAGTGCATGTTAGTTCTGGTTAATTCTTAAAATAAAAGAGAATCCAATCCAAATAAAGTGGTTTCTCCACCTCTGAGATTAATTAATGGTCAAATAGAAAGATGGCCAAAAATTGTTTCACTGTAGTTATGTTCATAGCTGGCCAGCACTGTAGAAACCCATAAATGTTGACTCTTTGAGTAAAGATAGTTTGCATTTTGTATTAACTAGTAGAGATGACGAATGTAGAAATTCTACTTTCACCTTTGTGGAGCTTGCTCAGATTTGGATGGGTAGTTTAGGTCTAAAGTCATTTTATGATGAATTAAGGATGCAGGCTGTGGAATGGAATGGGAAACACCACCACAAGGATATGTCTATCATAGATGTAAAGTTCCTCATATGTTCATCATGTCTAGTAACTTTGTAATCAAACTGTTCATTAATAGCATGGCTAATGGGCTAGATATGGGTTCTCACCATGTTATTTGTTTTCCCTAGGACATTTCATCCAACATTATCTGACAAATGGGAATCCCAATTTTGAACTCAAAAGGGTGAAGACTCCAACTGGCATTCCCAAATCAATGCTTGTTGCTACTCCCGATGGCTCTTATGGATTTCCAAATGGGGTAGTTGTAGTTTTGAGGCCTAACAAGTAACTCATTTGAACCAAACATTCATCACTGGAAACACTAGAAAGTGGAAGGTCTATGAAATTGGCTATGCATTACTTCTCAATTATTAGTTGCTGATTAAAATAATTTGTCATGTAGAGCTGCTTTTGACAAGAAAGTTGAGGGGTTCCCATCTAACCGTTCTGTTGGCGAACTACCACCTGAATCGCATTGTCCATTATGTAAGAAAGTAATGAAAAATGCTATGTTGACCAGTAAATTATGTTTCAATAGCTACTATGACAAATGTAATATAATCAGAGAAAAATTACATAGACATTACTTTGGTGTGATGTTTTCTAGATTGTGTGATTCATAGTCTATGTTTTTTGTCTATCGCATGCTAATAGTGTTTAAACCTCTAAAAAATTTTCCATTTATTTTAGGCATTAGGGACAATATCATATCAAAGTCCAGATGTGTATGTGGAGCAAAAAAAATTCTTGCAGATGCTCTATTGCCAAATAAGACTCTTCGAGCTACCATAAATAGAATTTTGGAGTCCAACTCCAGTAGTGCTGAAAATGTTGGTAGCTTACTACAAGTTCAAGATATATTAGTCAGCCAAAAAGTATGCATGAGTATAAGTTGATATTAGCTACATATTTATGGTTGTCTGATGGTCCAAGTATTTTGTGTTGCAGATATGGAGTCAGCAAGGTGTTCCAGGTCTAAAGTCCCATCTCCTTCTCTTTTCGCCTCTCTTGGGTTTTGTTGTCTTCATGTTTTACATCAATGGTGTATATTCTGGATATTTTAAATGTGAATACATCTAAATGTTGGAAGATAATTTTCATTTGAGGCATTTTTATTCATCATTTACTGATAATTCTTGCAATATGAACTTTTCATCAACAGGAAGTCTTTCCTGATTTCAAAAGGCTTATACGGTTGAATTGCAGATTGCATATCTTCCCTATTAGAAGGCAGTTTTTACCAAACTCTCCTTTAAATTTTAGTCAAAAAATTGTAGCAGAAAGAAATAGGAAACTGTGGTAAATAGGAAGGTTCTTGCAAACATTATACTTCTTCAATAGATCTCCATCACTGGTGAAGGTAAATTTCCTCCATATTCACTGGACTAGAAGGAAATAAGGGACAACACCATTCGCTTAAGGGTGATGTGGCATTGTCTTTCTATGCTAGATCTAGAATTCTTCAGTTAATTATTTGATAAACTAATTATAAAAATGCGTACATTGGTCACTTATCAAAATCTTCAGGAATCCAAATCGAGTCACAACATTATCGAACATGAAATTGGAATTAGTCTTAGCTGTACAGTCCTTCACTAGTGCGGATTCAGCCCATTTGGTCAAGTAATCGGTCGCAGTTTTAATGCATATTGCACCTATTCTCATCCTTGTTGGATTAATAGGTCCCACAAAATCAACAACCCATTTTTCATATTCCTGCAAAGTTACTTGAGGTACTAGTGTCATTTGATCTCATCGTGTCGACTTTCCGATTCTTAGATAGACGTCACAACTATGATAGCATTATCGAGCATCCACATGCATGGTGGGCCACCACAATCCTCCTTGCAATATCTTTCACATTGTATATTTTCAAGCATAATGTCCTCCTATGACACCAGCATGTGCTTCATTTATTATCATTGGTTTTTCATGTTCTAAGAGACATCAACGAAGAATCTCATTGGGACCCATTTTATATAATTGTCCAGCAATTAACTGGAAATCTGTAGCTCACACAACTAGTTGTTTCTTCTGTGTAGTAGTAAATTCAGCTAGTGCATATCTCATACTAAAAAAATGTATGATGTCTCTTTAATGATCATCAAACATTGTGATCACAAATAATTGTGTGTTAAGGAGACTATTATCGAGAGTACTAGTTTCTTCGCCACTCTCAATCCTTGAGCGATGGTCCGAACTTGAATTTAGTTGACCCAGTTTATCAATGACTTCAAACTCAAATTCTTGAAAAATGAAAAGCCACTAGAAAATATCCCCCTCGCCCAACACTGGCTTATTGACCAAGTATTGCAACGTTTAATGATCTGTGTATATTTTGAAATGTCCACCCAGCAAGTAGTGTCGAAATTTCTATAGAGCATATACCATAGCTAGTCTCTCTCTTTCTGTCGTGGTATGGTTCTTCTCTACTGTTGATAATTTTTTGCTAGTGTAGGCAATAGGATGATCAATGGACCCTTCTCTAGGTTGTGTTAGTACCATACTGAGTGTCAAAACCCCAAAAATTTCAAAAATTTCAA
>LPNX010930133.1:0-97788 GCA_001517045.1 Pseudotsuga menziesii | reverse complement strand
TTGGCAATAGATATGAAATAAAAAATCTATAGTACTTAAATATGGGAGATTATAAACTCATATCTAAATTTAACATTACAATAGTGTCTAAATAAGGTTTTGACACAATTGTTGGTTCTTTATGGATGGAATCTTTAGGAACCTTAGTATTAAACATGAAGAATAAATTGTTCTGCTTCTATTATAAAAGAAAATGAAAATATTGCATAATGTCAACATAAAGTCATACTCGAAATCTCCTTCTTTAGATGACATTAAACATATCTAAAAAATGATCCTACATGCAAAGAGAGTTGCTTTATAACTCTTGGTAGGACACCATATTAGTGGGTAATGAAATGTGAGTCCCACCCACCTATTACTATCCCTTTGCATATATTTAACATATAATGTATCTTGTGACAAGGTGTAGTTGAAATGAGGGTACCCTAGGATGAGGATGAGGATGATGGCGATGTCAATGATGATGATGAGGATGAGGATGATGGCGATGTCAATGATGAGGATGAGGATGATGGTGATGTCAATGATGATAATGAGGAATATGATGGCAATGATGATGGTGATGATGATGGCAATGATGATGACGAGGATGAGGATGAGGATGATGGGGATGTCAATGATGATGATGAGGATGAGGATGATGGTGATGTCAATGATGAGGATGAGGATGATGGAAATGATGATGATGAGGATGAGGATGAGGATGATGGCGATGTCAATGATGATGATGAGGAATATGATGGCAATGATGATGGTGATGATGATGCTAATGATGATGGCGATGACGATGATGATGATGCTAGCCATGATGACGATGCCGATGAAGATGACGATGATTATGATGAGGATGAAGATGTCAATATCGATGATTATGATGATGGTGATGATGGTGATGGTGATGGTGATGACGATGGAGATGATGATGATTGAGACTTCCACTGTTTTTGCCATTTATTTAACAGTACTTGTAGAAATTGTAGAGAGATTAGGATTTATTAAATGATAATTAAATGAGCTTCTCTTTGTTTCGAGAATATTTTAATATTCTCTACTCAACAGGGACAACCACGTGAAGGTGGAAGCTCATCTGCTCCCCCCCCCACCCCTCACAATATATCACTTGGAATGATGTTCAATGCACTTCATCATCGTCTTCATCTGTATCCAAGTCTGCATCTGTATCATCTGATCCGGATTCAACATTATAAGGATTAAAGGCTATATCATCATCGTCATCGTTGTTAGTTTCAATAAAGTGATAATCACCAATATCATCTTCATCATGAACATTGTCGCTAACATCATCTGCTTCAACTAACTCTTCAACATCTTCCTGCGTAACATTATGATCATCAACATCCAACTCATGTTGATCCTCTACATGATCACCTTCTTCTTCCACACCCTCTTCAGCTTCCTCTACAATATTATACTTTACCGGCCTTCCTCTTGGATCATGTCTAATAACAAACGACCAAAACTGTCTACCAGGAACTTCTGAGTAAAATACCTGTTCACATTGACTTGGAAGAACATAGGGCTTTGACGTTCATGACTCAAGCGACCTTGTATTGACCATGGTAAATCCATTAGCATGTTCAATAACAATTCTATCAGGATCAAATCGATTCAATCGTAGCTTGTACCATTTCACAACAAAAAGAATTATTTTGAATGATTTAAAGTCACAGTCAATGATATCTTCCAAATATCCATAATATCGATTTTCTGACAATTCTGGATGTCTGTCGCTTCTAGATGAAACATTAGTGACCTCAAAGACTGCACTTATCCCAAAATCACATGTTTTCTTTGTTTCATCCAACTTTTTAATGCGATAATGACGACCGTTGCACCACATAGCCTTGTGGTGTTTTACCTGCAATTGATAGTTAGTATTTTATGTTCTTAAAGTATGGAAATAAAATGAAATTCATCAAGATGAACATGAATATCGACGTAATTGAAAATATTATGGCTTATATTTATAATATCATGCTTACCTGTTTATCTTTTAAACCATATGCTAAATCAATTTCCCTTTCTGTTAGATTGCCATCTCCATTGCGATGTGCTTCTTTAACCAATGAAGCCACACCTTCCCATGATAGTCCTCAACCAGATTGATTACATCGTTCAATCCATACCTTCATCCAATCAAGATTTTTTGCGACGTACAAATGTAGTGCATCCCACTCGTGACCAACTGCATGAAAATAAAATTACATAAATCAACTCAGAAATTTATAATTACTTAACGCAATGTAACATTATAAATATTAATGATGCATATCATTAATGAATATTAACAATGAAATAATTATGTACGATTAATATTAACATTAATATTAATCTATAACACCATTTAATAATTACCTTTGATCTTCCTCGATTTACCTTTCCCCATCAGGTACTCTCCTTCTAATTTCTTAGTGGAGTTTGGATCACCAATGCATTGATCTAATTCCGTCTTAATAAATGTCAACCCTGGAAGATATTCAACAATATACACCATGGCCTGAAATACCATATATCCCTCCATCATAGAACCCTCTGGATGTGCTCTTTGTCTAACTAAAGCCTTCATAAATTTCAAGTGCCTCTCAACCATCCACATGGACCTTGCATGTGTAGGTCCACACAATTCAATCTCCTCAACTTGGTGTATGAGGTAGTGTTCTTGTGCATTGAAAAATGTCGAAGGTAGAAATATCTGCATTTGACACATTAAATGAGGAATTTCTCTCTTCCAATACGTTATATCTTCTTTGTGGATTTCTTTAGATGACAACCATCTACATGTAAAGCAAGAAAATAATGATATTATTTAACGACAAAAATTTAACATTGTAGTACAAATCTACATGATTGACTAAAACAAATGTCAATTCATATAAGTTATACAACGAATTAAACAAATTACATGATGATGCGTGAAAAATATTGTTTCTAATTACCTCATGTATTTTCCAAGATCATATATGACCTGTTTGACATTATTGTCAAAGTTGTCTGCGAGAGATACAGGTAGAACATACTATAACAATGAACACGTCTCATCAATATATTTTTCAAAATTAAGCAAAAAAGTAAACCAAAAACATGCAGTATTGTAATATACCAATAGATATACCAGAAATATAATTACCTTAATGAAGATATGCCAATCATGCGTTTTTACCCCGCCAAAATCACCTTTCCTTGTTAAGATATTCTTTATGTTCGAACAAAATCCTGTGGGAAATTTTATTTTTTGTATCACTTCTTTTACCGCCTTGCTTTGTTGCTCAATCAATAACCATGGAAGTGACCTTATATTAATTTGGTCTCCATCGTTGTTTAAATGTTCAATGATATCTTTCATTGCATGATTGGATTCATGAATGTCATTGCAAATTTTGACAATTTTTTCTTTGTCATTCCTTCCGTCTAATATTCGCCATAGTGTTTCAGCTACATTATTTCCAATATGCATTGTATCAAACAAATGAACAACTAGTAAGTGCTCATAGTAAGGAAACCTACTAAATTGTTTGGGATAACTTTTCATTCCTCGTGGAAGCCCATTTACACCTTCATGTTCATGCAGACCATCAGTAATCAATATATAAGTTAAAGAGATTAAAATGTCGTATATTACAGTAAAAAAAATTAATATAATCCAAAATAAAACATTAAAAGGTACATATAAGAGATGATCAATATGAATATATAAGATAGACAAATTGAATCGTACCTTGACGATTTCTATTATATTGCAACTTCCATATGTGAGGTGTCATTCTTTGTGGTTTTAATGCGGTCTCCTCTTTCCCATTAAAAATATGTTTTTCACTAGTTCGATACCTATGATTCTTAGAGAGGAAGTGCCTATACTCATCAAACACTTCCTTTGACAAACTCTTTGAATGACGAGATTTCATCTTGGGACCACAAACTGGACATGCAAATTTTCCCTTTGTTTGAAGACCACAAAAATGTGTTAGCCCTGGAGCATCGTGAATTGTCCAGGCAAGCATTGCATGGAATTGAAATTCCCTTTGTCCTACTGGTCTAGAGACATCATACATAGTGACACCATTCCCTAGCTTAACTAGTTCATCAACAAGAGGCTCGATATATACATTCATATCTTTAACTATGTACTTACCTAAAACAAAACAACAAATACAATACATATAAGTAAATGAAATATATATATGACATGAATATGCAACAATATTGATCTTCATGACAAATTAAATACTAATGCATTAAAAAAACATTGATCTAAAGTACAAATTATACCTAGAACAATCATTGACAACATTATATGCTCCCTCTTTATTGACATCCATGGAGGAATGTTATTGTTGATAACAAAAACAGGCCAAACCGAGCAAGTAGATTTCATCTCTTTAAATGGATTGACACCATTCGCTGCCAAAGAAAGTCTAGCATTACGAGGTTCTTCTTTAAAGTGTGGCCATTTTTCCTCTATGTTTGTAAATGCAGAACCATCTGCGGGCATTCGAAGAATATCATCTCCACTTCTATTCCGTGCATGGTAATCCATAAATTGTGCTATGTTTTTGCACCTAAACAGTCGTTGCAAGTGTGGAATAATGGGAATATAACCAAGAACCTTACGAGACACCTTTTTGGTTACTTGATCTGTTCGGTATCTACTGCTATGACATATAGGGCATTCTGTTGCAAACTCATACTGATTATAATATAAAATATGATCATTAGGACATGCATCAATTGCTTGATAGTCCATTCCAACATAGTTCATGATATTTTTTAAATCTCGGTATGTGCGAGGTAATTTATTTGATGGCGGTAACAAATACTCGCCTATCAAACTGTTACAACAAATTTTAAAAAAATGGTTAATATAAATATTTGAAGAGCATAATATTAACGACAACAAATACATCCTTATTTATTTTTATGATGAAGTACGTATACCAATACAAATATTATAGCAACATAAATCAAATCATATATATGCGATCGATGAAACATATAATCACATACGTACCTTAACACCAGCTTGATGGCTGTGTTTGAAAAACCATGCTTAACCTTCAAGTTCATTATCAGCAACACAGTAGAGAGAACACTTATGCGGGAGCCTTCAAAAAGCGGTTCATCTGCCTTCTCAAGTGTAGGTAAATCATGAAGATCTTCAAAGTCATCAATTGGCAGCGCATGAGGTTGATCATCGTCCATTATAACATTAAATGCATCATTGATTAATGCATTTGCACCATCATCCTCAATTATGGTATCGTCATGATCATCGTCTAATTCCATGTCATCATTAACTTGATCATGATCAGTATTCGCAGGACCTGCATATTGACATTCCTCCTGCGCTAGTTGTTCAGTAATTACCACATTCTCCATGTTCGGAACAGCCCTAGGAGGCCCTTGCTTTATAATTACAATTAAAACATCAAACAAAGAACGTTAGTCATGTCGATTAAGTAACAAAAATAAAAATGATACAATATACAATTACAAAAACTCACAATATAAAGACTGCATGATATATAATCATGAATTATATTGACTTACCAATGGATGATATTCATGCCCCCCCTCAACATTTCCATGTTCTCTACAATGTTTTTTAGCTGTTTTGATCAGTAACCTTCTCGTATTAAAGCCCCTACATCGATTGCAAGGACAATAAAATTTTCCATCACCCCTTCTTTCCACTCCATCCCACAACCTAGCAAGCAATTGTCGATTTTTTTCTACTGGATCTTGATGACCTGTAACATTATTGTTACGTGACATTTTATTACTCAAACCCTAAGAACAAAGTACGAGCAAACCCAAGTATATGATGAGTCTTCTTTTCCACAAGGGTTAGAACCAAATCCAAAGAGCAAGACCAAAATCCAAGACCAAGTGGGAAGATCCCCACAAAAGCACAACGCCAAAAAAAAACCCTTAGGAATTTCACATTTCTTGTCCAAGAGATAAGTGAGAGACTAAGTGTGTGAGATAATGAACCTAGGTGTACATCTATTTATATGAGTGTGTGTAGGAAAATGAACCGACGCATTGGATATGCGACGACGCTTTCCATTTTAAATAATTAACCAATTAAATGTATTTTTTTAAATGATTGATCAATTTATGCGGCGTCGCTTAAGCGACGCTTGCTAGGCTAGCCATCGCTTAAGCGATGCTTATGAGCCTAGCCATCACTTAAGCGATTCTTATGACCAAAATTTAAAAAAAAAAATTTAACTTTCTGATTTTTGGTAGGTTTAAAAGAAAAAATCCACGTGCCGTCGGAAGTAACCGTCGAATTTTGGATCGAAATGTAGTAGTGGGCCTACCGCAACTCAAGCGGGTTCTTGGGCCACCGCCCGTTAAGGAATATCATTTTGATTTTTAACACATATCTGTCTACTCCGTCCACCGCACCTTATGCGGATATCCGGACCATCGTCCGGAAGATGGATTATTTCTTTTGCATGCATTTGGAATATAACTGCCTCTAGAATTGCACTCACATCACATGTATTCAAGTACATCCAGAACAACTCACACACGACTCTCCTGACCTCTGTCTGAGAGCCACCTCGGTTTGCATGCCTCTGCCACACCGACTGACATGTCTCTGCCATGACCTATCCCATGCATGTATTAGTATGTTTAAGAGCCACTTGCTCCATCCATACTGCGTGGATGACCTTTGGACCACTATCCACCGTCCTGACATGGGGCACCGCCTATGCCACCACAATCGGTTGACCATACCAGAGTTTCTTTTAATCTCTTTTCTGAATCCTAAAAGAATGAAAAGATTTTCGAGTGCAGTTGCTTTCTTTCCCACTCGTTAAAGTATAGGAAAGGGCGTCTACATTATCTCATTTATCTCCTTTTGCTGACTATGTAGACCATCAAATGAAAAGGACCACCTTGGCATATTCAAGCCAAGACCATTCCCCTATTCATACTTTTATGCTTTCTCAAGCAGAGGGGCTGCACTTTACGAAAAAGCTAACCATGGGTTGTCGTTAAGCTCTTTTCCAGCCTTCTCATTAGAAAATATTGCCGAGCAAACTTGGTTTCGTTCATGCTCATAAAAGTATCTGAATGACCATCCAGTTAGTATAGGTTTAACCTTTTTTGGCCTGATTGGACTACTAATGATAAAGAAGTCTCTCATCCCCTACAGGATGAGCGAGCTCTCCTACGTATACTTTTATCCTTTTTCGGGAACATGAGACTACCAATGAAAAAGAGCCCCCACTGGAGTCTTCTTCGTGCTTTCAGACTCTCTAAAATTGAAAGTACCATCGAGCATTTACTTTCTTGGGCTCGCCAAAAATCCACGAGATCATACCACAACGGTATCTCTAGACACCACCCTAAAGATAACAGTTTTGCAGCATTCCCACTTTGGGTCACCTTTTTTCATAGTACTTTGCAATGTGTCTTCCTTGGATCCCATCAATATCAAAAATGTCTACCTCCCCCAAGTATTTCCTATCTGCAATGACATTCTCGGTATTACAGCTATGATCCCATTCCCATGAGTCAATTTCATTTGCTTCTTGGTCCTCCCTACCGTCATACTCTGAACAAAGGAAGTTTGAGTCTACTACACTCCCTTTGCCCATGTTCAACTCTTTCCCTTCCCCCCCCATTTAGTGGGTCAGTCCACAGATTTTCTCACATCTTTCGGTTATCTCCCTCGCACTTCTGTTCAAGGAAACACCATTGCCTTGACCTGGAGCAGGTCTCCCTCTGTCGATGACAACACACATATTCCAGAGGATAGACCCAGAGGTCCCTGTATCTTGGTTTCACTAACCTCCTTGATGAATTCCTCGAACTACTTGAGAGGAGTCCTTAGTGCCTCTCGGGATGGTTTTTTCTCACGTGTTCGACTCCAGCTACATCATCACACCGTTGAGATTCATACAGGGTATTGGTCTGTGTAGTATTTGGTCGAAGACCTCAGATGTCACCTAACTCTAGCACATTGATGAGTCTATTCGAGGGACTGAAACAGGTTTATGTCCCTTGTGATTTTCGGGTTCTGTTGGAGACAGTATTCAGAAGCCCCAGTAGTGCTTCTATATAGATTTATGATTGATGCAACATACTTGTACCACAGAGACTCTATGTCATAACCCAAAATTTTTAATGTAACATAAAATGTTTAAAAGTCACAGTTTGATAACTACTAACGGCTAGCGGATAATGAAACAGTTAACCAAAGTAGTGCTTAACTTCAAACACATAAAAACTCATACCATGTTAATTTTGATATGTTATGTATATGACCTGCATTCAGTTACTTCTAGTTGTACTAATGATTTGCTTTTGTCAGTAGGTGAGAAGCTATGTTCTAAACTAGGGCTTACTTAGCGATTGCTAACTCATCTGGATTTCTGAATTCTTATAGGTTCAGCAGGTAAATTTTTGAACAAATAGGAGTTTGTTTTTGCGTTAAGTCAAGAAGTACTTCTAAGCGTAGTAAAAATGCTAGAGCATAATTTGGTTAATAAAAGCAAGGTTACAATGAGGTAAAGTACTTCCTTTAAATCTTATGACAGTATTTTAAGTTATTCATAAAGACAAATATCCTTAACATACCAATGTCTTTTACCAGTCATTTTTTTACTGTTATAAGTTAAGTCACTCACAAGTTCTACTGATGAACATAGGGCTCATGATTTAACATAGAAACACTTTTACTGAAGCATGAAATTATTGCTAATGCTATGTCTAATATTCAATGAGCTTCTTTATGAGCATGAATATATTTCTAAGACCTTCAGAGAAAAAGTTTACCATAGATCACTTAGCTCTAATTTTAATTCTACTCTAGTAGAGAAGAATTATTAGCTTATTATTGTGTTCATTTGCACTAATAATCATCAAGTGATAATTCCGATCTTCCAAGTTTCATCATGTCACAAGTATTGTAGAAAAAATTACATTACCATATCACTTAATAATATTACTAAGTGATCTTACCTGCTTGGCATCTCCCTGCTTGCAGAGGTTAATGGAAAGAAGTTACAGTTTGAAGGGAAGCATGGCTTCGGTTCCTCCAATGCATAGATTCTTAGTTTATATTATTACTTAGTTTTGTGGTTTAAAACCCTCGCATGTTGTTGGGTAGCTTTGGCTTATAAGTCATGACTTGCATTTAGTTTTTCTTGACTTGTAAAAGGGATTACAGCCTTATGGCTTGGTAATATCATACTCTGGTTTTTAAAATAAAAAGGGGTTTCTTCTATACTTTTAGTTTTAAGTGATTCCTATTTCGATTACTCTGTTTATCATAATTTAAATTGTAACTAATATTATTGTATAAATAGGTTTTTCTTTGTCACTGTCAGTGAAGTAAATTTTCCGTTAAAGATATCTTTTGTCAGTAAATAATGTTATTATGAAGACTATAGATCAGTTGTAAAGTAAAATTTATAAATTTATACTTATCAGTTCAAGATAGAATAGCTAGGGTTTACTGGAACAAAAACCCTTGTATAAATGTATTCTTAAATTAATTATTGATTGAGCATTGTTTTCTGTTTGCTTCTAATTCGTTATTACAGGAGTATTAATGTTTATTAACCTGTTTATGAAGTATTTTTAAAAAAATAAAAGAGTTTATAAATATATTATAAAGTTGTTGATATAATACTATAATCAGTCTAACACATAGCTTATAGTCTTCTAGTTTTACTCAATTATCAATGTATATGGTTAAAACTTTTATAAATTAATTTATAAAAAGATAAATGAAAAGCTAGGGTTTCGACCCTCAGGTTTATCTTGCACAGGTTATAAGCCTGTCTGGTAAATATAAGTATTTTCTAAATAAGTAATTTCTTAGTTTTATTCTATTTATTGTTTACATTTACACTTGTTTTTATTTACTATTCTGTAACTTTGAAGTTATTCAGAGCTTCTATAAAGAATAGAACATTAACTCTGTAACTCTGTTTACTTTTTATAAATAACGAGTTTGTAAACATAAACCTAATCTGGTTTATATTAAGTAATAGTTTTGAGATTTAGTTAATAGTTTTAAAAGATAAACTATGTGGTTAATAACTTGTTTATTTACTTAACTATTATCTTCTACAAGCTTTTATTGTATCAGTATACTATTACTGTAACTTTAGTGTAGTTTACTATTTCTTTTCCTGCATTTTTATTTAGTTATACTAAGTAAAAACAGTAAACACAAATAAACCATAACACTGTTCTTTCCCTAATATTTTTAAACTTTAAGATAAATTTACTCTGCTACCTACAAATACAACATTCTATCTACTATTTCATTCTTTTAAAAAATCATTCATCTACTTAAAGCATTCTAACTGTGCTAGAGTATGACCTGGTTTCCAGGTGTGGAAAAACATAGTTTAGAAATTTATTTTCATTCTAACACATTATTCTCTAAATCCATTTCATTTCTATAACAATCTAATAAGAATACTAAATCTAACATTTCACAAACTGAACTGTTAAAATTCATATAGCAGTTAAACTAAGATTTGTTTAACTAACATAGTAAAATAAAATAACATAGAACCAGTTGAGGACAGACGACAATAGCTTTAGGAGGCCGTTCCTCCCTACCAATCTCCTGGAGAGTGCTCAAACAATGCTTCCACAGGACCCCCTAGCATGTTCCTGGTCTTCTTGGCTGAAAACTGGTGGAGAATGCAAACAATAGAACCCTCTGTCAACTGACTAGTTCAATACCTCAGTAAAATACTCTGCTCTTAGCAGTATGATCTTCAGATTAAAAGCTGCACTAGACCAATCATCAGGTATCCCCTCAAACACTTTCCAAATTTCCCTTCCATTGAATTTCTCTAAAGAACATTCATTCAACCTGAATGATCACTTCTCTAGAATGAGCAGCCTCAGCTCTGTTCAATGGAATTTTTATAAAGATTGCCTACGTCTTTTGGGTCATTTTTTCCTTAATGGAGCCACCTGCTTTGATTCCACTTTCTTTGGGAATCATGACCACAAATGTAGGCCGGTTGCCACCTACAACAATTGGAAGTGGTTTGAGGATGCTGCCACATCTTAGTTTTCTCTCCACCTAGTCTCCTCCACCAATTTGACCAGTAAACACTCTTTTAACAGCTCTCCTAAGCTGTTGTTTCCTCATTCATTTATTCATAAATAAAATATTCAGAGTTTACATTAAATATCCTTGACCCCATTGGGTCATCAATTACAACTTAGCATAAAATTTAACATAGTGTTCCTCAAATAATATAAAATTGTTTTTACAAAATTGGGGCATGTGACATACACACCCCCTTAAATTATAACATCATCCTCGATGTTATTTATTCTTCATCCTTAGAATTCCCCTGGAACAGAATTGGATATGCATCCCGCATATTACTTTCCAATTCCCAGGTGGCTTCCTCTGGACTAAGGTGATTCCATTACACCTTCACCTGACCAATGGTACGGTTCCGAAGTGTGATATCCCTCCGCCCGAGGATGCAGTCCGGTTCCACCAGAAAATATCCTTCTGGTTCCACCTGTACATCATTCCTGTTAACAACATGAGTAGCATCATGAACATATTTCTTTAATACAGAAATGTGAAAAACATTATGAACTCTTAAATTCGGTGGTAAAGCTAACTGATGGGATACCTATCCAATCTTGGATAGTATTTCAAAAGGACCACAATAACAAGGTGCTAGTTTTGCACAACTACCCAACCTCAGAGAACTCTTTTTGGGTCTCACCTTGATGAACACATGTTCACCTACCTGAAACTCTTTTGGGGTTCTTTTAAGGTCTGCTTGACTCTACTTTTGATCTTGTGCAGTTTTCAAATTACCTTGTACCTGCTTTACAATTTATTCCATTTCTTTCAATAGTTCAGGACCTAATACAAATCTGTCCACTAGATTACTCCAAGAGATAGGAGTGTTACACTTCCTTCCATACAAGATTTCGAAAGGACTAAATCTGGCTGAAGCTTGATAATTATTATTATAAGCAAATTCCACTAGGTGCAAATAATCCTCCCATTTACCTGGTCGATCCTTTACATACATTCTTAGTAAATCTTCCAGTACTTGGTTTACCCTTTCAGTTTGTCCATCAATTTGAGGATGAAACGAAATACTAAAATTTAGTGTAGTGTTTAATCCTTTAAAAAGATATTTCCAAAAGTTACCTGTAAATTTAGGGTCTCTATCTGAGATTATAACTTTCGGTATCCCATGCAGTCAAAAAATTTGCTTTAGGAAAATGTCAGCTATGTTTGAAGCTTTATACGTAGTTTTAACAGGTATAAAGTGGGCTGCTTTACTCAATTTGTCAACTACTACCATTATAGAATCATTTAAATTCTGATTTTTAGGCAGTCCAGTAATAAAATCAAGACTAATTATCTCCCATTTCCAGCTAGGAATGGGAAATGGCTGAAGTAATCCAGCTAGGTGTTGATGTTTAGTTTTTACCTGCTGACATTCAAAACACCTAGCGATATATTCTGCCAGTTCAGTCTTCATGTTTGGCCAAAAATATTATTTTCTTAACATAGTTATAGTTTTCTGATAACCTAGATGGACTGAGTATGGATTTTTATGGATTTCATCTAAAATTAATAACGTAACCTTAGTTACATTAGGTACATACATCCTGTCTTTATATAGTAAAAATATTTTTTCATTCAAACTGTACCCTTTACTTAAACTTTTTGTTGGATTTTATTTCGTTTTTTTTTTGTAAATTTTGGTAAATTTCATCTTGTTCTAACCCTGCTTTAAGTTGTTCTTCCAGATCTGTTGTATAGGTGCTGATAAATGCTGTAAAGTTCAGCCTTGCATTTCTACTTAATGCATCAACAAATTTGTTTTCTTTCCCTTTAATGTGTTGAATTTTGAAATCATACTCACTTAGAAAAGTTAGCCACCTAGCTTGTCTAGCATTCAGATTAGGTTGATCTAACATATATTTTAGTCCTTTATTATCGGTTATTAGAATAAATTTTCTACCAATTAAATGATGACGCTACATCTTTAGAGCATGTATACCAACAACTAATTCCAAATCATAAGTTGCATAATTCCTTTCATACATTTTTAATTTCCTCGAGTCATAAGCAATAACATGACCTTCTTCAGTCGATACTCCGCCTAAACCATCATTGCAGGCGTCATTACACACTACAAAATCTTTATTTTGATCAGCTATTCTTAAAATAGGTGCGCTAGTTAATAAAGTTTTTAACTTTCTAAAACTATCCTCGCATTTCTGGTTCCAAACAAATTTCTTTTCCTTCTTCTGCAAAGAAGTTATTGGATTTACGATTTTCGAAAACCCTTCAATGAACCTCCAGTAATAACTGATAATTCCCATGAGGGATTGAACATCAGTTACATCTTTAGGAACTGGCCAATCTTCAATCGCCTTTATCTTTTCAGGATCCACCGAAATTCCTTCCTTAGTCACCACATGACCTAAGTACTGGATTTTATCCTTAAAGAAATCGCATTTACTAAACTTTGCAAAGAGTTGATGATCTCGTAATTCTTGTAAAACAATTTTTAAATGTTCCTTATGTTCTTCTTCAGATTTTGAATAGATTAATATGTCGTCGATAAACACGACCACAAACTTGTCTAGATATTTATGCATTACATTGTTCATTAAACACATAAAAACAGTTGGGGCATTAGTAAGCCCGAATGGCATGATGACAAACTCGTAATGGACATATCGAGTCCTAAAAGCTGTTTTAAATATGTCTTCATCTTTAATCCTAACTTGGTGATATCTAGACCTTAAATCAATTTTTGAAAACACCGTATTTCCTTGTAGTTGATCAAACAGATCATCTATGCAAGGAAATGGGTATCTATTTTTAATATTCATCTTATTCAACTGACGGTAATCTATGCAAAGTCACAGAGTTTCGTCTTTTTTCTTAACGAAGATGACAGGTGCCCCCCAGGGAGACACACTGGGTCAAATATACGTCTTGTCAATAAGTTCTTTTAATTATGATTTAAGTTCATTAAGTTCAAGTATGTCCATCCGATAAGGGGCCTTTGAGTTGGGTACTGCACCTGGTACTAGCTCAATGGTAAAATCTAGTTCCCTTTTTGGAGGCAGTCCCAGAATTTCTTTCGGAAATACATCTGCATACTCTTTTAAAACTAGTATGTCCTCTAATTTTAATTTATCTATATTATTTAGATTTTTCTCATTAGTTACTATTACTGCATAAGCCTTACAACCTTTCCTAACATCTCTCTTAAGCTGTAGAGCAGAAATCTGCCTTATGGTTGTTTTTCTAGGGATTCCCTTTACACTTATTGATTTTCCATCATTATTTATACAAGTAAAGGTTTTATCATAACAGTTTAAGATCACCCTCTGTTGCTCTAACCAATCCATACCGATTAGTATGTCATAAGAACCAAGAGTTAGTACATTAAGCTTTGTAAAAGTTTCAAATTGATCCATAACTATTGCACATTTCTTTACAAAACAAGTTACCTTCTTTTTTGCACAAGTGGCTAACTGAACCAACCAAGAACTTTCAAATTTTTCAACAGGAAGCTCAGATTTTCTACCAATTTAGGTGAAATATAACTTAGACTAGCTCCTGGATCAATTAAAATAGCTATAGGGGTTTGGTTTATCTTACCTTCTGCTTCCACCATGGAAGTTTGATAGGCTGCCTGTCGATTCTCCAAGGCTGCATTGATCTTGGGCATAGTCCTTGCTAAATCTCCAACAGTCATCTCCTCCTGTATTGTATGGATATTATTGACAATCTTTTTTTGATTAGGACATACTAAGGCATAATGCGGGCCATTACACTCCCAACACTTTATGATTTCTTTGCGTTCAACGTTCTTTGTGTAATTACCATGATTATTAGCAGACTCTTTACCCTTTGAATTGTTCTGATTGCTTGGTGAATTATTCTTATTCCCTTGGAAATTCTTGTTAGGAAAATTTCTGGCCTTATTATTTTTAGAATTCCAGTTGGGCATAAACTCTTTCTTCTTTTGATCAAAATTATTATTATTCTTTTTGGCCTTCCAGTTGGCCATGCTCTCCTTTTTTCAGTTTTGTTCATAACAGAAATTGGCTTTCCTCATAGCTTCTTCCAGAGTTTTTGGATTGTCATACTCAATCCTATCCTTTATGTGATAAGGTAAACAACTGAGGAACCGATGTACCTTCGATTTTTCATCTACAAGGTATGGCACATACCTGAGTAGACTTAAAAACTTACTGTTCAAATATTTCATAGTTATTGTACCTAATTTAAGATCATAGAATTCTTTGGTTCTTCCTTCATAGTACTGTTTAGATAAGAATTTCTTTTTAAAGTACTTCTTGAAGGTGCTCCAATTTACGTTCTTCTCTTTTATTCCTTTCACTCTCTTTAAATCTTGCCACCATATATCAGCTTTCCCTGAAAGATTATAGATAGCCATTCTAGCCTTTAATTGGTTAGAATAGTTATAAATATGGAAGTAATTCTTCATCCCAGATAACCAAGATTCTGATTCCTCTCCCTTCTCAGTTTCTCCATTAAATGTTGGAAGTTTAATCTTTTTAAACTCCCCAGAAATTTCCTCATAAGGTTTATATTTTCTCTTTTTAGTATAATGGTTGTCATCACTACTATCACTAGTGGAATGAAAATTACGTTAATCACGAAATACTTTTGAAGATGAGCTCCTTTCATTTTTAATCTGTTTAATATTTTTATACTTATGTTGGTAACTTATATCTTCTGAATTAGATCTTTTACCCCTTCCCTCAGCATGAAATATTTCTGTTAGGATCCAATTCAGCTCCTCCTGAGCTCTCAAAATCCTCTCATTTTCCTTTTTAACAAATTCCATTTCAGATTTTAATTCTTTTACTGTTTGTAAACGTTCTGAGGAATTAGTGGTTATGTCTTCTTGTATAGGTTCTCTTTGTAAGTTTTCTTGTTCAGTAAAGGGAGATTCATCTTCCGCATGTTGCTCCAGTCTTTCCATACCTGCTATTAAACTTAGAAACAAATTTCTCTGTTGAATAACATTAAAAGAAAACAACATCAGCAAAATGATTTAATACATTATTTCATATAAGCAAGTTGAGCTTCCTCAAGGCCTAGTGTTTGAACCTTGTGCTCTAATACAACATGTCATAACCCCAAATTTTCACAAAAATTTAAAATTTTTAATGTAACATAAAATGTCCAAAAGTCGCAGTTTGATAACTACTAATGGCTAGCAGATAATGAAACAGTTAACCAAAGTAGTGCTTAACTTCAAACACATAAAAACTAATACCACTTTAATTTTGATATGTTATGTATATGACCTACATTCAGTTACTTCTAGCTGTACTGATGATTTTCTTTTGTCAATAGATGAGAAGCTATGTTCTAAACTGGGGCTTATTTAGCAATTGCTAACTCAGCTAGATTTCTGAATTCTTACAGGTTCAACAGGTAAATTTTTGAACAAACAGGAGTTTGTTTTTGCGTTAAGTCAAGAAGTACTTCTAAGCATAATAAAAATGCTAGAGCATAATTTGGTTAATAAAAGCAAGGTTAAGATGAGGTAAAGTACTTCCTTTGTGGTTTTAAATCTTATGACAGTATTTTAAGTTATTCGTAAAGACAAATATCCTTAGCATACCAATGTCTTTTACCAGCATGTCTTCTACTTAATTTTTTGTTTTTTTACTGTTATAAGTTAAGTTAGTCACAAGTTCTACTGATGAACATAGGGCTCATTATTTAACATAGAAACACTTTTACTGAAGCATGAAATTACTGCTAACGCTATGTCTAATATTCAATGAGCTGCTTTATGAGCATGAATATATTTCTAAGATCTTCAGAGAAAAAGTTTACCATAGATCACTTAGCTCTACTTTTAATTCTACTCTAGTAGAGAAGAATTATCAGCTTATTATTGTGTTCATTTGCACTAATAATCATCAAGTGATAATTCCGATCTTCAAAGTTTCATCATGTCACAAGTATTGTAGCAAAAATTACATTACCATATCACTTAATAATATTACTAAGTGATCTTACCTTTATCCCTAGATAGTCTTTATATTTATCAAGTCTAGTCTAAACATTGGTTTGATTTATTAAGAGTTTGGTTCTTTATAGAAACCAAAAGATCACTAACTTCCAAGAAGTATCCCAACGATAACACTGTCTACTTTATGCAAATGTAAGAGTTTTCTTGTGAAGAAAATACTACTTAACTTTTACTTTACAAAAATTTGAACCTAAGGTTTTGACCTTACCAACTTTGATTTTACATAATACTAATTCAAACATAGCATTACTCCTTTAAAATAAGGTTTGTGTGAAGATTAATTAGGAGTACTATTGACTATAAGTCAAAGGCATAATTTCAATGTGGATCCCCACTTATATTCATTTACCAATGATTGATCTTAGTGTTATCAAATGAAAATGATAATAATTTATATATATGTTTTCACAATGGATTGATTGTAGTGTTATCGAAAGGCACATACTAAGAATTGACTTTATACCAAATCATACTGTTGGTTGTATATAATATATGATTATACTGAAGGGTTGGTTTCAATGTTATCCTACATAACAATGATACGATACCAAACCTTATCATTAGTGATAAAAATATATGATTGGCAATAATATTGTTCCACCCGACAGTGCAGGATAACTATATGGTTCGACCCACTGCTGACTAAAAATTTTAGTGGGCATGTGGAGGAGCCTCCACCATGCAATGGTCGATTTAAAATCTTGCAACGTAACCCTATCTTCTTCCTTCTCCTTCGAGGGTTTGGCTTTGCACTGTCTGGTTTCTTCGTGGCCATGAGAGGCTCACTACTTCACATTTGACAGCTCCATTTTGGGTGTAGTGAAGTGCTGCAACTCTTGTGTAAGAGTTGAGTGATACATAGTTTGGTATCTTGGTTTCTTTCCACAAGCATTGTATCGCCGTGAGAGTGGTTTTACTCTATCAGTAGTCAGAGTTTTTGGCCATAGTGTTACCTTTGTTGTTGTTTGTATCTTTCTCCCTCATCGATGAAAGTCTGGAATGTGAACCTCACTACCTCTGCCACAGGTTAGCATGAGGGTTTTGTTTCTGCCAGGTACTGCTCCTCGTGTTGGTTAAATCTCCTCCTCGGCCCCAGAATATTTATTCGTAGGTAAATTCTTACCTTGCTCTCAACTCTTCTTTAAGTGATTATTTAGTTTTTAATATAAGGAAAACCAATTCTAGAATTATCATATTGGTTTTGTTTTTGCAGGTTACAGCTGCATCCTCAAGTATGAAGGAAAATTCTCTCGAGTTGGTGAACTTCGTGGCCATAACCGGTAAGCCCCTATTTGTCGTGGCATCTCCCTGCTTGCAGAGGTTAATGGAAAGAAGTTACAGTTTTAAGGGAAGAATGGCTTCGGTTTCTCCAATGCATAGATGCTTATTTTATATTCTTACTTAGTTTTGTGGTTTAAAACCCTCGCATGTTGCTGGGTAGCTCCGGCTTATAAGACATGACTTGTATTTAGTTTTTCTTGACTTGTAAAAGGGATTACAGCCTTATGGCTTGGTAATATCATACTCTGGTTTTTAAAATAAAAAAAGGTTTCTTCTGTACTTTTAGTTTTAAGTAATTCATATTTTGATTACTCAGTTTATCATAATTTAACTTGTAACTGATATTACTGTATAAATAGGTTTTTCTTCTTCACTGTCAGTGAAGTAAATTTTATGTTAAAGATATATTTTGTTAGTAAATAATGTTATTGTGAAGACTGTAGATCAGTCGTAAAGTAAAATTTATAAATTTATACTTATCATTTCAGGATAGAATAGCTAGGGTTTACTGGAAGAGAAACCCTTGTATAAATGTATTCTTAAATTAATTATTAATTGAGCACTATTTTGTGTTTGCTTCTCATTCGTTATTACAATAGTATTGATGTTTATTAACCTGTTTATGAAGTATTTAAAAAAAAATAAAAGACTTTATAAATATATTATAAAGTTGTTGATATAAGACTATAATCAGTCTAACACATAGCTTATAGTCTTCTAGTTTTACTCAATTATCAATGTATATGGTTAAAATTTTTATAAATTAATTTATAAAAAGATAAATGAAAAGCTAGGGTTTTGACCCTCAGGTTTATCTTGCACAGGTTATAAGCCTATCTGGTAAATATAATTATTTCCTGAATAAGTAATTTCTTAGTTTTATTCTATTTATTGTTTACATTTACACTTGTTTTTATTTACTATTCTGTAACTTTGAAGTTATTCAGAGCTTCTATAAAGAATAGAACATTAACTCTGTAACTCTATTTACTTTTTATAAATAACGAGTTTGTAAACATAACCCTAATCTGGTTTATATTAAGAAATAGTTTAAGATTTAGTGAATAGTTTTAAAAGATAAACTATGTGGTTAATAACTTGTTTATTTACTTAATTGTTATCTTCTACAAACTTTTATTGTATTAGTATACTATTACTGTAACTTTAGTGTAGTTTATTGTTTCTTTTCCTGCATTTTTATTTAGTTATACTAAGTAAAAACAGTAAACACAAATAAACCATAACACTGTTCTTTCCCTAATATTTTTAAACTTTAAGATAATATTACTCTGCTACCTACAAATACAACATTTTATCTACTATTTCTTTCTTTTAAAAATTCATTCATGTACTTAAAGCATTCTAACTGTGCTAGAGTACGACCTGGTTTCCAGGTGTGGAAAAACACAGTTTAGAAATTTATTTTCATTCTAACACATTATTCTCTAAATCCATTTCATTTCTATAACAATCTAATAAGAATACTAAATCTAACATTTCACAAACTAAACTGTTAACATTCATATAATAGTTAAACTAAGATTTGTTTAACTAACACAGTAAAATAAAACAACATAGAACCTGTTGAGGACAGACGACAACAATTTTAGGAGGCTGTTCCTCCCTACCAATCTTCTGGAGAGCACTCAAACAAGGCTTCCTTAGGACCCCCAAGCCTATTCCTGGTCTTCTTGGCTAAGAAATGGTGGAGAATGCAAATAGTAGAACCCTCTGTCAACTGACTAGTTCAATACCTCAGTAAAATACTCTACTCTCAGCAGTATGATCTTCAGCTTAAAAGCTACACTAGACCAATCAGCAGTTATCCCCTCAAACACTTTCCAAATTTCCCTTCCATTGAATTTATTTGAAGAACATTCATTCAACCTAAATGATCACTTCTCTAGAATGAGTAACCTCAGCTCTCTTCAATGGGAATTTTTATAAAGATTGCCTAGGTCTTTTGGGTTAGTTTTTCCTTAATTGAGCCACTTGCTCTGATTCCACTTTCTTGGGAATCATGACCACAAATGTAGGGAGGTTTCCACTTGCAACAGTTGGAAGTGGTTTGAGGATGCTACCACATGTTAGTTTTCTCTCGACCCAATCTCCTCCACCAATTTGACCAGTAAACACTCTTTTAATAGCTCTCCTAAGATGTTGTCTCCTCATTCATTTATTCATAAATAAAATATTCATAATTTACATTAAATATCCTTGTCCCCACTGGTTCATCAATTACAACTTAGCATAAAATTTAACATATTGTTCCTCAAATAATATAAAATTGTTTTTGCAAAATTGGGGCATGTGACACTCTAACTCTCCATCAGTGAGTCCATACAGCTATGTACCATTCCATATCCAGCAGGCTATCAGTCATGAAGATATAGCATTCCATGAGAATGCCATGGGTCCAATGTAGCAGTTCTTCAGTCTTCAGATCAGTATTGTATTCAACCTCTCATTGAGGCAACCACTATGTATCATCGGTTGTATATGATCGACTCTTATATTATAAAGCATATATCACATTATTCTTTTGACATTGTCACGAGCATGGGGATGACCACCTTGTCCATACACATGTCACACATTATTTGTATCTCACCCATTGATGGGAACCATATTAATACAAAAACCAAAATCCACCATGCCCCAGCCCAAGAAGCACCACCTCTCCACAGAAAATCCTATGATGTTCGCTGGCCATACACTGAGCTCCTGCCCTCACACATCAGGGGGCAATCTGTTAACCCAAAAAATCCCTCACGCAGCTCTGCATGGCCTACACCACCCAAGGACACCCATGCACGACCCTCATTTGACCCCATTTGACCCCTACACCCTCAAGAAGGCTTAAAAACATGAAAATGGGCTTAAAACCCCAGGAAAAGAGCCTAAATAGATCTCATAGGGGATAAAGCCTCCAAAAAGGGGCTAAAACCCCTCAAAGGATCCTAAAACCCTAAAAGGAGCTAAATATTGAGCAAAAGGGGCTAAAGTCCTGACCAGGGGCTTAGAACCCTAAACAATCTATAAATAGAGGGGTGGGGGTCACTCTCAAGACATTCCTTCCTTGCATACTATTATGCTACCCGAGTGAGTGCCTTAAGACCAGTTTGCCTCTCAAGCCATTCACTCTCCCTCTCATCCATCCTCCCATTGAGCCATAGCTCCCCCATTCTCAAGAGAAGTGCTTCTCCAAGCTAGAGCATGGTGGCCCATCTCCACCCATTGAAGGTATAATGTCTGTTTTTTCTTGTTTGCTTAGTTTTTTCTAACCTATCTTTGCTTGTAGGTTTCATGGCCTAACATGTTCTTGCAGGTCTCCATTGTTTGCTTGCAGGTTTTCTAACAAGTTGTATGCAGGGTATTGGATCTAAACCCATAACCTTGTGTGCAGAGGGGTTTCCATTTCCTTCTTTTCTATTCTTTATTTCCTTTCTGTTTCATTTTTCTTACATAACCACTAGGAACCCTATCCTTCCATCCTATAGACAGAAGGTAGTCATTCCTGCCTTATAGCAAGGGAGAAATCCCTGCTACAAGTATGAAGATACTTCAAAAGAAAGAAAGGGAAGGAGACTATTTATGTGACATTATTGAGCGACATCATTAATGCATAGCCTTCCATCTATGAAGAAGTAGACAAGAAGAAAGGGAAGGATACTATGATCAAAGAGTACCAATTCAAGAAGAATGATGTCTAAGAGAAGTCCATAGTTTCTTCCATATGGATCTATAAGACCCAACATGCAATAGATGTAAACATCGTGGCATACAAGGAAAGAAAGAAGGAATAGACTACGAAGATACATTTGCACCAGTGACGAGTCAAGTATACCTAGAGAAGCCACTGGGAGTTGAGGCACATGACATGCAGACTCATGTGTGCAAATTAAAGAAGGCCTTGTACGAGCTCAGAAGGCACCCATGGGATATAACATACAGTTACAAATGAGCTTGAATATCACCTAGAGTGATGAAGATATTAACCTTTGATCAAGGTTGAATATGAAATCCTGTATATGATGACAAGCTCACAGATGGGTTCGAGAAGAACTTTTCAACAAAGTTCAAGATAGAGGATCTTGGTATCCAATGACCCCAGATGGATACATAGAATATTAGTATAAGAGGAAGCTACTTGTCACTCCATTACAGAATGTTTCAATACATAGAGTATGAAAGGAAGAGGGAGAATGATGCTCCACTTCAGAGCGAGTGGCTGCAGATTCTCAGGTTCGACGTGGTACATAAGGATTCAAAGCTTCCTAACTAGTTTGGGATTTTCCAAGAGAAGTGGATTCCAACCTTTACTACAAGGTTGAGGAAAGGAACCTAGTGATACTTCTAATGTATGCATACGACCTATTTGTGACAAGTGAGGATGGGTTGATTGCTAACACGAAGAGAAAGCTTGTTTCCGAGTTCGAGATGAAGGACTTGGGTATGATGCATAGAGGTGTGGCAGAGTGTAGATGGAATGTCCCTTGGATAAGGGAGATATGCAGTAGATATACTGAAGAGGTTTGGGATAATGGATTGCAAGGCCATGGAAACACCTATGGAATTGAACCTGAAGCTATTGAGTGATGCTTCATCCGAGTCGGTTGATGCCATGATGTATCTTCATATGATTTCTTCATTGATGTGCCTGATGAATACAAGACCAGACACATGCTTTGCTGTGAATGACCTATTCCAGTTCTTGATAGATCCGAGACATGCTCACTTGGTTGCAAAGCATGCAGTGAGGTACTTGAAGGGTATAGTTAAGTATGGGCTCAAGTATGATACGAATCAGAAGACTATCCTACATGGTTATGTTGATTCAGATTGGTAGTGCCGTTGAGAAGAAGAACACCTTGGGTTGCTTCTTCTGTTTGAGATCTAGTATGGGAAATTGTTTTGGGGGGATGCAATCCTGCATGGAACTAAGTACAGCGGAGGAAAAATATGTTTCCTCTTGCTTGGATATTTGTGAAGTAGTATATTTCTTTTAAAAGCTACTATTTGATTTGATTGATCTGACTTGCATTTTTGTATGATGCATAGAGGAGCAGTGAAGTTCCAGTATGTGATATAGATCGAGATCTCTTGAAAGAGGGAGTGATGAGTTCTAGCATAGCCGGTGAGACAGGTTATTTGAGCATAAAATACTTGCAAATATCGTAGGTTGCTCAGAAATAATCAGTCATGTAGGTTGTCCTCGGATGTAATCAGTCCTGGCAAAGCTCGCAGGTTATCCATGGACAATATCAGTCATGATGTGATTCTATGTTAGAAATGGTCAGAATGAAGTTTGAATACTTCAGAGAGTAACTTGGTGTACTTCAGATTGAGGTTCCTTCCAAGGGGAAGTGATGAGCCTGGAAGACGCAGATACACATAAGCATTTCCGACATGGTGGCAGGATGGTCCTCCCATGGTCGTTGATGTAAGTGTTGAGAGCCTTTCCGACATGGTGGTAGGTTGGTCCTCCCATGGTAATTGATTTAAGTGTTGAGAGCCTTTCTGACATGGTGGTAGGATGGGCCTCCCATGGCCATTGATGTAAGTTATGTGAGCCTTTCTGACATGGTGGTAGGCTAGGACTCCCATGTTCATTGATGTAAGTGTTGTGTTATGTGTATCTGGGCCATGCTCCATGTGACGATGAGATGATCTGAAGATGATGAGGTAATAGTAGGGTACATAGGTGTGGCAATGCATGTAATCAGTCATGCGATGCTCCTTCAGGTTTTGTAGTGGCATATAATCAATCCTGGGAGATCCTACAGGTTTTGCAAGAGGCATATAATAAGTCCTAAGATGTACCTACTTGATGGCTTGCTTGTAGAGATGATGAAGACCTGGAAAAGGACTAGGCCTACATCCAACATGAAAAAGGGCTGGCACTGTAGATGAATACTTGGAATAGGACTAGGCCTACATCCATCATGAAAAAGGGCTAGAACTATAGATGAAGACTTGGAAAAAGTCTAGGCCTACATCCAGCATAAAAAAGGGCTAGAATTGTAGATGAAGACTTGGCAAAGGACTAGGCCTACATCCAGCATGAAAAAGGGATGGAACTATAGATGAATACCTAGAAGAGGAATTGGCCTACATCTAGCATGAAAAAGGGCTGGCACTGTAGATGAAGACCCGAAAAAGGACTAGGCCTATATCTAACATGAAAAAGAGTTGGCACTGTAGATGAAGACCCGGTAGAGGACTAGGCCTACATCCAGCATGAAAAAGGGTTGGCACTGTAGATGAATACCTGATAGAGGACTAGGCCTACATCCAACATGAAAAAGGGCTGGAGTTGTATATGAACACATGGCAGAGGAATAGGCTTACATCCAGCATGAAAAAGGGTTGTCATTGTAGATGAAGACCTGGCAGAGGGTTAGAATTGTAGAAAATTCTAATGACATATAGTATGGGATGATGATCAATTATAAGAAGATGATGGAAACATCTATTATGAAGACTCTATGACTCCTTGATGATGATGATGCGATGAATACCTCACCAGATGTGTTGATGACTGTGTAGAGAAAGAATACCTTCCTAGTTAAGAGGGAGTGTTGATGTATTTGTAACTTTGGAAGATATTATGATGTATATTATCATTGTGTGTTTCTGTACCCCCATTGGGGATGTGTGTTACCCCTTTACGATATGTTTAAATTGTGTCTAGACCTTGAGGTACAAACTCCGTTGTAAGTTGGGGAAATAGTCCCCAGTGTAACATCATGTAATATGTAATTGTGGTCTCTCTTGGAGAAGTGGGCCCCATGTGAGATGACATGTAGGCTCTAGTATAATATTTGGTCAGTGACCTGAAAGGGTATAAATAGGGAGGAACTCTCCCTCATTTATACACACCTCACACACTCTCTAAGGTGCATAAGAGAGAGAGACAGTCAGAGGAGGAGACAAATATAGTTGCTAAACATTTCTTATTACTGCTTTTGATCATCTTACTATTCTGAAGAAGTTTGCGGGGTTTTCTCCTTTATGGTTTCCCCGATTAAAATCTTTGTGTCTTGTGTATCTTTTGTATCTTATCCATTTTGTTGTACTTGTTATTCTTTCAGATAAAGATCCTAGATAATCTAATTAGATCTTAAGAAAATCTAACAGATTATAGGGTGTGGTAAGCTCCCTCTTAATCCCAACTTCTTTACAAAATTCCTTGAATTCATTTGAAGTGAAATATCCTCCATTATTAGATCTTAAGATCTTGATCTTCTTTTCATATAGATTCTCCACAAGAACCTTAAATTCCTTGAATTTTCCAAATACTTCATATTTTCCTTTTAAGAAGTATATCCAAGCCTTACAAGAATAATCATCAATAAAGGAGACATAACATACATACCAGCTTACGGAAGTGGTTGCAATTGGTCCGCACACATATGAGTGTACAATGTACAAGATCCCCTTTGCTTCCTTGTTACTACATGGAAATGGATTCTTGGTTTTCTTTCCTTGAGCACATCCTTTACATACTCCTTCATGGTTGATCTGGATCTCTAGTATACCTATGACTACCTTGCTCACAATTGGTAGTGATTTGTAGTTTACATGAGAAAGTCATTTATGCCACAGTTCACATGGAATGATGGTGCTAGCTATAAGAGATGAATCTATATGTCCTTTCAATTTGTAGAGTCCTCCTTCTTTGACACCGATTATGGTAACATCATCTATTCTTTTCTCTTTCTGACACATAAGGAATTCCACATCTACAAAAGCAACTTTAAACCCTTTCTTATCTAGAGCTGATATGGAAAGGAGATTCTTCTTTAAACCTGAAACATATAATAATTCTTTCATCTTCACGAGCTTTCCAATTCTTAATTTGTAAGAGACTTCTCCCATTCCCTTGATTGGGTATTGTTAGTCATCTCCAAGTTGTACCTTATGAGAATAGTCTTTTTTGGTAAGGCAAGAGTGGATCCTTATGTCATGTCATATGTTTGGAAGCATCACTGTCTATGAGCCAAGTGTCACTTCCATGAGCGATTTCACCAATGAGAGCTGAAATTAGGACATACTATTCACGAGAGTCTTCACTTTATGTGGTTCTTTCCTTGTCTGATTCATTTTCTTCAGCTACATGGGTATGGTACTTCCAGTTCTTCTTCTTAAAGTGATGTTTCCTAAGAGGACAATATATAGCAATGTGTCCCATCTTATGAAATGAGTAACATTCAAAATATGAGTAATCCCTTCTAGATTTATTCTTCAAGTTAGGTGATCTTCTGGGAGATGAACCTTGACTCTTCCTTTTGAATATTCTATTCTTGGTGTGTGTAGCTAGATCATGATATTCATATTAATTTAAATTCTCTTCTATGTTGATTGTCCTTCCTTTTTCTTGTACACATTATTCCCATAGTATTCTAAACTTGGTTACCTTTCTTCTAGCGCATATTCCTCTAATGAAGGAATCCCATTCTCTAGGGAGACCATTCAGAGTGGTCATCACCACTTATTCTTCTTCAACCATATCACCAATGGCTTCTAACTATTCTTTGATATGAGATACTCTAGAGAAATATAATTGTATGGTTTCTGTCTTCTGTATCTTTACACCCTTGAGTTGGTTTCTCAAGGTCATTCTTCTATTAATGTTCTTACCTTCAAACATATTAGTTAGTGCATCAAACATTTCTTTGGGAGTATTTTTTGAAGATACCTGGGAGATTAAATGATCCTTGATAGAGTTAGATATGATGCTTTTTACTTTGATCATATCCTTTTTTTGTTTGGCCTTTGCTTCTTCTCCTCCTGGTTCCTTGACATCTTCCTTGATAAATCCATCTAGGTCATGTTCTTCAAGGATGAGCATGATTCTATACTTCCATGCTCTGAAGTTCTCTTCTCGCTCAATATTTTCATCAATCTTGGTACTGTTTGTCATCTTTAATGAAAGAGGACTTGAAATGGAAATATAGGAGATAGTACTTATCATTTCGAGGACCTTTTCTGGAACCAAATTCAGGATGACCTAGGGTTTGTCTAGGAAACCCTAATTTTCCAACTATGATCACTTGCAGATCTAAGAGGAAGAAAAGATGTGCCTCCCCAAGGTGAGTTAGACTATATCTTTATTTTTTGGAATCTGATGATAGAACCTTGAAAAATATGATTCCCTAGTTTCTCCCGGCAGTAGTGTTAGGTCAAAAGGTGAAAATCCTCAGAATGAAAAACTACTTCGACAAAAAGATGCACCTTCCTAGTGCGAGTTGAGTGGACCTTTTTTTTTGGCTAATGTGTGGAGGGATGTATCCAGAATAGTAAACCCTAGATTGTTGGATTGCCGGATGAGCTGTTGCACAATGTCTTCTTTCGGTTAGCTATGATACCATGTTAATATTTTAAAAGTTGTTATACCAAAACACAAGGATATCTAAAAGAATAACAAGCACAGTATAACAAAAGAAAACACAAATGTTTATCCTAGGAAACCCTCGTGAGGAAGAAAACCCAAAAAAAAATCCTCTATATAGACTTAAACCAAGTACAATGTAAGGCCTAATAAAAATACTAGACTGCTTCCTCTCCTCCAGATGGACTATCTGTTCTCTCTCTAGCGCAACTGCTTGAGTATTCTACTTGTACAAATGAGGGAGGTGCATCTCCTATTTATACAAATAAGATGAGAGGCCTAATAACTCAATTGGGTGGAATTGTCCTTGCTGTCAGGGCTAACGTTTATTGGAAGACTCAAAAATACATTTTATTAATACTTTAGTGGGTATTGCTTATAACCCGAATTACAACAAAGGTTTTACATCAATAATTTTCAAGACCAAATACATCAATGAAATCCCTAATTGAAGGACCAACATCTTCGGAAGGGGTAGTAACAAAAATAATACAAAATAGAATATCTTCCGCAGTTACATTTCTTTAACAAGCTGGATTGTTGATCTCTAATATGATCAATGGAGCAAATTCATTCTGGCAGAAGAAATTGAAATATGGTTAAAATGTTGAGTGGGGTGTTAGATAATATCCCACCATACATTCCCATCGTGATAAATGGTGATCAAATTATTTAGGGAAGATAAGATGTGGGCTCTTTAGTGGGAGGAAATGTGAAGGAAGTAGATCCATTGATAATTTCTAGAGATCAACAACTAGATGCAATTTTGAGGCCCAAAGTGACCATGCATTAACATAAGAGGGTTCCATCAAAATCAAAACCACTAGGGGTGGATGGTTTTTTCCTTATCCTTTTCAAGGGCACAAACATGGTTTGCAAAACCACCATGGGTTACCCCCAAAACCACTATGTTTCTCCCCCAAAATTATCTTGTCAGCCAATGTTCCAACAACAAAATGACAAGGTCATGAGGATGGATGGAAAGGGGACAAGTGCCCAAAACATATTAATAGGAATTCAATAGATTGCATGGACAACAAAGGTCCAATTAAAGGTCAACACATGGAAAGACGAGAGATAACTAGGTGTAAAAGAGTGCAAGTGTCGATATGACATGGGATTCCACCAAGGAACAAGGAGGATAGGTAAGAACCAGATGGAAAAAACAATAGTTTCCATGTGGAAAGGGAAAGGATTAGTTACTCATCAAATATTTACCTCAGGGAAACCCCCTTTCCTATAGATCTTATTTCCTACAAGTTCTTCATATTCATTGATCCCATTGGAAGAACCTTTGATATCATGTGTCAAGTTCTAGAGGAGGATAATAATGAATTGATTGAAGATAGTCACCTTGGTTTTTATCACTTTTTTTTGTCTTGGGAAGGGGGTGTGTTCCCTAAATTTGAATATTGATAGTTCCTATTAGATTCAATGCATCAAAAAATAATATATTTTTATCTACTAGATTATTCATATATTAATCATACTTGGTATACATGATATTACCTCAAAATCAGGCCACCTTCAATCACATTGATTTTCATCCTATATATGCCTTAGGAAATCCATGGATAATTTATGAGTGGACCCATGTCCCCATGAAGAATCAAAACAATCAAGGATTCAAATTCTATGTAAATTAGTTCATGTCAATAACATAATATGTGATCAATGGTGCTCCACCTCTCAGAATATTTCCTGAGTCAAAAACACTATTGCACCTATGTCCAAAGTTCAAGTTTTCTTATTGGTTCATTGTTTAATATCATATTGTTCTTAGGGTCTATGTTTTTAAAGGGGAACCATATCTACTACCTTTTTCCCTCACCCCAAGATTGTTTACTCTTGAAAGCATAAGACAAAGACTCGGTTTTGAATGGATTCATTTTGTACAGTCCAAACATACCTCATTATTCAAGTTACCACATTATGTAGGTCCATTCTTAATATAAATCAGATAAGCTCAAGTAGTAGCAGAAGACATGATGGCTAAACTAGAATTCGCAAAAGAAGAATCTTGGGTCTATGAACCTCATCATATTATTTCAAAGAAGAGGAAGGACAATAAGACTACTAAGTATGTGCATCAATTGAAAGGAGTCATAGAGATGACTACCAACCTAGATTCTTGGGAGTAGGATAAATAAGTTTTATTGGATGAAGGAATTATAGTGGGAGTTGAAAAAAACATCCAACGGGAATAGGTTCAACAGGAATCAAACATCATTTACTTGGATAAGTTGGATGAGATATCGACCTAGTCGTCTCTATTGAAAACTCATGTAGTTGAGGAGAGGGATAGTAAAAGAGCCATGTTAGAAACACAAGATGAAATGGAAGTGGATGAATATGACAAAAAAAGAGTCCCACAATGGAATAAGTATCAAGCCAAGGTTTATCCTTTACAAAAACCACCAAGTAGGTTGTTGGGAAGCCTAGTGAGACTTCTAGGACTGAGACATCTTCAGTGAGAATTTGACAACTAGACATAACATGGATTCTAGGAGAATATTTAGTAGGAAGGGAATCCACCATATTCTCAAAATATGTGGATATAGAAAGAAATGACATAAAAAAGAGGAAATATGCCACAACTGAATCTTAGGGAATAGGAGAGGGCCAAACTAAATTGATGAAAACTATTGACTTTGACACAAACCCCCTCAAATTTTCACTTTTTGGATCCACAACATATGGAGCAGGCTCATCAGGAGATTTCAATGGGATAGAGGACAAATTTCCTTTAAACAATATCAAGCCCTTGAATCTAGTGGAAATACATAGCAAAACTAGTGAGGTTTTATACATATATTTCATATTGTAAACAACTAGTGCCAAGAAGGAACCAAAAACCATCACCAATTTGGATAGGAAATTAAAATAAGAGAAAAAACAAGGGTATATTCAATAAGATAAAGGATCTGGAACAAATGGTGACTCAATTGTCATCAAAATTAGTTGAAATAATCCCTATTGTCAACATCATTAAAAACAAAGATCAATAGATAGTATCCATTAAGATGAAATTGAATCTCCCAAAAAATGAACATATCCAATTTCTTGAAATTACTAATCTAGAGGAAGAAAATATCATTCTACAAAGTCAAGTGAGGAAATATAAGCTTGCTATGGAGGCATGTAAACATAAGGATGCATAGTTTGAGGTTCAAGTTGCTATCTTGCAGAGGAAAAGGATCTAGAAGCAAAACAAATAGATATGGTCCAAACATAATCATCCACTTCTTATCCAGAGGCCTATATAGATTTACAAGAGAATAATAAATTGAAAGCTGATTTGGGCATAGCCCAAAGTCAAGTCTCATCACTTTAAGAAATATTGACAAAGTGAGAAGAATAGATAGGTATTGTTGAGGACATGGCCAAGCAAAGAGAACAATTACTCAAGACTTCCATTGCAGAGAGTGGTAAACTACATAAACAATTAGAATAGACCATTAAACAAGCCAAGGGAAAAGAATGACTGAGAAATGCCAAAGGAATCCTTCGAGAATCCATTAGCGAAGGTATTTTTGTATATTGGGATTCTTTTGTTTTGGAAAATGATAAATTGGAATTGACCATATATGGATTCAGAGATGTGGCATCTGTTAAAAAAGAATTAAATAATAGGCCTAGCATTGTCAAAACTGTGATCAATTTTCTAAACTCCAAGGCCCACTCAGAGCTAAGTGAACTAGATGTGAAGAACAAGACCATACTAGTGATATGAGTAGAGAATATCCTCACTAAACATAACATTATGGATAATGATGATAAAATGATAAAGTGTATGAGGTGGTAAGTGACTACTTTCAAGTATATATTCAAGGAATCCATTGGTAAGGATTTTCCAACCATGTGGGAAGGAAATGGGGACTTATACTGCTACAAAAAATATAAAGGAATTCTTACCTGGGTTAGAAATGATGATAGTTGTTTTATCTGGAAAAGAGAATGTGGAATTTGTAAATAGAGATTTTGGGATGATAGCAAATCTCAAATTGATTTTAAAACTTTGACCCCAACCCTCTTATGAACTCTATACAAAATTAGATTCATCACTTCTAATAATGAGGGAATATCCTTACCCCACGAGAAAGGACTAGCTCGATGTAGCTAAGTATGAGCATGTTTCCAATCAAGTACCACAAACACAGGGTTCCATGTTAGCAACAACTAAATAAATGCAAGGGTAAAATTATGCATAACCTAGGTAATATCTTGATTTTATGTCATAATAGATATGCATAATAGTTTCAAAAATTAAACAAACAGAGAATTTCAGAGGTCAAAGAGGAAATAACAAACAAAGGTCGATTTAAGGAAGAAAACAAGCCATTCCAAGGGTTAGTAATTTTGAGAGAGAAGCATATCCAATATAATTTATTCCTATATGACTTTGGTTCATGGACAACATGAAAGATTGGTTCTAATATTTATTGGAGATTCATTAATGTAACATGCATTAGTCCCCATAGTCTTCTTTTACATCAATTCCACCACATTGTATTTTAGATGCTACATAATAATTGTAATGTCCCAAATATGATATGCAGACCTGAAAACTAACTAGTTCTGAAAATAAAATAAAATTTCTGATATTTGAATTACAACCATTCAATGCATCTCCATCCTAGGAAAATAAGGGATTTTTGTTGGGAAATTTGCAGAAAAGGGAGTAAGAAGTGGGGAGAAACCAAGAATAAGTTCATAACAGTGAATTAATTTACCCTAACACATGTATATCGGGCACCATTCATTTTTCAGAATCCGCTCCGCAGAAACCTACTCCCACGCTTATGGGTCGCCCAACCGTGAAACTAAGGAAATTCCTTCTGTTCTTCCGACCATGGGCTTGGGGAAAATCACATAGGTGTTATCAGGAATTCATACAGCATAAAATATTTTTTGGGAGCATTTCTGACAGATTTGGAGTTGTCAGGAGGGCTTAGGAAAGAATTGGCAAATTTAGGCAATTTTGTCCTAGTGAGACCCTGAGCAATGGAGGATCCCAAATGACAGTATAGAGCCAAATAAAAACTGATCTGGATTCATGTATTTTAATCTGGGTCTTTCATTGAGCCAATGGAACTTACAGAACTGGATTTTAGTGGACATAACTCATTTTACAACAGAAATGGTAAAACTAGTCATTTAAAACTAACATTCTAGCTAGGGTGCAAAAAAAAGCAGATAATTCGTAGTAGATTGAATTATGTACTGTATATAAAGTATAAAAGAGATTAATACCAGTTCAATGAACATATAAAACCCTTCAAATCATTCCCACAACCTTTCTTATTCCTTATTTCAATTAGATTGATCAATTTCCCCCATTATAATGACAAAACAGGCTTTTTATGTGAAACTAAGAAGGTAAAATTTCAGGGATAGAGTTATTTCGACCTGATAAATATAAAATTAAAGATTTATATGCTATTATACATCATAAATAATTGTATATAACTACCATTACATAGGGAGACTCCAAAATGGTGGGCAGGAGGCACAAAACATGACCAGAGAAGGGCTGAGAGCGTAGGTGAAGCATGGGATTCACTGGATCCAGACCTGAACGTGATGGAGGCTGCACAGTATTTCTAAGAGGAATTCAATGGCTGAAACTCAAGTGCTCCATACCTGCAAATAGAAGAGAACAAGAATGAAGGAGTATGGAAGGGAAGGTTTAGGGCTCATCTCCCAAGTGTCTGAGGCACATCACTCAGAAACGCATGCTCACATAAGCATAAATCAATAAACACATCAACCAAACTGTGTGAATGAGCTTGAATTTTTATTTAATTTAACTCTAGGTGACCTATTTAGCAAGTAGAGGCAATAGGTGATCTATGAGAGGAAGTCAACACCTAAAACCCTAACCCTAGCCAAGTCATGGGCCCTCCTTGAGAAAATTGGAATGTAGGGGCCATGTTGAGATGTTTCCCTATCCAATTCATCCATCTAACTTATCAATTCACCCTCCTTAGTCAAAGAGTTGATACTTTATGCCTTACAACTTTTATGCTTTTCCCTGCTTTTAGGACTGAGCCTCCAAAAGGAAATTGCACCCTCTTTTGTCAAAACTTTCTTGATTTTGTTTTGATATATTTTTTGAGTCTCCAAAAGGAAACTGTTGCCTCCTTTTCCAAAAATTTCCTGCTTTTGTTATGACATCTTTTGTCATATCTTTTGGGTGCTTTCCCTTTTCTCTTTGACTGATTTTGTCATAGAGTTTCCACTTTCTTAATCTCCTCCCTTGGCATGTTGGCTTTCCAATTGTGCCTGACATGGAAAGCTCAATTCCACATGTTATTTGCACAATAAATATTGATGATAAATAAAAATTTAATGCATGCCTCAATAATGTTTATTTAGCAACATTCTCCTAGGCTAACTAATTAATGTCTCATAAATAATATTTGGACAAAATTTCCCAGGTGAGGTAATTAATGCATATTTGACCCCCCAATGTGTTGGGCATCGTGAACACTTTTATGTCCAAAAATACGGGGACATGACAATCCTCCCCTCCCAAATCTGCTTGTTCTCAAGTAGAAGCACTCCAGAGTGCTGCAAATGCTTCCACCATGTAATTGGAGAATGAACTCATGTGCAAAAAAAATTTGACTTGCTTCATCAAGCCAGCATGTAAAGTTTCTCAAAAAACAAGCAATTCTAGGGTCCCATTGCTTGCATTGCACTCCCTTCAGTGAGAATTCCTTCCAACACCACTTATCAGACAAAATTATGTCTGGATCCCATTTCCTCAATTGTAAGTATCCAAACATTAGTATCCACCATAAAAATTTATCATCACATGAATTAAGATTCATGATGTGGAAATCATACCATTGCACTGAAAATTGGAAATTTGTGAGATTTCCCCACCCAACATAAAAAAAAATTTATGTGCTTAATCCTCATCAACATTGATCCTCACAATGATGTTGCTGCAATAGCATATATATGAGTCCCATGTCCCAAGACAATTATGGGCATCCTCCCACAACCATAGATCCCTATATTGGTCACAATAAGATGATGCATCACAATTATCACCAAAAATGCAAGCAGGAAAAACAAATAAGTGTCCTCTCATCCAACTTGAGAAAGTACTGACACTCCAACCAAAAGCTCCATGTGAACACTTCCAATGGTTCAACTCTCTTCCACTAGTCAAAGGATGCAAACATCTATCCAACTACATGGATTTCCTCCACAAATACCACCTTATGCAATATATTTTCCTCAACAACTTCTCTTGGCAGTTTGCTTTCTTATCTTCCTTCCACTGATCATGTGCATAAATTTTTCTTCAAGAAGACTCCATGTGTGACATGTAATATTCCACCCAATCCATATGTGGCTGAATGGAATCAAGTGACAGAAATATGTGCTTATGTATCTGCTAGGAGGGGGATGGTGCATTCAACATGGCACCGTGAACACCTAGGAAAGCCTCCAGCTCTTTCTGTTGCACCAACAAGGAAAATTCCTTCTCCCAATTTTCATTCTCACTTGATGAGGCTGAAATAGAAGTGTGGGTAGAACTGTGAATCAAATCTATGCAATACTTATCCACCCAAATTATAGCTTCTTCTTCTTCCTCAATGGTTGATCCAAATGAGGTGAGCTCATCTGTCTCTTCCATGGAGAAGACACTCTCTCCAGAAAACAACTCTAGTTTTCTCTGGAAAAGGTCAAGTGCTTGGTTTTGATCAGGATTGTTTGCACAATTCTCAAGAAAATTCAAAACCAAGTGCATTTCATGATCCACCATCTCATGAGATTCCTCCATATGTTCAAGACTACAATCAGCCTTGTGAAGATGGTTGAATGGTGTGTAGGAGGGTAGGTGATATCTTTGCAACTTCTCATGAAGTTTCTCTATATCCATCTTGGATTCTTGGAGTGCACCTTGAGTGCTCTTCAAGGAATATTTGGTGGTCAACAATTCTTGTGTGAGATTATTCATCACTTCTTCATCCTGCAAGGATGCTCTATACAATAAATCCACAAGCTCAAGCATATTGTCTCTATCAGAAAGCAATTGCAGAAAATTACCTTTGGTGCTTGTCATGGCCTTTTGAAACTTCTACATGTCTCCAATGGAAGCTTTCTCCTCCCACTTCCAAAAAATATTTGTCATCAATGTAGAGGTTCTATGGATAGTGTGTAGGTCCTATTTAATTCTGCACTCACTCATCTTCAGTGACCCTACAAGAAAATGAGGTTCTTGCAGATGAACCTCTTCGTCTTCCCTCTCTCTAGTATCAACTTCATGGAACTCTAGTGGTGAAGTGGAAGTTGATCTTGGAACCTTTTCTTCAAGGGAAATATCTATTTCACCAACATAGAGATATGGGCATCCCTCTGTAGATGTCTCAATGAAATTTGAGCACCCATCAATAGGCACTCTTTCAATCATGTCCAGACTCGTTTCTTATCCCTCTGGATTGTTCTTCTACAACACTGGTGGTAGGGTTAAGTGAAAAGACACCCTGCTCTTTTCTTGCATAATCCTCTTCAGTAAGGATTTTAGTTGTGTATTCCATGGCTGTAACATATTTCTCTTTATGCTCATGGGAAACTTCACCCTCTCCTTCACTGCAAATACCTTGCAGTAGCTTGCACTTTTCATGATTCTTTACTTATGCTTTCCTAGTTGCAAGAATAGGTGGTTCTTGGATCTCCTCACTAATGATAGGTGGATGTGAATTCTTATCATTTTCAAGCCTCACTTCTGATGTGGCTGAAAATTCATCTTGCTGCAAGAGAGTGCGAAAATATGAACTATGTTCATCTTTCTGCATCAGATTTTTATCCTTCAATTTTCCTCATTCACACCCAACTGGTGGGGGCTTGTATTCAACTTCATTGGGAAGTTCATATGATGAATTCAGATCTGATATTTCTTCCTCTTTTGGATCTGATCCAAAATATTCATTCCCCATCTTATCACCATTGACACCCTCACTCTTCTTTGCACTAATTGTGTGATCACCAACAGGGAAAGTAGTCTCCACTTTGTGGCACACTTCATCAACCATGTGTGCAATATTTTTTATGTTTTCCCCATAGTGGGGATCTTTGAATAGCTTATGTATCTCTAGAGTACATAAATATTGAAAATATAATACCTCCCTTATCTCTTCTTTCAAGTCACAATATTCCATGAAATACTAGGAAGATTTCTTAGAGTTCTTCCCATTTAACACTTGACCACCTACACTAGTAGATTTATGCCAAATGGATTCATCATAATATGGAGGAAAGAAATCATAAAAATAATCCCTACATAATATATATGAAGTAATACATGTGGTCTCTTCATAATATTCTTCATCATACTGCTCAATATCTTCTTCAACCATTGGTAGCAACCTCACAATTGCAACTGGATTTAGTGATTTGCAAAATTGTGTTCACTAAGAGCTTACTTTCCACAGGGGTGGAGGAAAGTGCTATAATACCACTGTAATGTCCCAATTCTGATATGCAGACCTGAACACTAAATAATTCTTCAAATTAAATTAAATTTATGATATTTGAATTACAACCATTCAATGCATCTCCAGACTAGGCAAAGAAGGTATTTTTGTTGGGAAATTTGTAGACAAGGGAGTAGACAATGGGGAAAAACCAAGAGTAATTTCATAAAAATTAATTCCTTTCCCCAAACACATTTATATCGGGGACCATTCAGGTTTTAGAATCCGCTCTATGGAAACCTACTCCCACGCTTCTAGGTCACCCAACCGTGAAACTAGGGAAATTCCTTCCGTTCTTCCGACCAGGGGCTTGGGGAAAAGTGAAGAGGTGTTATAAGGAATTCATACATAATAAAATATGATTTGGGAGAGTTTTTTATAGAACTGTATTTTTCTGGAGGGTTTAGGGAAGAATTGGCAAATTCACGGAATTTTGGCCTAGTGAGACCTCGCGTAATGGAGGATCCAAAATGACAGTATGACCACAACTAAAAAACTAATATGGATTTATGTATGGGAAGGTGGATCTTTCAGTGATCCACATAAACTTACAAAACTGGATTTGAGAGGACAGAACTCATTTTACAATAGAAATGGTAAAACTAGTCATTTAAAACTAGCATTCTAACTAGGGTGCAAAATAAAAAAGATAATTCATAGCAGATTGAATTATGTACTATATATAAAGTATAAAAGAGTTTAATACCACTTAAATGAACGTATAAACCCTTCAAATCATTTCCACAACCTTTCTTATTCCTTATTTCTCTTAGATTGATCAATTCCTCCCATTATAATGACAAAACAAGCTTTTTATGTGGAACTTAGAAGGTAAAATTTCAGGGATAGAGTTATTTTGACCATATCAATATAAATGACATATTTATATGCTGTTATACATTATAAATCATTTTATATACTGACCATTACATAGGGAGACTCCAAAATGGTGGGTAGGAGGCCCAGCACATGGCCAGAGAAGGGCTAAGAGCATAGGTGAAGCATGTGCTTCACTGGAGCTTGACCTAAACATGATGGAGGCTGCAAAATATGTCTGATAGGACTTCAATGGATGAACCTCAAGCACTCCATACCTACAAATAGAAGAGAATGAGAATGGAGTGGGGAAGCGAAGGTTTGGGGCTTATCTCCCAAGTGTTTGAGGCACATCACTAAGAAAGGCATGCTCACATAAGCATAGATCGATAAACATATCAACCAAATTGTGTGAATGAGCTTGAATAGTTATTTAATAGAAATTTGGGTGACATGTTTAGCAAGTAGAGGAAATATGTGACATGTGAGAGGAATACAACACCTAAATACCTAACCCTAGCCAAGTCATGGGCCCTCCTTGAGAAAATTGGAATGTAGGGGCCATGTGGATATGTTTCCCTGTCCAAGTCATCCATCTGACTTAGCAATTCTCTCTCCTTAGTCAAAGAGTTGCTACTTTTATCCCTTACAACTTTTATGTGTTTCCCTGCTTTTAGGACTGAGTCTCCAAAAGGAAAGCAAGCCCTCCTTTGTCAAAACTTTCCTGCTTTTGTCTTGACATATTTTCCGAGTCTCCAAAAGGAAACTGCGCCCTCCTTTGCCAAAAAATTTCTGCTTTTGTTATGACAACTTTTGTCATATATTTTGGGCACTTTCCCTTTTCTCTTTCACTGCTTTTGGCATAGAGTTTCCACTTTCTTAATCTCCTCCCTTGGCAAGTTGGCTTGCCAATTGTGCCTGACATGGCAAGCTCAATTCCACATGTTAATTGCACAATAAATATTAATGGCAAATAAAAATTAAATACATGCCTCAATATTGTTTATTTAACAACATTCTCCTAGGCTAATTAATTAATGCCTTATAAATAATATTTGGACAAAATTCCCTAGGCAAGGTAATTAATGCATCTTTGACCCCCCAATGCGTTAGGCATGGTCAACACTTTTATGTCCAAAAATATGGGGACATGACAATAATATTGTATATATTCTATTTAAGTCATTAGCGATTTCAAAGTGATGAACTTTTTTGTTAAGTCATGTTGTTGCTTTAGTGAATAGTATTGTGTATAAGTTATTATTACAACTAGTTAAAAAAAAAATTTCACTAGGGAAAAAAGTTGTTACTTGATATTCAAAGAAATGAATCAAAGTTAACATTACATGATCAAAACATCAATGTTCATCGATTCTAGTTCATCCTCTATCTCTATACGAGTATATAAATCCTCTTGTATCTCTTCTTATCATTACAAAAGCTATGTTCACAGGTCGATATATGTCTAGATATATCATTGATTTTCACTTGATCACAAACTAAATCTTTTATGTTCAAAAAATTACAATCCATCACCCCCAAAAAACAAATGCAAACATAGTAATCCATTGTAAAAATAGGATAATCATGAATCCTTGAAGATTTTAATATGTTGGAATAGATCATGTAGCCACCATTTGATGATCCCTATATTAATCATGAAACAAAATCTCCTCACTAGTACCAAGAGATGTTTTTGAAAATCTGTCAGCCAAATCATTAAAATTCCTATAGATATGATGGAAGAACAAATAGAAACCACTTTGAAGCTCACAAATTATACCCTATTAGTGTTCCAAATGAATTAGTTGAAGACGACCTTTATGACCTACCCAATCCACAGTGGCAAGAGTGTCCACAAAAACAAGAAGAGAGAGGAAATTTTTGACATAACAAAAAATATTGATCCACAAAGCATGATCAACTCTGCATTTGTATTAGAACTAGAGAAAATGGTCAAAGTTCACTACAGGTAGTGTCCATCTTCTAGTCAAAATATTTGTATTGTCCTTATATGAACATTTTTGTGAAAATTTTGAATGTTGGTTCAACATTTACTGATGGTTTAGGACAACTTTTTTTAATTTTTGACAGTCCTTATGGGGCAATATATTTGTAATATATTGTGTATAATATATACATTATAATATATAATTTAATATATTATACATTACAATATATTTGATAAACTTGCACGCATATATTACAAATGAACCGCGGCCCAAAACTGTGTGGACTTGTCATGGATCGAGTAGCTCACAACTGCCCATGCATACAACCATGGATTGAGGATCCCACAAACACCCATAGCCAAAATCCATAGGGTAAGAGTTAGAGTTATCGATCCACAAAGGATTCGATAGGGAAAGATCGCGGGATAGAATAGAGGATTTAATAGGGAAAGAGAATATAGAGGATTTGATAGGGATTTAAGCATAAGGGATTTGATACGGAAAGAGCTTGCGAGCATAGAGGATTCGACTAGGAAAGATCTTGAAAGTCGCAAACAAGAAGGTCATAGAAGCTAAGCTAGATATAGGTAGGGAACAAGGAGATAGGGGAGGAGATAAAGAAGATAAAATTAAGGAGACAAGGGACCACAATTCCCCTTAAATCAGTGAGTAGGGTTTTGAAAAATCTTGTTGATTCCATATAAATAAAATATTTTGTCCTTGGAAGATTTTTTTGCTTCTAATATTTCAATATTTTCCCCATATGTCTGAAGATAATTGTCTCAAGTCAGAAAATGTTGACTTATCTATTGAAGCAACCCATTGATGGAGGGTTTAAACCCTATTAAACCCTAAATAAACAACTAAAAGTATAAACATTGGATTTGCAACCTTGAGGATAATGTTGTTAGAAAAAAAAAATTGGTTTAAGTGCACTAAATATATTAAGGAACATTCACACTTGGTCTCATACAATGTTGGTAACCATAAGAAAGAGAGCGGATTGAATGGAACTAAATAGAAAAATCTAATGTGGATTTTCTCTTTACATTCCATTTTTGTTCTTTGTGTTGATTATAATGAAATAGAAGATACAAAGAGTTAAGGGTTGTTTTAACTTTCATGGTTGCCTTCCATGTTTCTTGCTTGTTGGAAAGAAACTTTGTGTTGGTTGTGGAGCCTAATCTTCCTGAATCAGAGATTGCATTTCAACCATGTTTGGATCCCAGTACCATGATGGGATGGGAGAGGGGGGGGATTAACCCCCCCCAACCTAACACACACTATAGTTTCCATGGAAGTCCAGGGGGAGTGACAACGGAAATTTAGGAAAGATGCCTTGTAAAATTTTGTAATTTTATAGTCATGAATTGGCCAATAATGGGTGATTTACAGGACCATGGTTTTCAGAATCCCATGTATTTTCCCATGGCATTCCCTTTATAAAAGGTATGCATTGTAATACGACTGTGTATTGTATTATAGCATTGTGAAAAATGATCTCTGTGATTATGTGAGAGAGTGAAGAGGAAGTCCATCAAGCGTGATGTAGGTTGTATCCCTTCATTTTGTTGGATGGTATGATAATAAAAGGACTGGAAATTATATTGGTGAACCATGTTATATTGGTGTCTCTCTTGTAATGTGTTAGATATTCGCATCTTCTTTATTGTTATTGCTCCACAATCTTGTTTTTCTAACACTTTTTTCTTTGGAATGCTCGGAGAAGCGTATTTAATGTGACCTTGTTGACAAACCAAATTACATTGTCTTTGTGCCATTGATTACAAAGGGTGGAATATATCCATGGCCCCTTCTCTCATTTATTTTTTGAGGATAGATTAGCAATGACAATTATCTTGTCAATCCAAGAAAAATGACCATATAGGCTTAGTTTTAGGATTAGGGATGTTTACAAATAGTTTTCCTTGCAACAATTAGAAACCACCAAAATCTATATTAAGGCTGACTTGAAGAAAAATAAATGACATTATGATTACACCATTAATAACTACTTCCTTATCCTAAATAGTGTATAAAATTTGACAAATTTAGCCTTCCAAAGATTTGAAGTTGTTTGGACCTTAGTGAGCTATTCTATATGAATGCATGTATCCTCGATCAACTATTGAATAACATAATTACCAATTATGACAAAATTTTGACCATGAAAAGGAAGAAACAATCACTCAAATGAGAGTCATCCAAAATTGTAGCCTTAAGGAAACAAAATTATTCACACAAAACTCTTTAGAGCTAACAAAACAAGCTAGGTTTCTACAAACAAGCTCATTCTCAAGAGATCATAATTTGTTTGGTGTCGATATCTTCAAAGACTACACAGTTACCACTTTCGACCACTCAGGAAATTGGCCAATATAGTGACCACTCAGCCAATAAAATGACTACCTTTATGAAAATTATTATTTTTTTGGACCACATATAAGGTTCATAAAACGTCCACAATACATTGAAACTGAAAGGTGTTTTACATCTCAAATATGAGTTCATTAAAGAAATTTTTTATACAATATATTTTTCATAATTAACATACCCTTAGTATATATATTATTGCATATCGAAAATGCTCTTCTCTGTATCGAACAAGATTTTCAAAGATTTCTTGTTTGTTCATTAGAAGAAAATGAAGAAATTTTTAGATCCATCTTGAATGAATTGCCACCAGAGTCCTATTATGTGGATTGTACACCTTATGATGTTTATGTTGATTCAACACGTCTTCTTTCTATTCAAATTAACCATGGCCAATGGAAACAACGAAGTGGTATGATTTCATACATGCTTTGAATGTACCATGCATGAGTACATTCATCATTGGTAGATCTCTCAAGTACACCAATATAATTCTTACCAACCTCCTTCACACCTACTTCCCCACTTCTATACAACTTGAAGAGAATGGTTAGGAAATAAATGTGTGTGGAAAAGTGGACCATATGTGCCCCATGACATCATTAAACATGTATGTTAGTTGTAGAGCTTGATCTTCCTTATTTAGAGATGTTATTGTTCAATCGTGTTTGTACCCTAGTTTTATTGTAGACTCGCCCCAGCAGGGGGTGCAGGGGGGCATTATCCCCTCGCGAGGGTCCTAGGGGAACCCTTCCCCGAATGGGGGGTCCAATGGCAATGCCCCCAAAATAAAATTTTGGGATGTTTGTTGGCCAACATTTTACGAGCCCATGGTATTTTCCGATGGCAATTCCCGTATAAAAGGAAAGCATTGTAATACAATTGTCGATTGTATTGTAGCATTGTAAATGATCTCTATGATTGTGTGAGAAAGACTGTACTGAGAGAGTGAAGAGGAAGTGCAATGGATTTGTTGTTGGTTGTATCCCTTCATTTTTCTAGATGGTATAATAATAAAAGGAATGACAATTTATGTGTGGACGTAGCCCATCTTGGGTGAACCACATTATATTGGCATCTCTCTTGTAATGTGTTTATGTGTTTAATATTCTCATCTTGTTTATGGCTATTGCTTTGCGATTTTTTTTTTTTCTGACATAGTCACCCAAAAATAAAAATGACTCAAACAAAATTAGATTGGGATTGTGATTGGAGTGGTCAACCATTAGGGTGTACTTGTGGGGAAGATGACTATGTATGTTTTAATGTTGATATCTAGAAATCTAATAAAGCTAATTCAGATGTAAATAAGTTATTTTCTTTGACTAGAAAGATTTGATCAATCTATTTCAATCATTTATTTTTATTTTTATTTTTTTATGGATGCATGAGCCATTTTTTCTCTATTTAAAAAGAAGAAAAAAGACATGTCTAAAATACAACTCTTGTCTCGTTATATATCCAAGCTTTTTCTATCTAACGTTTATGCCATCATTTTTGTTTTTCTTCATTTTATGCATGAATCTTAAGTGTCTTCTTTTTCTACCTTTGTATTGACCATTGGATCTAAAACACGTAAAGTAAAGATAGAATCGATGCACATTAAGTATACCATTGTAAACTGTAATAAAGTGGGAATATAAGACTCCTCATTCATATCAAAGACCTCAAGATGGCGTGTCTCAAATTTAATTAGAAATTCATAGCAATTAAATTAGAAAGTAAGTTAGATAAATAAATTTGAGTCTGAGAAGGTATATCACATAAATTGTAGCTAACACATGCTCATTCAAATTATTGCAACCAGTTTGTTGTTATTTGACGTTAATCTAAAGGGAAATTGAATAGATATTTGTCAGATAGTGATGGTTGTATTGAATCACAAGAAGGAGAAACATCAAGCAACACGCCAAGAACAACCAGAAGCAACTACGTCAATTTTTTTTAAAAGATGTATGGATTAGTTTAGGTTAGATTCTCTCTGGAAAATGGTGGAATGGTTGAACACACACAGATGATTTTTTGAACAAACACTATTTTTCATTAGGTAATGTACATAAATACAATGAGAAATGATCCTTGGGATTCAAATTGTCAAGGTGTCTCTTGGACTCTCTCACAAATGTTCGTATTCTCTATGAATTAACCCTTAACAGATTAATGATTCCAACAAAACCTTGCTTAATTTGAAGAGGTGTCTATAAGTCCAAAAATAGAGAGCTGAATAAAAGGCTTGGCTATCCAACTATGCTAAGCAAGTGAGGAAAAGTTGACTTCTCATGCTAAGTACACATTCTCTCTAAACTCATGGTTTTAGCTAACCACACCCAAAGGGGGATAACATAAGCTGAAGTCTTCTACTACGTGGGTGGTTTAAGCTAACCAAAAAATCTCAATCTCAGCAGCTATAAAATCATGAACCATGAAGGTGGTTTAAGACTGACCACAAACTCTAGAACTTGACTTGAAGGCTCAGAGGTTCCTAGAACATTTCGAAAGGATAGAAAAAGTTGTATATCTTCTATCAACTCAGTGGTTTTAAGATGACCACAAACTATGGAACTTGGCTCGATGGCTCAGAGGTTCATGGTGGAACATTCCGAAAGGTTTGTAGAATCTAGTGCAATATTCTACTAAATGGATAGTCATGGTTCTCGCTCTAGCTTTGGCTCTAGCTTTGATTTTGGTGGGATCAAGGCTCTAGATCTAATGCAGGTTCGCTTGTTCTCTCTTGCTTGTTTATGATCGTTCATCATTCTCCCTTGTTAGGAACAATGTGAGGAGAAGGAAGGAAATATGTATCAAAGTGTCAGAACTAGACACAATGTCTATCTGAAATCTCATTGTGGTTATGAGTGTTAAAACTAGACACAGAATACCACAAACTCATGAATACTCGAGGGGATCTATCTTTAGTATAAATATCTAAATATGGCTCAGATTCACTTGTTCTAGCTAACTTGTTTTTTTTTGTTTATCGTTACCCCCTGTCAAGAACAAAGTGAGGATAAGAAGATATCTCAATTGCAAGATGTGTTAATACTCGTGAATGAACTCTCCAGTATGGCATATATATCTTCTTGGTTGTTCATGACCATATCCAAGAAGCGATCCATCCAAAGTGAATCTTCTTTCTTGTAGGCTTCTTTAGAATGAAGCATCTGTATGAAGAATGAATGTGCTTTCCACAGTGCTTGCAAGGATGAAGATCAAAACACCAATATTTCATGTGGCCAACTCTATCACAGTTTTGGCATGTCAAACTATGAACTAGAGTTGATGAAGATGAAAGATCATGGAGGAATCCATCACTCTGAAACTGGATAGGCTTGGAGAAATCAAGAATGTAAACTATCAGCCACCTTATCGTATCTAAGACCGGTTTTATGGTTGTTGTGGCTGATCTCTTCCCAAGGTTTGATGATGGGCTTGGAAGGAACAAGTACAACCTAAGTATGCATAAATTCTTCTTCATTTTATTTTTCTTCTGATGTGGGGCCGTTAATTTTCTTATGTGCTTCTATAGTGGCGTCATTATGTGCAGGCCGCTGAACAAAGTCATGAAGAGGATTGTTCAGAACATGAACAAGTTCATAACGTGTTTCTTTGTTGAAGTTGCAAGTGAAGCTATAGGAAATCAAGAGTTTCTTGTGGATCTTTTACACAATCTTAAATGTGAGTGAGGATGTTCTTGTCAATCATGATAGTGTTGTCAACATAGGAAATAAGTAGAGTGTCAATAACTCTATAAAAATGTTTATTCTAGCCATTAAAAACATGTGACTGACTTAAATGGTGAAGGGATTATTGCAACTCCACCCTTCAACAAACCAGAGTCAACAATCTCGAACTTAAAAGAATGATGGGTGTCCGTCTTAGTCAAGAATCTACCCAATTACAATGCAATTCAACTTTATTATGAAAGGTACAAAACACTAATTGCAAGTTACAAAAAGCAAGTCAAATTACAACAATTGTTGATTATGAAATTAAATTGACGATGCTTCAATGTTGATGTTGATGTATGATTACTCAATTGCAGCTTCACTAATGTGATGTCGTCGTCAATTTTATGTGCTTGATTTCTTGGTTGAAGTTATATATCTCATTGAATGCAAGGGCCCCTCAAAAAAATTTATTACAATCTTTGATAAGACAATAATATACCTATACATAGATTCTTGCAAATATGCTCAATACAATTTACTCCAAAAATTTCATTACGTAAATTCATAACTACTTCAAAGTTAACATGCATGTTACACTAGTGGGAATGGTCTCGCGCAGTTTTCAAATTGCTCGCAACTCTAGAATCACTGGAATCAACTCAGCAGCTCCAACAGTTCTAGAATCACTTGTAATCAACTCAGCAGCTGAGTGAGCTAAATTTTAGACTATTTGTATTTTTGTATGCTAAATTTGTCAGAATTAGATGGGAATTTTTGTTGAAATTATGATTTTGGTTGTTGAAATTGTAATTTTGGTTGCAAAAATGAATTCAATCACCACCCCACAATAAATCTTTGAACACCGGAATTATACTATTTCAACAAACTTAAACTGCAATTTCAACAATTTTTACCAAATTTTAATCAAAATTTTAACCTAAAAAATAATACAAATAATCTAGAATTTAGCTCACCTCGTCAGCTCCAACAACCCTTGAGGGTTCCCGAATCCCCAAGAGAAGCACAGAGTGCATCAAGAATTCACCAAAAAAGTGATCCATATTTCAATGCCAACGGTCTTTAGGGGCCAAAAATATTTTACATGCAGCAGAGTAATAAATGCTGGGACGGCTGCACTGTGGGCCGTTGGATCTTAAACAAATTGAGATCGAACGATTCACAGTGCACCAGCCGCAGAATTTATTACTCTGCTGTATGTTGAATATTGTTCGCTGTCTTTAAGCAGAGAAGAGGGTCTTACATTGAATCTTGGGGAAGCATTAATGATTGTTGTTAATATTCAGCCAAAGGAAGACGTAGACTTCACACATCATGCAAAACGAAGGTTGCAGGAGAGGAGACTACATGAGTTATAGCAGCGTCCCCATGGATACCAGAGGTTATGGACAAGCTTAGTGGTTATTGAATATAAGGGTACGTGCAGAGATAGATACCCAGATATATAATAATGTGTGAGGGAGGTCACATGTAAATAAAGATATAAACATACATACTACGTGCAGAGATAGATACCCAGATATATAATAATGTGTGAAGGAGGTCACATGTAAATAAAGATATAAACATACATAGTCAAAAACCAGGTGCATAGATAACTCATGCACCCCCTACCAAAAAAAAATTGTTTGACTGATAAAATACCATAAAAGTGACCTTACATGTACTAGGGTTGTTGTAACATATATTGGAAGAATATATATTGCATATTGAAATTGTTTTTTTTTTTTAAATTTTATTTGATCAAAATTTGTCTTAAAATGTTTTTTTTAATTGAAAAACATATATATTATATATTGAAATTTTTAAATAGCCAATTATTTATATGTTAATTATTATTAGTATTGTTTGTTATGTCATAATACAAAAAGATTATTTTGGTTTATTCATGTTATGTGTTTTGAATCTTTGTAGTCTCCTACAGGATAGGATAATGTAGATTATTATGATGCTCCTGACCTCATGCCATTATTAGAAAATATGTCAAGAAATGTGTACTTAATCTTTAAGGATTGATGGTTGCTCAAGATACTCCAAAAAATGAACAAAGACCTCAAATCTTGATGTTAAAAATCAATAAGTACAATATACTTGTTTTTAAAATTGTATTTCATCAATTGATTTAATAAGTATGATGTTATTTTTAACGAATAAAGGTGTTTGACATAATGTTGTATTTTTGTAGATATTCTTGCGATATGAAGCCCCTAGGGTTGGGAGTAGCAGAGAAACATCTATTCCCGGAGTATCTATTCCTGGAGCCTATCCTCTTTCTACTCCTGTAGCCTTTACTCCTAGTGTCACTATTAGTAATCCTGTAGCATTTACTCCTAGTGTCACTACTAGCACCGTTGCTTCTACGTCACCTAGTGTTGGTGCCATGTCATCTACAACCTTGACTAGTTCCATATCTAACTCTACTCCTATGTGTCCTTCACCAAATGTTGATATGAGTCCCAGGACACTAGGAACAATCATCAAGAGCACTGGGGAGTTACTAGTTTCATTATAGATGAACCATTAACCCATTCTAGTGAAGCGACTGAGACTCCATGGTAATTAAGGATGCCAAATTGTTAGATCCAAATTCATACTCTGGTTTGATAGTTGTTTAAGTGACTCTTAGGAAGAGGGTATGATGCTCTCTCTCTCTCTCTCTCTCTCTCTCTCTCTCTCTCTCTCTCTCTCTTTTACAAAAAAAAACATATTATTTCCTAGAAAAATAGTAATTTTATTATCTTGAAATAGTACAAAATTACATAAGAAATTATATTAAGGAAATAGTGGTAGCTATAAAAGGCCTATAAATTTATCATCCCTTTTAGTTACATTCCATCACCATAAATGCCAAAAAGTAACCCCATTTACGAGAGAAAAACAAAAAACTGTCCCAAATAAATTTCTGCTAAGAGAGTGTATCTGTGTTCCTTTAGATAACTATAGCTTGTCTTTGGAGAGTGTGTTTGTAATCCGATTATGTTCCTTGTAGATGTGAACATAGGATAAATATTCAAAAATTTATTTGATAAGTTTTATCTCATCCACAACATAAACTGAGTGATAATTGTTGCATCTATGGGACATGATTATCCAATTTGTACATAACAGTGAATCCCCATAAATGTAGTGACACTCTGCTAAGATAACTAAGTAATTATACACATCTTCAAAATAACTGATATAGAATCTGAAAAGCAAATTTGATTTCCTTTTTAATTCAACCATAGATCTATAATCTAAACATTAGCAATATATATCTAACAATATATCTGACATAAAAATAGTAAATCATCTTTTCCTTTATATTCAACCAATACAATAATCTGAGCAAAATAGTAAAGTCATCGAATAAAACATTATACTAACCTCAAAATCTTTGTTGCGAAGTGACGAAGGCTCAAGATGTTTGACGAAGTCTTGGCCACGAATCTCTTGTCAAATACCAATCAAGGAATATCCATAAAAAACCACCCTACCACTCCCAAAAGGAACTTTTCTTCCCCCGAGATTGTTGGCATGTAGGAAAACCCAAGGTTAATCATAAATTTCACCAAAAAAACCCTAGACACCGACCCTTTTGACATCACCTACAAGTAGGTGATGTCTCACCTGAGCTACCAAGTGGATTGTAGGAACCAATCTTCTACATGGATGAAGGGATTTGAACATTAATCTAACAGATCTAACACCTACTCATTCATCTTATTCACAACATGGTATAACTCACTCACATAATATATAGAACATTCATAACAACAACAAAACATCGAACCCAAGTGCACAATAGACACAAACATTCAGGGGCCCTGCTAAGACAACTAAGTAACTCTGCTCATTCAATATAAATGCATATATTTCAAATAGAGCTACTCATTCCAATTATCAATAGAACAATCTTACATAACCTACATATTGTGCTTACAATCTTCAAGAATCCATCATTACACAACAAAATACAAAGACTCATGGATCTACAAATGAGCCATCCATAGACAAAAACCCATCATAAGCTAACCCTTTACCCTTAGATATCCTACATATTTATACATCACAGCATAGGCGAAGCCCGTTATAAGGTGGACAAAAGTCCTAACTAATTTCTAACTAACTTCGGCTTTTGCGTAGTTTTGGTCCAATTGTTGAGTTGTTCCATGGTCCATCTTTGGTGTGTGACTTCCAAGATAGGTCCAAAACCCTCCCCAACAACCCCCCAACACTCACATATTGTTCATCCCGAGAAACTTGATCTACAATGTAGACTCTTTTGACTAAAATTCTTTGATGTGATAGCATGAGTACTACTACATAGAACCTTTCAAACCAGAGTTGTTACTCTTTGGGAATAATGTTTAGAGATTTTACATGAGCAGAGTTACAACCATCCTTTAGCTTTGCAAACAAATGCATCCCACCTCTTAGACACAACCCACAATCTTGAATCTTTCCCTTAACATTATCAATGGTGTCTAAGCTCACAAACTTCAGGAGTCTCATCTTTACAACTTATTGGTTGGTGTTTCCTCTGTTGCTCCAGCTACTCGTGCCTGAAGCAACCCTCCTTGCTCATTAGGATTCTCTCTATGCTATCACTTCTCCTTTTGGTGGCTCCATGGCTTTCTGCAACATAACTACATTGGAAACTTCTCTATGGTGACTTTGTTTTCTATTCTGTCGACCTATTTTCACCACTTGGAACCTCTTTTTTGTCCCTCGGTTCTACATCTTTGCAAACTATGCCAAAAATTGGCGCATATCCCTCAAAACAACAAAAAGGAGTTAACTGCTCCAGTCTACCTTCCACTTCCTTCTTAATAGCTAGTCCTAAATAAATTCACCTTACCACATCATTATTACCTTGTTCCACCTAATCTTACTTCATAGATTTGATGCTATTTTCTTGTCCTTTCAAAACTTTGGTTTCCAATTTTCTTATGATGGTTACACATGCTCTTTGAAACACATCACTTCACGTCTTCTTTCACAATGATTCCAATGTCTTTGTTAGCTTCTGAATTTTTTATTTTTCTTTCCTAACATGTTCCTTTTCCTGAGTTTCTTTCTATACAATGTCTTCCACTATCTGTACAATGAGTGGTACTTGAACTGCTGCTTTGCTTCATTAATTGTCTACTTTATCCCTTCATGTACTACAATGAGGTTCTATGTAACTTTGTATTCTTCCTCCTACATCTCCTCCAACTTTTTTGTAATGCTCTGATGTTATACCCTAAGATAACTAAAATCTTGTAGTTGTTTCCCATTTTCAACTAATGCAACTACTCTTTCTATTGCTATCAAAGTGTTCAATGTCTCTTTCATCTTCTATGCCTTCCCTTGCATAGATTGCATATTTTTCTCTATTCACTATGACTAAGTGGCTTATAATAGTCGATTCTAGGCCTACATACTTTCTTTGTGCAGTTGCATGCACTTCCCCTGTAAGTTTTTGATGTTTTCTATTGTGGCAATCATAGTAGCTCTCTTGTTCCTTCCCTATCTTTCCTCTAGTGGTGTACTTGGTGTTTCTCTCACTTCCAAATCTACAATATTTTCTTGGAATCCTTTAATTTCTTCACTTATCTTCTCAACTTTTTCTTCAATTGGGATATGCACCTTCACTTGATCCTCCAAAATTGTATTATATAGCATTTCTAGGGCTTGTTGCAACTTCTGATTTTCCTATACCACCTCCCCTTTCTGTTGTTCAGTTGCTTCTTTCTCTTTCTCTGTCTCTTTTTTCTCCTTGTGTAACTTCTCATTTTACTGCTACAATGTCATGTTTTCCATCATCCCCTTCGCCTTCTCAACTAACATCGTGGCTACGCATAATTGGATCTCCCTTGCTACTTTGTTTGCAAAGCATACAACATTTCTATAGGAATTTCTAATAAAATCAAGTTAGCTGCACTCACTATTGATGTGCTTTATTTTAGTTTTGGTGTAAGGAACTCGTTGGATCCCAATGCTATATTCACAATCCTTTGTGTCGTTGATACACTTATTGGTTGAGGAACCATCTCCCCTGGTTCCACATTCTCTACGCATTTTTCTCTTGTTCTACTGGATGTTAGGTTTGCTACTTCCAAGCCCTTTCATAATGCATTTAACTGCTCCTACATACTTGTTTTCATCTCATCTTGTTTCGTCGCTACTACTTTCCATGATTCCTTTAAAACTTCCCTAATTTGTTACCCTATTTTTTCCAAGTCATATTCTATGATCAAATGAATAATTGGTTCTTTTACTTCCTTATTCTTCTTTTTTTGCAAGGAAGGATCTACCTCGATATGCTCCTTCCACTTTCCACCTACCTTTGGTGCAGTATCCTATGCTATTTTTCTTGCAAAATTACCTTGTTTTGTTTTTTTGTCTAGTTGGTCATCTTCTCTTCTATCTATCCCTTCATTTGGCTCTTCATTCGAGTCCTCATCTTATGCCTCATCTTGCTTCCACTACTCTTCCTATATGACAGGGATTCTCCACTCACCCTCCCAATCAACCACAATTGCACTAACATCTTGCTCTGTTATCCTAAACAACGTTGGAAACCATCGTTTTTTGGGGTCCCTTCTAGCTTAGATATACATGTGGTGCATGTTGTCCATAAAGAATGCTATTCCTTTCTACATGTTTACTACCTAGGGTTTCATGAACGACATTGTCTTAATAATGTGTTGAATAGTGTCGCAATAGACAAAGGATGTCACATTGTTTTTGATCTGCCTCCTCTTATTCTTTGTAAACCATAGATTAGAATGTTTTGCTTCTAAACATGGTTTATTCATAGTATTCAAGAACTATGACCCGTCTAAATCCCTCCATGCATCCAAGGCAACCAATATCAACATCCATGTGTAATGAAATGGTTTCACTTTTTCGTGTGCCTCTCTATAGTATTCCAAGAACTCATTCACTAGAGATTTCAACCAATTCATTGTATGCTTTCTATGCGCCCCTCTGCTGACCATACACAGGATAAAATCATAATAAAATGTAATTCATAAATGAAGACAAAACAAGCTCATGATCATAATCATATCAAAGTAAAGTTCTGTATTAAAGATGCAAAGAGTATTTATGTCTTACAGTTCATATTCAAAACTGGATTCCCATCTCTGATTCCAACCCCTTCTTCTGTTTCAGTTCTCCAATATATAAAACTAATTTCAAAAATAAAAAAGGTTTCTAGATCCTTAAATTCTGGATCTCAAATAACCCAAAATAGTAAATCTGTTTAAAGTAGGACTTCATTTAAAAATTACACAAATACTTAGACTACCATGTGGACAAAAACACAACAACCTTATCTACTATCTGTCAATTCTACTGACTCGATACTAATCAAGATCTCTTATCAAATACTCTTAGAAACTTCAACTAATAAAATCATATCATGAAGGACCTGTGATCTCTTTTGTAACCTGGTGTATTCAACATCCTGGTTCAGCTCATTGCTATGCAATTCTCTATTTTGATCCAAAACCTGCTTATGCTACTCTTGTAAATCCCTTTTCTTCTTTAATATGTCTTTGGCAATATTAACCAATTTATGATAATCAGCCTCCTTCTCTTCTAAATCCTCTCGCAATCTCTTATTTGAAAGCATTAAATTTTCATTCATCTTATGCAAATACTCATTTTTCTTTCTATAAGATATCATGTATTTTCTTATCTGTGTCAATTCTGGAATAAGATTTGATTCATCTGTATCCACCATGATATCTTATTTCTGTACCGATGCTAAACATGAATCCATTTCCCTTTCATAATTTTTCTTTCCTGTGCAAAAGATTTCTGGAATATGTTGAACCCCTCCTTGCAATTCTATGAATTTTTCTCCTTCAGAAACCCGTTCTTCATTTAATAACTGAACCCTATTTCTACTAACTGACTCTTCAATAACAACAAACTCACTGTTTTCTGTAAACTTTGGGCTTGCTTCCATTTCAATCTTTCTTCTTAATCGATTTCTGGGTTTTAAATTTGAATCCATAGCTTTACCCTTCAAGTCTTCAATTAATTTATCATCATTCTTGACAACACCTGCTTCTGATAATTCATCATTTACCTGTGACAATTTTTCTGTTAACCCATTGTTTTCTGCATCAAGGTTTTCCTCTTGCTCTATTTGATTATCTGTTGCATCATCTTCACTTCCTTTCTTTTCTCCTTTTTGTTTTTCTACATCAAACCCAGATTCGAAGAGAAATTCCTCCCACATTTTCCCCTTTTTCTTCAAATGAAAAATGATTAACAATTTGATTAACCCCTAATAGAAAAGGGAACGCACTATATGTTCTTGATGACTGTGAACCCTTGAAATCATTTTCTGGATACTTTTCAACAAATAATAGGGAAAATTCATTTTCTTTTCTCCACTGAGATGCATCAGAAAATGTAAATGACACCTCAAGACTCTGTCATAATGACCCTCACAGGTTACATACATTTGGATCATCTCCAATGGTGTTTTCCACATAGGTTTCATCTTCGTAACATGTATACCATTCTTTCAATCAAGTTTTTCAAACCCTAGAAAAAGAAATTTCCTGTAATCGGCCTCAAATGATTGTTGTTTGAACCATTTCTCTCCTTCAGACGATACACCAATAGCTTCTGCTATAGTTTCTTCATTCACTATTATTTGTAAGTATTCAAACCAAACAACTTCATCATTGTAATTTTTTATGAAAGCCCTAGTTACCTGTTCGTTGTGACCCTGCAACCTTTCACAAAATGGAAACCAACCAGCATCCTGCATCATCTTTGCTAATCTAGGTCATTCATGAACCCACTATAGATTATCATGTTCAATTCTGCACAAAAATCCTCCAGTTCTCTTGTTTTTAGTCATCCTACGTGAACCTAGAATACATTCCTATGCTCAAAACAAAACCTTACTCCAAAACACATGGTTACAATGAATATGGGCTTCAATTCAGAAACCCTATGTGTATGGACACAGTACTGCACGAACCATGTTGTCATTACGATGAAGTATGGGGTTTAATACATGTTTAATGAAACTATTGCCACCTGTGTACAAACCTTACCATGTACCCTCACTCCATCATTATAATAACCAAAAGCTTTTAAAACCTCATATCATGAATCCCATCAAACTGGCAACTGGCAGCATTGCAATTTTTTATTTTTTATATATGTCGCCAGTTCATAACCAAAGTTATATATGTACTTTACTTCATAATATCCTTTGCTTCAATACAAATCCATAACCTTTGATAGATAAATGATTTGAGCCCTTATTGTGGTTTAAAAGAAAACATAGCAAAAAATCATAAAAGAAAACTAGGGTAAAGATTAGGATAAATTTCCACAGTAAAAAGGTATGGTAAAACTAAGATTATGACCCTCAAATGAAAACACTAAGAAAAATAAAATGAAATCTCTAAGATAAATATGAAAAACAACAATAGAGATAACATCTGGCTCTAGATGGGGATAAAGCTCTCCCTATGAGGCTTTAAGAACATCTTTGACCTATGCCTTCTGCAATCTGCTAAAGTCATAATTTCTGTCTTATTGGGTTGGAGTCTCATTCATGAAACTAATATGATATGTACAATGAATATGTACAATTACCTTCTATCACTCAATATGTGTGGAAATACTTTAGAAAACGTCCATTCACTGGACCTGCAATCTCCTCACCCTTCAAATTATGTAAAACAAAAGTATTATTTCCCAAAATATTGATCACTGTAAAAGGCTCTATCCACAAATTATCAAACTTTCCATGCTTACCTTTTTCATCCTTTTGTATATCCCACCTGAGAACAAGGTCACCCACTGCAAAAACATCTTTTTTTAACTTTCTTATCAAAACTTTCATTCACCTTTTTCATATGCATCTCAGCTGTATTTTCAATAATTTATCTTTCTTGCTACAATTGGATTATTTGAAACATTCTTCTTCTTATATCATCAGACTCTTCTTTTATTTCCTACAAGAATTTAATTACTGGGGAAGCTAATTGAACAAGAAACAAAGCATTAACTCCATATACCAACTGAAAAGGGGATGTCCCAATTGACTTCTTTATAGTTACTCTATCAGCCCAAAGAGCAAATTTTAATTTGGTATCCCAGCTCCTTTTATTTTCAAATAACATTTTCTTGATACTGTTCACAATATTTTTATTACTAGACTCTGCTAACCCATTACCCTGTGGGTAATAAGGTGTGGACTATTTCAAGCTAATGTTATTTTCTTCACAAAAATTCACCATCTTTTTTTACTTAAAAGCAGGAGCATTACTAGTAATTAATTTCCTAGGGCATCCAAATCTACTGAGAATATTCTCCTAAGGGAAATTAATTATGACTTGTTCAGTTGCTCTCCTTGTTGGGATTTCCTCTAGCCACTTAGTGAAAAAATCAGTGGTAGTTAAAATCCATTTGTGCTGACCACTAGAAGGAGGATGAATTTCTCCTATGAAATCTAAACCCCATTGCTGAAATGGAAGTTTATTGCTATAGGTTTCAAGGGTAATGACTAAAGTTTATGCTTACCTACAAACTTTTGACACTCCACACATGCTTTGACCTGATGATATACGTCTGTGAAAAGAGTAGGCCAATAATATCCTGCTCTTAGGATTTTGAATGCAGTTGCTTTCCAATACTTGTGCCCACCACATACTCCACTATGTAATTCAACAGTAACAGCATCAACTTCTTATTTTTCCAAACATTTCAACAATATTCCTATATGATCTTTCCAGTACAAGACTTGATCTATTAAAACATATTTCATTTCTCTAAGTTTTAATGATCTACATTCATTTCTATTCAATTCTGGAGGGCATTGTAAATATAAGAGGAAATATACAATTTCTTTATACCAAGAAGAATCACAATACCTGCTATAAATCTGTTGTTTATTGTATTATGCTGCCATATCTTGTTCTGAATTTTCTGCCATCAAATGAAGATTTAATACCTGACAATTTGATTATGTTAGAAGCTTGGATAAACCCTGGCCTTTCACCAATTTTGTTGGTTTAATATCCACGCCATATTCCATAACCTTTGCTATCCATCTACCTCTTTTCCCCTCATTGTCAGGTTGTACTAAAATCTCCTTGACAGCTGAACTTGGAAAATATGAAAAAAATTTGGAATTTAAAACATATATTCTGAAAAATTTGAGAGCTTTAACTAATGCATATGCTTGTTTTTCCATTGTATTATATTTAAGCTTTGAATCTCTTAATGTTTTACTAAAAAAATAAATTGGTTGTTCCAGGCCATCTGAATTCTTTTGCAATAACACAGCAGATATGGTATCTTTAGATGTGAATGAAAAAATTGCAAAATCCTCAGTATAATCTGGAGCTATCAATACTGGTGCTTCTATCAATGCATGCTTTATTGCTTCAAATGACTGTCTAGCTTGATCTGACCATTTAACCTCCCTATCGTTCTTGAGCATTTCAGTGATGTGTTTGATAATTTCTGCGAAATTAGGAATGAACCATCTTAAAAAATTAATTTTCCTAATGAAAGATTGAATTTACTTTTTATTTCTTGGAATAGTAATTTTTAAGATGGATTTTACTCGCTCTGGATCTATTTTGATTCCTTCAGCAGAAACAATGTGCCCTAACAGCTTCCCTTCTGTCATAACAAAGTGAGACTTATTTGGGTTTAATGAAAAACCAAATTTTCAGCACTTAGTAAAAAACTGTCTTAGATGCTTCAGATGATCTTGATCAAACTTGGAGAACACTGTGATATCATCTTGGTATATTACTACGAATTTTTCATTTCCCCCCACAAAGGGTATGTCCATAGCCCTTTGAAATGTGGCACCTACGTTCATAAGCCCAAAAGGAATTTTATCTTACATAAAAATCCTCCATGGAGTTGTGAATGTTGTTTTTTCTCTGTCTTCAGGTTGTACTGCAATCTGGTTATAACCAGAAAAACCATCAATCATTGAAATTCTATGAGACCCTACAACTCTCTGCAAAATCTGATCAATTTTAGGTAATGAATAATAATCTTTCAAACAAGATCTGTTCAAGTTGCGGAAGTCAACACAAAGCATTATTTCTCCATTTTTCTTACGTACAGGAACTAAGTTTGCAATCCAGGATGACTATCTCAAAGGTACAATAATTTTCGCATCCAACAAATTTTTTACCTATTTTTCAACTACTAGCAGTAATGCTGGATTAATCCTTCTAAGTTTCTATTTAAAAGGATTAGTATTTGGTTTCAAAGGAATTTTATGCTGAATTATGCTAGTGTCATAAGCTTTTAAATCTTGATATGACCAAGCAAAAATGTCCACAAATTCTTTCAGCAAACTAATATATTTTTTCTTTTCCCCCTCTGACAATGATTTTGAGATTCTGATCATTTTGGGTTCAGCTTCAGAACCAATATTATAATCCATAACATTATCTTCATTAGTCTGCAAGGTGGGTTTCAACAATGTATCATCCTTTGATAACAACCTCTCAAGTGGAACAAGCCCCTTAGGAATGAAATTTCCCTTTAATTCAACAATCTTGTGATCAGCTATTGAATCATTTATACAAGGTTCATTTTCCATTAATTCAAAATCATGTTCTTGATCAACTAAATCGTTTGAAAATTCACCTGTTAGCTCGAGAAATTCTTTTATCTCCTGATCATCATGAAAGACTTTCCAGTGTTTGATGTCATCTGGAACAGATGGCCTGTATCTCACATCAATTGGATATTTCAAATGGGTCATTTTTGGAACCTTAAAGTAAGCTGCTGCTAAAGCTAAGGAATCAGTTGTTTCATTATATTCTCTTGGAACAAAATTTATATTGAAAGGTATAAAGAAATTTTCTATTAAATCCCAAGCTTCATTTCTATACACTTTCAACAAATGTTTCTTTACCCGGTAAACATTCTTTACTTGCTGGACTACTAATTCGGAGTCGCCAAACACAGCAAGCTCTTGAATACCCAAATCTTTTTCTGCTCTTAATCCAAGAATCAAAGCCTCATTCATACTCAGCAGTATTATTGGTTGTTTTAAATTCCAACTTGTACATAAGAGAAATGACCTCACCTCCAGCTGAAATAAGTAACACTCCTTCTCCTGGTCCCTCCTTACTTGACGAACCATCAAAATACATCTGCCATAAACCGATCTCATTTTTATTTTTTTGTCTGAACTGGGATATCTTTATGCACTTGTAAAACTCCTTCAACATCATCACTTATTTGCAACATACAAGAACCAAGGTTCTCATCAATTGAATAAATTGGATGATTATTAGGGTGTTTACTGTCACTTACCAAATATGCCATCTGTACCTCTCTGTAAAGTCTTCTGAATTCTCCTCCAAACACTAGAATTGTAGCGTATGAAAGGTCCATCTGCAGAGTTACTCCGACTCTTTTTTCCCAAGATCTAGACAATAGCATACCGAATTTAGGAGAAATATCTACTACAACTATGTCCATCAACACACTCTTCATAAGTACTTGAGTCAAATTCACCACAAGATCTTTAATAACCCCAATACACTTCATTTCCCTAGAATCAAACGCATACAAGTCATGATAAGGTTTAGTAACACTCATCCCTAAAGCTTCCATGACTGCTTTTGGCATGAGGTTATGTGAAGCTCCTGAATCAAGAAGACAATTGTGTACTAATTTCTCATGCACTGAGAGACTCACATAAAAAGGAGGAGAATATTTTGAATTATCATCAGGCTGATTGAAAGTTTTAGAATCCACAGTGATGGTAGGCTTTTCATCCTGCAAATTGATTTCATCAGATGGGATAGAATTCACTGCATTTCTAAAAATTTTAAAAGCTGCTTCCCTGTAAGCTTTGTTTTTTATCAACTCTGTTAAAGGAACAGGGATCTTAACCTTATTAAGCTCATGCTCCAAATTAAACCCACCTACAACTTTATTAACTTCCTCCAGAACTATCACTTCATCGTTTTTCTCTTTTACAATTTGTTTCTGATTTAAAGGCATATTTTGTTTAGGAGGAACAGTTTTCACAATCTTCTTAGCCTGTGCTGCATGTTTTAGCCCTGATCTAAGACCATATGATTTCTGTGTAATCTCCTGACAAATTTCAGGCATAGACATTTGATAATCATTTTCTTCATAATGTTCCAAGACTATAGCATGATGATAATCAGCTTTAGTCAAAAAATGAGAAGAAGAATCATCATCAAATTGACTAATATTATGTTCTTGTTCTTCCAAATCATCTAAATCCCCTTCATCTATCTCATATGATTCATCATCTCTCACATGATTATTTTGAAATGGAGGTTGAATTCTTTGCTCTTCATTTTCTCTTCTCTCCCTCTGAATATCATTATTTCTTCTTTATCTTGGCAAAAATCTAGGAACAAAAGGTCTTCTAAATTAGTTTTGATTTATCTCTCCTTCCGGTATAGGCTTGTTCTAATTTTTATTTCCCAACTCCAACCTATCAATCTTAACAAATAAATTTTTAATGATTTTATTCATTTCATCCATTTTACTATCTGAAGCTCTTCCTGTAGAATTAGATGGAATAATTTCTTTTTTACCCTTTTTATCTACAATTTGATAATTTGTTTCCTCTTTGAGTTTGTTTGAAGCCAAGATATTAGACTCCACTTCCAATGCTACATCTTGCATATTTAGAAGTGATACAGACTTTCTCTCTATCAACAACAAAGAAAACCCATGATCAAAAGAGTTTGCATAAGTTAACTTTGTTGATGTCTCAGAAGGTTTTATTTCAGCTGGTATTCTACTGTACATTTTATTGAAGCTTTTAGAAAAATCTCCCACAGCTTCATCTTTCTTTCTTTTCAATGATCCAAACTCGGTAATGTAGTATAGATAATCTTTAGTATCTCCCCATTATCTCAAGAGCGCTTCTTCTAAAGCATCTATACCATCTATAGAGCTTGGTGGTAATTCTGTAAACCATTTTCTCACTTCACCATCTAAACTTTGAACAAAAACTCTCATCCAAACATCTTCATTCTCAAAATTCTGATTATCTGCATAACTCAAATATGTATTCCAGTGCTCTTCTGCTGTAACATATCCTTGACCATTAAATCTTGGAATATATTTTTGGTAATATCCACCTGGGAGAGCATTTAGAGGCTGAAGAAAAATTAGAGGGGCATATTTTGCTGCTACCATAGCAGCCATCCTATTTTGAGGTTGAGCCATTCTAGGATTGGAAACACTCGAACTTGAATTAGATTGGTTGGTGCTTAAATGTTGTGATGAAAGAGGAAGATTACTGGGATTTGGATGATTCATTGGGACATTATTTACAAAAGGAATGTGGGATGAAAGTAAAGAAGAAGCCCCTGTCTGCAATGCTTCAAGTTTAACTTCCTCAAATAACAAAGGATTTGTGAAGACTTGGAAGTTGTCTATTTGAGAAGGGGTAAATAGTAGATCTAATTCTTCTTTTCCTTTCTTAGAGTGTGGATCAAAAGAAGGAACGGGAAAAAATGAAGATTCATGAATCTCCAAGACTGAAGGATGTTTAAATTTTTCTGATGAGGTAGAAATTAATCTTTGCCAAGCTTCTTTTAATATCTGTTCAGGATCCGAGACTCCTGGATTTAAAGGTGATGAGGGATTTTGTCGAGTTCCTATCCTTTTTAAAGCCACTGTAATTTTCTACTGGTAACTGATATAGTTGACTCATGTAGTCTAAGTCTCACTGATCTTTTTCACCTTCCAAAATCAGATATATAAAGATGTCGAATACCCATGGAAGATGTACTTTCGTCTCTCCGTCCCCGGCAACAACGCCAAAAGATGTTATCCCTAAGGTTGAACGTAGACTATTGGGGTTCAAGCTCAGAGAAATCTTGAAGATAATTCAAAATTTAATGCAATCAAATTAAAATAGAGATGATATGTAATCAAAGGTACTGGGAAATCAAATAAACATCACAGAACTACATGACATAGAATAAACTACAAAGTTCAATAACAGAAGGGATTACAAGCATGAATTTACAAGTAAATGAACTCGGTTCTATAACTAAGTATTTAATAATAATTGCACTTTATAATAAGAATCTTGTAATGGATTTTAAGATGACCATACACAAGATAAAATCATAATAAAATGTAATTCATAAAGGAAGACAAAACAAGCTCATGATCATAATCATATCAAAGTAAAGTTCTGTATTAAAGATGCAAAGAGTATTTATGTCTTACAGTTCATATTCAAAATTGGATTCCCATCTCTGATTCCAACCCCTTCTTCTGTTTCGGTTCTCCAATATATACAACTAATTTTAAAAATAAAAAAGGTTTCTAGATCCTTAAATTCTGGATCTCAAATAACCCAAAATAGCGAATCTGTTTAAAGTAGGACTTCATTTAAAAATTACACAAATACTTACACTGCCATGTGGACAAAGACACCACAACCTTATCTACTATTTGTCAATTCTATTGATTCGATAATAATCAAGATTTGTTATCAAAGACTCTTAGAAACTTCAGCTAATAAAATCATATCATGAAGGACCTGTGATCTCTTTTGTAACCTAGTGTATTCAGCATCCTGGTTCAGCTCATTGCTCTGCAATTCTCTATATTGATCCAAAACTTGCTATACTACTCCTGTAAATCCCTTTTCTTCTTTAATATGACTTTGGAAATATTAACCAATTTCTGATAATCAACCTCCTTCTCTTCTAAATCATCTTGCAATCTCTTATTTGAAAGCATTAAATTTTCATTCATCTCATGTATGATTTTGATTTTTCTTTCTATAAGATATCATGCATTTTCTTATCTGTGTCAATTCTAGAATAAGATTTGATTCATCTGTATCCACCATGATATCTTCTTTCTGTATCGATGCTAAACCTTAATCCATTTCCCTTTCATAATTTTTCTTTCCTGTGCAAAAGATTTCTGGAATATGTTGAACCCCTCCTTGCAATTCTATGAATTTTTCTCCTTCTGAAACCTGTTCTTCATTTAATAACTGAACCCTATCTCTGCTAACTGACTCTTCAATAACAACAAACTCACTATTTTTAGTAAATTTTGGGATTTCTTCCATTTCAAACTTTCTTCTTAATCAAGTTCTAGGTTTTAAATTTGAATCCACAGCTTTACCCTTCAAGTCTTCAATTAATTTATCATCATTCTTAACAACACCTGCTTCTGATAATTCATCGTTTACCTGTGACAATTTTTCTGTTAACCCATTATTTTCTGCATCTAGGTTTTCCTCTTGCTCTGTTTGATTATCTGCTACATCATCTTCACTTCCTTTCTTTTCTCCTTTTTGTTTTTCTACATCAAACCCAGATTTGAAGAGAAATTCCTCCCACGTTTTTCCCTTTTTCTTCAAATGAAAAATGATTAACAATTTGAATAACCCCTAATGGAAAAGGGAACGCACTGTATGTTGTTGATGACTATGAACCCTTGAAATCATTTTCTGGATGCTTTTCAACAAATAATAGGGCAAATTCATTTTCTTTTCTCCACTGAGATGCATCAGAAAACGTAAATGACACCTCAAGACTCTGTCATAACGGCCCTCACAGGTTACATAGTTCTGGATCATCTCCAATGGTGTTTTCCACATAGGGTTCAAATTCGTAACATGTATACCATTCTTCCAATCAAGTTTTTCAAACCCTGGAAAAAGAAATTTGCTGTAATCGGCCTCCAATGATTGATGTTTGAACCATTTATCTCCTTTAGACGATACACCAATAGCTTGTGCTATAGTTTCTTCATTCACTATTATCTGTAAGTCTTCAAACCAAACAACTTCATCATTGTAATTTTTTATGAAAGCCCTAGTTACCTGTTCGTTGTGACCCTGCAACCTTTCACAAAATGGAAACCAGCCAGCATCCTGCATCATCTTCGCTGATCTAGGGAATTCATGAACCCACTGTAGATTATCAGGTTCAATTCTGCACAAAAATCCTCCAGGTCTCTTGTTTTTAGTCATCCTGCGTGAACCTAGAATACATTTGTGTGCTCAAAACAAAACCTTACTCCAAAACACGCGGTTACAATGAATATGGGCTTCAATTCAGAAACCCTATGTGTATGGACACAGTACTACACGAACCATGTTGTCATTATGATGAAGTATGGGGTTTAATACATGTTTAATGAAACTATTGCCACCTATATACAAACCTTACCATGTACCTTCACTCCATCATTATAATAACCAAAAGCTTTTAAAACCTCATATCATGAATCCCATCAAACTAGCAACTAGCAGCATTGCAATTTTTTATTTTTTATATATGTTGCCAGTTTATAACCAAAGTTATATATGTACTTTACTTCATAATATCCTTTGCTTCAATACAAATCCATAACCTTTGATAGATAAATTATTTGAGCCCTTATTGTGGTTTAAATGAAAACATAGCAAAAACTCATAAAAGAAAACTAGGGTAAAGATTAGGATAAATTTCGACAGTAAAAAGGTATGGTAGAACTAAGATTATGACCCTAAAATGAAAACACTAAGAAAAATAAAATGAAATCTCTAAGATAAATATGAAAAACAACAATAGAGATAACACTCCCCACATTTAACCCCCATTTCACTCTGTGTGTACCATACTTATTTTTCATCCTTTCATCTAATATTGTGTCCTACTTATTCTTAATCAACTTTATTGTATCCTCCCTAGATGTTGGAAATACCGTTATCTCTGTAATCATCTTTCTATAAATTGATATCGTGGTATCAACCCATAGGAAACCCCCATGCACACAGCTCAGTAGCAACTATACACAGTTATTCACATCCAACTTTCTTCCAAAATGTGGGAAAATTCAACAAGACGAAATGTTGCAACCCCATCTCCCATTATTGTGGCTCTAATGTCAATTTGGACTGGTTCTCTTCTACAAATATTTTTCCTCTGCAAGTTTTGGAAATCTTTCCTTTATGGTGATATTATGGTTTACATACTTTAATTTGTCTATAAACCCTAATAGGGTACCCCAAATTGGCACACACTCCATAATTTCTAGTGTCTTAAGGGATATTTCTTCTGTAAATTCACTAGTTTTGCATCCATTTTCCTTGGAGGTATGTACTCCCTATAATAGTTTTTTGATTTGGATGTTGATTCCCCTTCCCCTGCTCTTGATCCCAATGTTATTGCTAGCGAAAATTATTTTTCAATTACCATGGAAGAATTCTTTGTTCGTGTCTTTCTCTAAACTGGTACTAGTATCGGTACTTTTAGTGTCATCTTTCTCTACTTCAATGACTTCATCTTCAACTTATTTCAAATTATGGAGGAATCCTATAATCCTAATTATGCTTTTAAAACCTTTTTCCAACTATCTTATCCTCCTTCGCGCCCATTTCTGCATTCAATGTGAGTCTAGATTCATGTACCAATGCCTTGATTTGGTCTAGATTTACTCAATATTTATTCTCTTGTTCGAATCCTCTGGCAATTATCTCCATTTATTATGTAGATTTCTTTCATTTCTGTCATTACTTCGGCCTTTAATGTTAACACTTGCGAAATATGTCAGTCTTTTTCTTGGATTCCCATCCACTCAACCTCATTTTTCCAGTGCACTCCCTTCTTGTGCCGTTGATTTACTCCTTCTCTCTCTAGACATGTTGTAACTTCTCTGCAACATTCCTCTTTTTTGAAATGTGCTTATCTGCAACAATATTTTTTTTACTGCATGGAAGGACTGTTGTCCCTATACAACTTAATCCAATTTCCATTGACAAATCCCTATAGGGTTTCTTCATTCAACTTCTCAAGTTGAATGACCCCTGCTTCAGTGAAAACTTTTATAACATATTGTCCTATCCAATGCATTCTAAATTTAACTTGATGCGTCGTGAAATTTGTATCATACATCAATAACAAATATCCCTTCTTGATCTACTTCTACGTAATGTGTCTATCATGCCATGCTTTCTTGTGCACATTCTGGACCTAATGGTGAAAAATTACAATAAATCGATCATCTTCCAACTCCATCAGTTCTAATAGTATTCTTTCAACTATGCCACTATCTGTTAATCCCATTATCGTAGCAACTTGTAGACATAACAATGAATCCCATAGGCATGACTGCCTCTTTCCCGTATACTAACTTGAAGGGTGTCTATCCAGTAAGCTTGTTGCATGTTGTCCTATAGGCCCAAAGTACTGTAGGAATTCTCAAATCCTAGTCAATATGGTTCACATTGAAAACCTTTGTCAATTCATTCTCAATAATTTTTTTAAATGATTCTACTGTGCCATTTGCTTGAGGGTGATAAGGGTAACTCTTTTGATGATAAATTTTGAACTCTTCTATCAATGTAGCAATTGTCCGATTTAAAAAATGCCTCCCCTAATCACTCATCAAGATTGTTGGGCATCCAAACCTCATTACAATGTTCTCAAATAATAATCGTGTAGTTTACTATGTGTTGCAATCCTTCACAGGTTCCACTTCACCCTACCCAGTTAAATAATATGTTGTCGTGATAATGTACCTCACTCCTAACCACTTCTTAGGTCGATTAATCGGACCAATGAAATCTACTCCCCATTTATCAAATGGCTATAATGTTACTTGGGGAATCAAGGGAATCTTATCCCTTCTTGATGGATTCCTTACCTGCTAGAATATGTCACATGTATGACAATATCCTTGGCATATTTGTTCAAGGTAGGCCACCAAAGGCCTATGTGCAAAATATTATGCGTAGTTTATTTCCCTATATAATGGCATCCTTTATCTCCTTCATAGGCCTCTTTCAATATTGTATGCCTTTCATGTTCTACCATGCATCATCACATAATTCCATCTACACCAGTTAGCTTATAAAATCTTCCTTCTATCAACTGATAGTGCACTTCCTTGACTACTCAATGCTTCTTCTTCAGAAACATATACTCAGGTGAAGCCACACTGGGACTCAAGAACTATGCAATTTCTTATAAATAGTCATCAACCATCCGAATTTGAATAGGTGCACATCTAGTAGATTTTCATATACATTTCCCTCCATTCTCCAGTTTCTATTGATGACAAATGGTCAGGTCATGAGTTCAAATTCCTAGTATTTACCACAACTTCAAAATCATACTCCTGAAAGAGTAGTAACAATCTGCATATCTTTCCCCAGAACACTCGCTTATTAACTAAATATTGAAGTGCAAAATGGTCAATGCACATCTTAAAGTGTGAACCCAACAAATAATGCCTAGACTTATGTATCATGTACACTATTTCCAATCCCTCATGCTTTGTGGTGGTATAGTTCGTTTCTATAGTCGACATCTTTATGTTTGCAAAAGCAATTAGATGATCTAATTAATATATGTCCCCTAGTTTCTTTAATACCACACCCAATGCGACTAATGATGAATCCACATGAACACAAAACTCGTTCTTCCAATCTGGGAACACCAAAATTTGCACGGTCACCAATTTCTGCTTCAATGTATCCAAGATTATTTTGCATTCCTTAGTCCACTGAAATTGGCTTCTTTATTTAATAAGTTTTCTAGTGTGGTTGTAATATGCACATACCCCTTGATGAACTTACTGTATTGTCCTATTTTCCCTAATGTGGTGCACAACTCATGCACTAAAGTTGGTGGTGGTAAGTCTACAATAGTTGAAAACCTCATTGGATCCACCAACAAGCCTTATTTGCACACTATAGGCCCTATTAGAATGCCATACGACACACAAAAAATGCACTTCTTTAGGTTTAACGAAATTTGGAACTTTATGCATCGATCCATCATCAATCATTTAGCTTCAATGTGATTCTTCAATAGACTGAATACTATCCAGTAATCTAGACATACCTTTAGAAACTTGTGAATGAATTTGTTAAAGGCCATGACAAGTACCCCAAAAAATATTGCATGCTCATTCTTTAGGACAAAGGTCATCATAGTGTACTGGTAGCATCTCCATTTTGTCACAAATGTCGTCCTATGCCTATCTTCCTTTGTTATTTTTATTTGATGGTGTCATGAAAACCCATCAATAAATGAGTATGTCTCTTTCTCTCCTACATTTTCCAATATTTCGTGTATAAATGGTGTGGGAAATGGATAATGTAAGCAAGCATCATTCAATTTGCACAAATCCTTATTTTTCTTCTGTTCTTATCCTGAACCACCATCAAATTTATCCATTATGACTCCTCCATAGGTTCTATAATTCCATCCTCTAGCATCCTATCTATCTCAACCTCAAATATTTTCTTATAAACTAGATTTAGTTGGCATGGTCTCTGTCTTACTGGTTTGACATTTGGATTTTAGAGATATTTTCATTTATCCTAGTTATCCCACAATTCCCTTCATCACTGAAAACTTTGTTGGAAACAAGTTTTGATAGTCGCACAATAGATCTATGATATTTTCCACTATTTCATCGTTCCAGCCATCCCCGACGCTGGGAAACTTCATAATCTCCCTTTTTCCAAATCACTTTGTGTGTTTTGAGTGGATTTACATAGTTTTCATATCTAGGTACCAATCTCTCTACTACACCCTCCTCTTCAATCTCTAGTACCTGTAGATTTCTTGGGTTGTCCTCCTCCTTTCCTTCTTCAATGACATTGTAATATTCCATGGCTTCCTGGACGGTGGGAGGAGGTAGATGTGTGAAGCATAGGAGTCTTGACCCTATTGTATCTTTTAGTGCAAAAATATTTCTTTTGACATCCTACAAGTCTGCATCCACTACCATGAATTCATCTTACAAACGGAATGTGACATTGAAATTATTAACTATCTCTTCCAATCCCGTTGTACCTCCCCGCATCTCTAGCTCAATGTACCAAAAGAAATTATTTACTATCTCTTCCCAATCCATTGTACCTCCTCGCATCTCTAGCTCAATGTACCAATTATTTGGTATCTTGCCCAATGTATGGATCAACCAATGTGTCCACTCCACTTTCGGCATTGTACTCCATGTTTTAACACATTGTGCAACATGGTATGATCAGAAGCTCAACCATGTGTAAACATCATTTACATAATCAAAATATAATAAACATTTATAGATTTAAAATGACAAAAAAATAAAGAAAATAAAATATGAAAAAAATGGGTGATAAAAGGAACTAAGAAATATGGCATCCACAAGATTCTTTATTAAATATAGCTTCAAAATTACACTAGAAATATTGGCTTTATATCTAGACAAGAAATTGTCCTTTTACAGGTTATTAGTGTTTCCAAGGCTGCTTAGTTAATGTAGAAGTGACAAATACAACATTAGAAAGGATCCAAAAAATTTGTTTGGGAAGAATCAACTAAAAGTTACCAGAAGGATGGAATGGCTTAAATACATCCAAAATTACCAATCAATGACAAGTTACAAGAAAAACCCTATATTTTTCATCAGTAGTCAGTAGGTAAGATTACCTTTTACATCATTTATTGATTCTAAGTCTCTAGTCTATCACTTAGAAAGGAACCTTGCCACCAGAGAAATGTTAGACACTAAATATGTAGTTTAACTTTGAAATCTCACAATTTAAAAACAAAACATCATACCCTCAACATACCATAGCATAGGTGTGATTACCCCTATCTCTTTTATGGTGAGTCTTTTAAATACTTTCCTCCTCCAAGAAGTATTTAGGTATCCAACTCTTCCAATATTTAAAATTAATTTCAAAACAATGAAAAAGGCTAATAAACAAGACTTGACTCATAATGTGACTTCTCAAAAGGAGGGGAAACTTAGTTATTTTTATAACTTCTCAAAAGGTGTAAGGATCCTAACAAAGTGTTTAGGAATGAATAACTAATGGGGAACCCACTTCTCATTTAAATATTTTTATTTTAAAAAATCCTTGTGCCTCCTCCCATAAAACCTGTGTAATATGAAACTCAAATTCACTCATCACATGTGTATATCAGAATCTTGCATGCATTTTTTCAAAAACTTGTTAAGTATGGAGAATACAATCCTGTGATAATCAAAATGCCCAAGTTTCCAAAATAAATTATACAATATGTATATCAAAATTGAAAGTACTAATTCCCACAGTAGTCATGCCAACATAGATTTAGAATTCCTTTTGAATAATTGAGAAACAAAGTTCCTAAAAGGAAGACAAAAACCACTAAATGTTGAGGTTGGTGTTGTAATTGTTGTATCCCCTACTTCTAAGGATAGAATATTAGGCACTACATCTTCTTTTGTCTTTTTCGTTGGTGGATTTAGAGGAGGAAGTGGGGCTTCTTCAACTATAGGTTCTATCTTTGTGGGATTCTCAACAAGTGATGGTTGATATTCTGTCAAATGAGAATCTTTCAGACGATTTCTAGATGATGCAAAGCTAGCAATATATTTCATGGGATGCTTTGGTTCAAGTTGTTCCCAGCGAGTAACTTTACCATGTGGAGAACTGGGACGAACATCCTGGCTATAATTATGGATAGAGTGGTGATGAGGAAGCTCAACAAAGTTAGGTATAGGTTGAGGGGATTGAGACACATGTGGAGGTACATATTTATATGAAGGAGCTTCACGTTGGGGTCCTAAATAATGATGAGTAGTTCTTGCTAATTGGTTACACTCGTTCGAGTTATCATCAAAGTGCATTGAGAATCTGACTTGTTTTTCTCTTCTATATTGCCAAAGATACTAACCTCTATCTCCTCTTCCCATAACTAATCTTCTCAAGCCCCTGTTGTGAAAACTCAATACCGATTTGAGAAAAAATGAAAATATAAAATCTATCATATTTGAAATAAATTAAATACTCAAATCTACAAAAATATCACTACAACAAATTTGACTTTTCAGGGGGGTTTCCTTCTGCCTCCAAAAGTGACTTTTGGGGGTGGTTTTGGTTTTGGTGGCGTTCTTTACAAAACATCCCCCAATAGCACCGATGCTAAAATTTTGGAATTTTAAGGGTGGTTCTGAAAGNGGGGGGTTATAACCCCCCCCCCCCCCAAAAAAAAAGTCACTTTTGGAGGTGATTATAACCCCCTTCAAAAGTGACTTTTAGGGGTGGTTCTAAGCCCACCTCGTAGACACCTATGGGGGGGGGTTCCAACCCCCCCTCCTAAATGTCCTTATTACAAACCTTTGGGGGAGGTTACAAAATTCCCTCATAGGTACCCATGGGGGTGGTTTCAAACCTTCGCATAAGTTCCTACAAGGGAGGTTCTAAACCTCCCCCCCAAAACTCCATCTTATAAACCTTTGTGGGAGTTCTTAAAAAAATCACCTCCAATAGCACTAACACTAAAAGTTTGAAATTTTAAGGGAGGTTCTAGAAGAGATCAATATTGATAGTAAAAGTGACTTTTGGGGCCAGTTAAAAACCACCCATAAAATTATTTCTACAAACCTTTGGGGGGAGTTCGAAACTCCCCTCGTAGGTACCTAAGAGTGTAGTTCAAAACCCCCCTTGTAGACACATATGGGGATGATTCGAAACCCCCCCTAAAACTATATCTTACAAACCTTTTGGGGTGGTTATGAACCTCCCTCATATAAACTTACATGAAGGGTTCTGAACCCCCCTTGTGGTAACATATAAGGGTATTTTTGAACTCCCCTCATAGTCACATGTGAAGAAGGTTTAGAACCCCTCTCGTAGAAACATACAAAAATGGTTTGAAACATCCCATATAGAAATAATAAATCATAATAAAATATATCTTATTAAAATTATCAATATTGCAATATCATTAGGTAACAAAGGAATCGAACCACCAACCCCCTTCTTATAAGGAAGTAACTCTTTCATTGATATAGAATGCTTTAAGAATTGGGGAAAGGAGCAATATTAACACCAAGATTGCCACTTGACCTAGCATTTTCCAATTTATTCAAATACAAACACAATAATCTCAAACTTAATTTTGCAACCTCCCCACCCCCCTTCCCACCTTAATCTACCTTCAAAAATCTTATCATGACCTCCTTTGTTATTTAAAATATGGGAATTCCTTTCTTCAATGAGATAGAAGCTTTGCAAGGCTCTTCACCATTCACCTAAAATTTTCCAATGCACCCTTTTCCCTCAACAAACCACTCTCCCCCAAATTCGATACTCAATCCATGTTCTCAATTATGACCTTCCTTAATAAGAATCATAAGTATCCCTTTTTATGCATCTCCTTGCCCCCCTTCAAGTCATATTTTATACTATTGTGGTGACATCCAAAAGTAGTGATGGCTATGAGAACTAAAAGACCAAGAAGGTCTCTAAGGAAAGTTCCTCAAGCATGGTATTCAATCCCTCAACTCCTACATTGTTGAGTTATTTAATCATGTTTGATTTAGTTTCCTTCGAGCATTGTTCCATCCTTTAATCTCTTATATTTTCATATGAAAGACCACTTCATATCTAAAAAATTATAGAAGCATAATGAATAGATGTACCTTCTCCTAGTAAGATCTCAACAGAAACATACTTCCCAGGAATTAGAGTTCTATGTAAAGAACATGGGAAGATTTATGGGTTTCTCTAACAGTCCTTATTCTTCAAACTACTCTCTTTCTCCTCCTGTGTCTTTATTCTTTTATCTAGTTAGTTGTTTGATTTATGTCATTTTATAAGGCATGGCTAACAAAGTCAATAGTTTTACAATAGATATTAGCAATGTTCCTAAAATCATTGAAAAAATGATTATTTCCTTATTTTTTGGTGTGCGACTGAAAATAAGAAATCAAATTCAAATATTTGCAAATACAATGAGTGCATTCATGTTTTTTTTTTATAAAAATATAATCCCTTGTGAATTTTTCGTATTAAACTTTATTTAGGCACTCATTTTCCTTAAACTTGTTGTTTGCACTTCTACCAATGAGAAGTTTATTATACTATGTTGTTAGAGGGAAAGTCAATCCTTACTGCAACATTACATGGGAACGTGTTCCAAAGGGCATGGGACATTCCCCTTATTACCCCCCATTTTGTATGTGTGTCCGTGTGTGATTCTGATCACACATTTCTATGGTGACCTTGTAATAATGATGGTGATTGGAAGGCGAATTCCAAGCATTTTGAGCAGTTAACAACTAGTTTGGGAATCCTTTAGCCTTCTAAAAGTAGTAAAGGGAGCCTTTCAAACTTGAAAAATAAATTATGGGCATGAATAAACCTAATCCAATAGTATCAACAAAACCAATGTTTTTTTCTCAAGTTTGGGCATGTCCTAGACAATATAAGCATAGTACAACCATACAAAATGAAGACAACGATATCTAGAAGTCTAGAGCATTAAGACAAAGTTTCATCCCTAATTCTTGTAGAAACCCTATAAGATGACAAAACAACAATGATTTGGAAATATTAGTAAGAAAGGGCCATTTTTGGGCTCATGTTGAAGGTTAAGATAGCATGGCCGGGACACCTGCGAAGCCTATCTCATCACTAGTGAAGGATTTGAGGTCCACCAATAGGATGGTCCAACATATTCATATCAACCTCTCTATAAGAACCATCTCCCACCCTATTCCCTCTTTTCAATACCTCTCCATCATGGGAGATAGAAAGAGCCCTTAGATTATTTACATCAATAGGTTCATCATCAAATATTTGAAAGACACCAACATACCTATTCCCTATTGCATGTTGCATAAAATATGCACCTCCACTTCCCTCAAAAGACTGTTTTGGAGTATTTTTGGAATCCAAACCTTCCCTCAGAATATGGAATAAATCATAAAGTGTTGATGACAACACACGATTGGTAGAATATATAAGTGGTTCCAAAAGGTAAGAGGGTCTTGGAGCTTGATAATCTATCATAGTTTTAGGAGTATTTTCTATAACATCATTTAGTTGAAGTGGCTAGGGTGGTGTGATGAGTGACTTCTTCTGAATACTAGTGCATGCCAATTTTTTTGTTAAATTTGGAACTATATAATTATCACTATCATGGGATACAAAACAAACATCCATATTTGTTCCAGCTAATTTTATTCTAAGCTTTATTGTTTTTGTCACAAGCAAATTCCAGATGACTCAAAATAGAAAATTAAATGGCCTTTTATGGACACAAAATGATGGTTTAAAGTCCTAGCGTAGTCGATATGAAATTTTGATTTAACGAGGTTAATTTCTATATTGCTTTAGAGAAGAAAATAAGTGGTTTTTTTTATAGGTTTTATCATGGTTGAAAGGGAAACACTAGTGCCTAGTTTACATATAGGGAAAATGGAGTCACAAAGGGCCTTTAAGAGGGCTTTCAAATATGGTTTTGGGGCATAGTTGGCAGCAAGTAGCATACAAATCTAACCCCAAATTGGTTTATATATTTCTTAGTTTATGCGAAACTAAAAAGTCTCATAGAAATCAAATTCTAGCTACAACTAGAGATGGTTTTGTTAGGTTCTATAATCCTCCCTTGTCCGAACTAGAATATTATATTATATTTGCCTAACTTAGGAGTCATTTAATTATTATTGGGTCCAATTGGGTTAATGGGGCCACCTGTACCAGTCACTAGAGTATGGGAAACATAGATAGAGGTTAACTACAACTGACTTCACCTTCATGCATTAGTTTGTGTGCTTCCTAGACCAATACCTACAATTTAGGAGCCATTGGGAGTGCCACCACCAAGTTCCTTCAGTTGTTGGTAGTTGGTGACTAGCTAAGCTAAGTTATGCTCTAGTTACATTTATTTGGATGTCCTCTAGTTCATTTAGCACCAGTATTGCATGGCTACATGTGGGAATGTGTCTATTCTCACATACTTCTCACCTACCACATCAGTTCAACTAGTTTAACTGATTTAACTAATGGAGAGACCGAATTAGACATCTGGAGTTAGCTAGTGAGCTTGGATAGTGATTTAGACACTTCTAGTTAGCCATGCAGTCAGATTGAGTTGGTTGATTCGAATTCTCCTTTATGTAACACTGTTGTATACTGCTGGAATTAATGAACTTTATACTATAATTATACTGAGAAATACTTATATATTTCCTGTGAAATTTGTCTTGCTCAGTATGTATTATTCATTCCATTACACTGCATGAAAATAAAATCCAATCGCACTCATTTCCTGAATATCAATGGCACAATAATTCAAAAATGGTATCAGATCCTACTCAGGAATACAAGTCTGTCCAATCTCTATTGTACATGAGAAGCAGTTGGGTTTCCACATAAGTCCTGCAAAGTGTGCATTGCCAACTATGGATTCATTCATAGAAGTCTCTACGAACATGATGGACCCTAAGAAAGTGAACATGTTGAGATGGAAGGCTTGATTCTGACATAGTGTGAATTGTTTTTGTGTTTGCAGTGTTTTCTTACAAGTGCGACGTAGCTTGATTGAAGAAATTGAATGTTCAGAAGGAGAATTGATGGATTCTCAAACTTTCTTACCCCGGATCCTAACACACTTCAACTATGTTGATTGGAGGGAAGATATGAAGGTCTCCTTGTGCAAAATTGGCATGTACAGGATGACAATGGGAAAAGAGATAGAACCTCATCATCCTACTGAGAAAAACAAGTTCTTGAACCAATTGGATGAAGCATTTGTCTTCCTTTGTGCTCACATCTCCAGGGATCTCCTCTTTTATCTTGAGGGATTGAAGAATCCCAAAGAATATTGGGAGAAGCTAAAATTATTTTTTGGAAAGAAATATGAGCTTCAGGGACACATCTTAGAGAACGAGATGATAGCCTTACAGCCCAACAGTTTTGAGACTATCCAACAGTTTTTTACAAAATTCAAGTCTCTTGCACTACAATGTAAGCAGTGTGGAATAAAGAGGAAGGATGAGCAACTTGTACTCTCGGTGCTCAGCAAACTTGGTTCTAAGTATTCAGTATTCATATCTACCTTCCCTTCCGAAAGAGCTTCCATCCCCAATTGGAAGATTCCTTCACTTGATGGCTTTGTTGAGTCTTTAATACAGGAGCAATAAAAGTTGGTCCAAATGGGAGTCCTCCAAACTTCCAAGAACCAAGCTATTCTGATGTCGGACTCTACCCATGTGTAAGCTAAAAGGAAGCACAAGGTGAAGGAGCCTAAAGCATCTGATTTTAAACCAAAAGAGATTTAGAATTCTTTTGAAGGAGCTTCGGGCTCAAATGGAAAAAATTTGAAAATACAAAGTGTCCCTATTGTATGAGGGTATTTCACCCTAAAATCCAATGCATGAATAATCTGATCAAAAGAACCACATTGCTCTTCCAAAAAGAGAAAAGAATTCTGATGATGGACAATCGACAGAATATCATGAGAGGTTCCATGCTTTGAAAGCTGGCCTCACTCGGTCGACAACTTACTTGATTGATTTTAGAGCATCCAACCACATGGTTTCCTCCAAGGATTCCTTCACTTCTCTCAACCTCATAGGAGGGCCTACTATTCATATGGGTGATGAATTTCAAGTCCCAATAGTAGGAACAAGCTCCATTAAAATCCAACATTGCGAGTTCAAAAATTTTCTCTATGTGCCCTCTCTTGCAGCAAATTTGTTGTCTGTATATCAGATGACTGACACTAACTCACCAAAGAAAGTGGTATTTGTCCCTCACTCAGTAGAGATCATAGAAATATCAACTACGAAGAATATAGAAAAATGAATTGCATATCATGTCTCCGATGCATATGCCTTCTCTCATTTCTTTCCATACTCAGATCCAGTACAACCATAGTTTCTATTCGAAGCAAATAAAGGTATCAAAACTCCTTTACTTCCTATTGCATATACATATTTATTGTCTAACATTTTAGATTCAGATTCAGATTCAAAAGAAAAGGAAGACCAGCATGATCTAGATATTGATTTTACACCTCAAAGATATATAGACCTAGATCCAGCATCCACTTCATCTCAGCAGCCTAAATGGGCTCAGTGGATCATTAAAGCAACTGGGGATGGTGTTGGAAATCCAGATGATAAGAGAAGAACGAGGTCCCAGTATCAAAAAGAGAATGTTGCACTATCCCACACATGTGCACTTCTCCATGAGAGGTGCTTAATGATGTTGGGGTCAGATACTCAAACATTCAAGGAAACCTTCCATGATCCTAGATGGCAGGAAGCTATGGATGAGGAATTTGATTCGCTACATGACAATAAAACTTGGGAACTTGTCTCCTTACCTTCAAGGAGGAAACTTGTTCATTGCAAATGGTTCTACAATACCAAGACAACCTTTGATGGAACCACAACTAAGTACAAGGATCAGTTAGTGTCCAAAGGATACTCTTAGGTTCAGGATTGGACTACAATGAGACATTCACTCTAGTAGCTAGAATGGATTCCATCAGACTTGTCTTGGCAATTGCAGCTTCCAAGAGATGGGAGGTACATCACATGGATGTGAAAAGTGCCTTCCTCCATGGTGACTTAAAGGAATAAATTTACATGAAACAACCTGATAGGTTCATTGAGGATCCTTCCTTAGTTTGTAGATAGAGGAAATCACTGTATGGACTCAAACAAGCCCCAAGGGCATGGTACTCCAAAATGGATGCATTCCTCATGTCACAAAAATTTGAAATATGAAAATCAGATTGCAATGTTTACATGCAAAAGAAAGAGGTATTCCTACTATTGATTGTGTTGTTTGTGGATGACTTGCTCATTACTAGCAGCTCTGTTGTTGGATTGAGAAGCATCAAGTCATCTATGAAGAAAGCATTCTCTATGAATGATCTAGGACTATTAAGACAGTTCATTGGAATCAAAGTGAGTCAAAGTACTTCGAGAATCATGATCTCACAGTCTAGATACTCATTAGACATGCTCAAAATATTCCACATGGAAGACTACAAGGCATCCCCTTGTCCCTTTCTATCTGGCATCAAGCTAAAGGAAGGTGGATCTACACCTTTGGTAGAAATCACTCTTTACAGACATCTCATTGTGAGCCTTCTATATCTCACACATCCGAGACCAAACAGATCCTATGCTATGAGTACTACTTCTAGGTACATGTAGGTGCCACATGAGCTACATTGGAAGGAAGCAAAGAGGATCTTGCACTATGTGCAGGGTTCTAGAGATTATGGGATTCATTATGCAGCTGGTGTACAACTTCATCTCATAGGCTTCATAGATTCAGAATGGGCAGGAGGTGTAAATGATAGGAAATCCACTTTAGGATTTGTGTTTATGATTGGATCTGGGACAATTTGTTGGTCCAGCTAGAAGCAAGCAGCACTTGCACTCTCTTTAGCAAAAGCAGAGTATTGGGGAGTTGTGAATGCATCTATTCAGGAAGCCTGGCTACATGGAATCTTGACATAATTTGAGATTCACACTTCACCTTCAGTGGACATTTATTGTGACAACCAATGCACCATAAAAATTTCCAGTGATCTAGTTCAGAAGCAAGGATGAAGCACATTGAGGCTCACATGCATTATATTCAGGAACTAGTGCATGAAAAAACCATCACACTGCATTATTGTCCTATAGAGGATCATATTGCATACATATTCACCAATTCATTCATAGAAATGATATTTATCTTTCTCGGATCTCTTTTAGGTGTTAAGGATTGATTCATAGTTCTTGTTCTTGCTTATTTTGAGGGGGGATTTTCCCATGAGGTTTTCCCCTATTTCCTTGGTTTATTAAGCAGCTTTTTTTAATTATTTTGGATTGTATATGGGTGACTTTTGGCCTTATTTCTAGGGCCCATAGTTGTCCAAGTTATGATTAAGAGGGGGTGTTAGGATTTATAATCCTCCCTTGTCTGAACTAGTCTATTAGATTATATTTTCCTAACTTAGGAGTCATTTAATTATTATTAGGTCCACTAGTACCATTGGGTCCACTTGGGCTAATGGGGACACCTATACTAGTCACTAAAGTGTGGGGAACACAAATAGAGGTTAACTGCAACTGACTGCACCTTCATGCATCATTTTATGTTCCTCCTATACCAATACCTACAATTTAGGAGCCACTGGGAGTGCCACCACCAAGCTCCTTTAGTTGTTGGTAGTTGGTGACTAGTCAAGCTAAGTTATGCTCCAGTTACATTCAGTTAGATGTCCTCTGGTTCAATTAGTGCCATTATTGCATGGTTACATGTGGGAAGGTGCCTATTCTCACCTACCACATCATTTCAACTAGTTTAACTGATTATAACTGATGGAGAGACTGAATTAGACATATGGAGTTAGCTAGTGAGCTTCGATAGTGATTCAGACACTTCTAGTTAGCCATGTAGTCAGATTGAGTTGGTAGATTCGAATCATATCCACATGATTCGAATTCTCCTTTATGCAACATTGTTGTATACTGTTGAAATTAATGAAGTTTATATTGTAATTATACTGAGCAATACTTATTTGTTTCCTATGAAATTTGTCTTGTTCAGTGTGTATTATTCATTCCATTACACTGCATAATAATACAATCCAATTGCACTCATTCCCTAGATATCAATGGCACAATAATTCAAACAGGTTGTTTGCATTTATAAACTCACAAAGCAAGAAGATTATATTTTTCCAATCATGCATTGATTATTCATAAAATCAAACAAAAGAGCTAGGGAGAGAAACTTCCACACCTATATCACTTCATTAATAAAGTTTCACCTTTGATATAATCATAACATTCATCCACATATCATTAACATTCATTCAACATTATTTCATCCACACAAGTTGCTTCACATTTGCAAAGTGCATGTCATAAGGGTAGTGCTGGGGAAGAAATGAGTACTCATTACTAACAAGACCATAAGTAGTTAGGATTTTTCTATTACGAAGCTATTAGTGGATATAGAAGGATATCAAATGTTTTTCAAAGTTTCATTATTATATTTGGATACTTTCTCATAGAAAGCAGCCCCCAGTGGAGAAGCCTCTAGACATTACTCACTCTTTTGAAGATATTTAATGCAAGGGATACAATTTATAGATCTAATGTTAATTAATATTGTAATTGGTTTTCCACATCTAATTCTTTAAATGTTGTCCAAGTTTTGTGCCAAGGGTACTCCAAAAGTGGATCCTCCATAGGAAAAAACCTCCAAATGTAGAATTGTATCCACCAAAGGCATGAATAAGTGCATAAGTAACTCCAAATGTGGGGATTCTCCTTTAAATATTTCAAGTAAATACATGTGAGTCACCTCCATAGGTGGATTCTCTAAGAGATATGGCATAGAATCATCAGTCAGATGCTCCCAAGGTGAATTCCCTCCACTAGTTAAGATCAAGGTGGTGGATGTTTCTATCAATAAGCCTGCATGAGTGTTATTACGGAGAAGATCTCCTATGACTTGGGGTGGACCACAACAGATGGGATGCCACCAGAAATAAACCCATTTCCATGCATGCTAAATATATAAATGAAACTAACACTAAGGTACAAGAGGAATACCTTATTTCAGACATTTGAAGTAGATCCCATTGAGATTTTAATCAAACTTGTACCTACACATTGCCCTCAACAACAACAAAATATACAAGCATGATATATGTAAAGCGTTAGAATCTAATCTAGAATGTTACATTCCAATACATAAACAAAATAATTACATCCATGGATAAAAATATTCATAATTACACATGGAAGGGATGAGAAATGGATATTTCTATTAATGTAAACATAGATGCAAATGACAAGCTCTATCGGCACCTCATCAAAATCGAGAAACTGAGTCCCTCCACATGGGCCTCCACCACTTCAATAGTCCATACAAAGGTAATCTCAAAAAGATAAAGGAAAGCTTGGGAAATAACACTAATGGTTTCTTCAAGGAGAAAGGGATGCAGACTCAAGTATATAAGAAAGGGGAACAATTCCACTATAGTATCTTTTCTCTCTGAAATTCTCATCCTCTAATGCTTCATAGTAGCTCAATATATAACCCCTTAATGGGAAGTGAAGGGTCAAAATGGAGCGTTTCCCAGCATATGGAAGGACAAGGATCAAGTCATTCATTACTTGATGGGAAAAGCTCTAAATATTTTTTGTTTTGGAGCATATTTCCCGATGTACGCAGTTGACAGTGGTGCAAGCTACGTTTACATGGGTTGTATACTTGTGACTCGAGTATACATATAAAAATGTCTTTTTTAAAGGATCCAGTGGGGCATCACGGTCATAGAGAGAAAAAAGGGGTAAAAAAGTTTGCATAGGAACATGGAAATGGCATCAAAGCATGATGTATCAAGTGTGGAAAATCACACTATAACAGATGCCCCCTAATGTGTGAGGTGAGAGGGATACATGATGGCTAAAATACATTATAATGGCCCCAGAAGTGGAGTAATGAAGACCCAAGTGGTAAAAAACAACCACTTATCAATATAATACATTGATAGATCTCTACACATGACTGTAGATATGAAGTATACATAGCAGTCACAAATACATAATAGTAAAATGGAAATGAATAGGCATAATAGACATATGTCATGAGCAATCATCACCACGTACAATATATAGTGAAGTAAGGCCTCCATACTAAATGAAGACATCAAATGGTACACTGGAATATAGTCATGATAGATGAAATCTCATAGATATTGGCACGATCAAGGAGGTAGCATATATGTAGTGCCACTAAGCTCAGAGGTCTTCGACACAAATCGTCGCTAGTACATGTCTCATCACATGAATAAAGGATTCATAGTCGAACATGATGGAAAATCATCTGATTACCGATCATTGATGTATAACGTTAGCAGATGCAAGATACCCCACCAATAATGATAATGGAAATCAAGGTAAAAAATGCAAAAAAACAAGTGTGAATAGATGTTTTGAGGTTGAAAACTTAAGATAATTCATCGATCAGGGGGATTTGATGTATTCCCAAATCTGTCAATGGCGAGAGAACCTACCACTCATGACTCCAAGTATCAAGGAAATCAAGGCAATCTCAGGCTATATGGATTATAAACTGAAGTAGGGATCCGACTTAAAACTCAATACATCAAGAGAACATATGCAAATGCAGTTACAACTTGATACAAACACGAGTCCCGATCGAATATGACTAGCATAAAGTTGAAGAAAGAGTATCAAGTTCTTCTCTTGAAGGCATGGCGAGGCTACAAGGGACTCCCAGACCTGAGGTATGACACTCAACATGGGAACCAAATGAAAAATATGGTCTAACTAGAGTACAGATTATAAGGAAAGTTCTACCACTTACATAATTCCACTTCTAGTAGCACTATCACAGTTCTGTTACATCACAAATTGGGTTTTTACCTATGGTTAATGTGACATGGTCATAGGATAATACAGAATGCATGTGTAGAAATGGTCCTATTCTATATGCTAGTTTAGTATAATACCTTCCATAAGCATGAACGAGCCAAGGTCTCAGCAAAAGTGCACCACAAGGGGATCCTACACAACAAAATTAGGCCAAACAACTGAAAATAGTTAATAAGAAGTCTAAACTATAGGCCAAGTGGGTAAAAAATTTAAGTTTGTTTTTTATAAAAAGTAAAAAATGACGTTTTTACCATACCATTTGGTTTTTTACCCAAAATAGTGCATTTGGAGCAACTTAGATTTCGAAACTTCAAATGACAATTCCGGGAGCTACGACCAAGAAATCCAAATCAGTCAAGACCATGTAATTCATAATCACATTCCTCATTTATTCAATGCATTAATTTTTAGTTTTGGTGGTGTATTTGTACACATGAGGCGACCAAAAATAAGGATCCCAGCCCACGCAGTTCATAGTTCATTGGGCTCGTATATGGATTGGTGTATGTGGGAAAATATAAGCCTACCTGCGTACATACGCTACTTTTATAAATAACAGTTGGGTATAGGGTCGAGTATGTCCAATTTAATGGTGAAATATCACAAAATTTTGATTTTTCTTCATAGGATGGTTTTGGAATGGAGAGAACGTGAGCATGAATATTTTGATAGGGCAGTCCATTGTGATGTGAATGCTCAAAAATCCTTAAGAATGTGTGGTTTGTATAAATTCTTGAACCTTGTGGATTTGAGGGCCCAACCAAGACTCCTCCATATTTTCATGGGTTACTGGGATCCAGACACAGAGGCCTTTATATTGGATGGTATGATATTGAGACTAGAAGTAGAGGACATATACTTCATCATAGGACTATCCCGCTGAGGTGAGGTAGTGAACCTACGAGCTCATGGATTGGGTGGAGGAATCACTATTGAGGAGTACATAACTTTGTATTTCCTTCCTGACATAGAAAATATTGTAAGTCAAGTTTCAATGAACATTATCCAAATTATTAGTCTCAAGGTGATAGTTTTGGTAGTGGAAAGAATAATAGGTTTGGAATCTTATCATCAGGATTCACAACCTCTCATGTTATACTTGGTAGAGTGCATGAGACCTATGGTATATGACCGGAGCACAACACTACTGAGCACTATGAAACAACAACTGATGGACTGCAAGATGGGTAGGATAAATAAATTTGGGTATGCCAACATTCTGAGTGCCTTCTTCTTTGAGAGGGTACCAAGCCTTAGCCTTAGAGTTGAGGTCCATCCTAACAATTTACGGGATCCATCCCACACCCGTTGGGAAAAGGTGATGCAGAGGTTAGGGGCAGGCAGGACACCTACTCCTTTCCCACCTGACTTCTTCCATTAGTGGCGATAGTAGGTCATAGCCATATATGACTATCCCTATGTAGGGATAGACTTCCATGGAGATCTTAACATGCCCCTACCACCAAGGTCCGCATACAACGACATTGGTAAGATCCCATTTGTATGGTTTTTGAATTATTAATTTTTTTGTATTTTTGATGTATTTGGAAATGAAAAACATATTTTGATGGCAACAAGTACTGACATTAAGTATATGTACAAAGGCGTGGGTCTAAGATGACCAGATTCTTTCCCTTGACATTCACGGAGGGTACGAGGTGACAATATTATCGATGCTGACACCAAGAAGGCACTCTAAAACATACATGGCAACATTGATCGACTAGTACATAGGATACCCATGGTGAAAGTAGAGGACTTGCCCGAGAGTATGTAGAGATACATAGTAGGGGTACCCCATCCTGGGTGAGGCTGTTCAGGAAGTTGGGCAATACAATAATGTGTTATCATCATCATCACCTAGGACCACATGCATAAATTCCTATAAACATTTTGTATCGACTGTGTGTATTTTGGTGGCTTAAATCCCCATTTTTGTACTTATGACATTTTGTACTATGACACCATTTTTGAACTCTATTCGGAAATAAAAACTTATAACGATCGGCTTGGTATATTTACAAATATATATAATGTGAATGTGTTTTTAAATGTTCATGCTTCTTTATTGACATGACAAGTTCCAATCTAATACGTAATTTTCATATGAATCAACAACATGATTATAAATTCTAGGTATATGAATGTATGTAATGTAATCAAATTGTCGCTCCAACAATATTACTCTCAATAACCTTCTCAATAACGTAGGATCCATGATATGGTACAAGCAATTTAACTGTGACGCCTCTAACTGGGATTCAAGGAAAACTTCAAGATATACGACACTATTGGAAATGGAATCACATAATAATTCAATCATGACATTATACTCAGTAATGTTATTAGATGACAGCCAGAGACACACACCTCCCAAAGACACCAACTGACCCTCAGGGGGATAGATAACTCAGGAAGATGAAGCTAAGTTCTAGGTGTGCCAGATGACACCATCAACAAATCCTAAATAGATCGAAGATTTTGTCGACATCTACCACAAAAGAGGAAGCACGTCAATAAACTAATAATACTACAAGAAGAAAAAACAAACTATACAAGTTGTACAGTATATAAAATATGTTAGCCTTAGCTAAATGTTAAGCATAATATTTCTTAAGATAGATCCCATTTCTAGGCTCCTCCAAGGCATTCCCTTCATAATCCTCTAGCTCACAAGAACCTTTACCTAGGACACGATTTACCACGTAAGGCCCATTCCACATGGGGTAAAACTTACCCACCCCAAGAGGTTCACTGGATTGATCATAGAAGAGGACCAAGTCACCTTCACTAAATTGACGGGGACATACAAACTTATCATATTGGTATTTAACACAACTCTTATTCACCTCTAGAGCCACTAAAAGGTCCCAACATTGATCATCCAGGTGCTCTAAGTGGACCAAACATTCTTCTAACTCCTAAGTGTCAGGTAGAAACTCTATAGCTAGTTTTAATGAAGGAATCTCACACTCAATCGGCAAAACCAACTCCACCTATGTATTAGCTAATAAGGAGAGAATCTGGTGGAAATCTTGAATGCGGTTCCATAAGTCCACAAAGTAGGGTAAAGCGTGATATTCTAGTTAATTTTTCTTTGTATGATGGTTATTTGTAAAATGTCCTTAAGGGACTTGTTAACTGCTTCAACATGGCCATTCACTTAAGGGTAATAAGAGGAAGAGTGTTCTTTCTTATACCCTAGTTTCAAAGCTAATTCCATCATCATCTTATTCTAAAAGTGCCTACCATGGTAAGTGAATATCTTTCCGGATTCCAAACCGAGTGATAATCTGGTTGAATACGAAGTGAGCGGTCGTCTCACCATCATATTTAATTATAGGAATAGCCTTTGCCAATTTTGTGAACTAGTCTATGACCACTGTAATCTCATTATGCCCCCCAGCTAATGTTGGGTTGCAATCCATAAATTCCAACCCCACTTATTGAAGGGACCAATGGTGATAATAGGAAGTAACAGGGAGGGATGAAAGCGCATATCCTGTGCAAACACATGGAAAGGCTGGCATCTCTTGACCGCATTAACACAATCTTTGAATATTGGCGTCCAATAGTAACCCTCTCTAAGGATTTTTTATATCGTAGCAACCTCAGATAAATGACCGCCACATGCCCCACTATGGCAATCATTCAACATAGTCTCAACATTGTCATGAGTTAAACAATGACAAAAAATGGAATCCACCCCATGGTGATACAATGTGTCATCGATAATAAGGTAGTTCTTAGGATTATGACGTAGGCTTCGTCGTTCATCCCTCGAGAGGTGAGAGGGAACCTTGAAATTATGCAAATAGATGATTATATCACCATACCAAAGGTTTGTAGTCTAAATGAGGGAAATATGTTCATCCATGAATGAATCTTCATGAATATTATCTTCATCTAGGCAAGGGATATCAAATATAAGATCCGAAAAGATCAATGAATTCTTCGATTTTGTCAAAAAAAACTTAAGGTTGATTTCTTTCAAATGAAAATCCATTTATTATGTTGCGCCCCAATCATTCTTCTAGTCAAGAAAAATTGAAATGGATTGATGTGAGCTATGACGGTAGTCTGGCAAAGCAAGATATAGTGTCTCAACCGTTGGAATTCATGAATAGTCGCTAAGTACAACCTCTTGACATGACTATATCAAAATTCAACATAAATGAGATTCTGACTAAGATAATAGATAACATGATCTTGGAGGTCATCATCCACTTGAACCAAAACCATACCAATATTCTCTTGAGAAGCGACGACATATAACAAAAAATCATGGCTATATTTAGGTGGACTAAGCATGGGGTCCAATTCCAAGTATTTCTTAAGGGCATCAAAGGACTCCTGGGCTCGCTCATCCCACATGAATGGAGTACCCTTCTTCAATAAACACATAAACTACTTGGTCAAATTGGTATAATTGACGATGAATCGACGTAAGAAATTTCCCATCCCTTGGAGACTATAAATATGTTGAATTGTGTGCAGGGGAGACAACTACATTATTTCCTCAACCTTTAGTAGGTCGACCCTAATACCCTCCTTTGATACGATGAATCCCAACAAACAACCAACTTTCACACAAAAGATGCACTTTTGAGGATTTAACCAAATTTTATAACAACGACCAAGCACAAATGATCCGAGTGATCCACCCTCAAGAGAGAGTGAGCATCTAAAACATCCAAATAAACCTCGATAATATGCTTGAGGTCATGCAAAGCAAAAGTCATATTCCGCTGAAAATTGGCTCCGAATTTTTAAAAATGAAAAGAATTTTCAGGTATGAAAAAGTACCCCAAGGAAAATAAACGCAATATTATGTTGGTCCTTAGGTTTAGTTTGTATCTTGTTGTACCTCTAAAATCCATCCATAAATGATAAAACTTCTCTCCCTGCACACTCATCCAAAATTTGATCAATGAATGGTGTGGGGAAATTATCTTTCAGACAAGCCCTATTCAGGTCTCTAAAATTTGTGCACACATGTAGGGTCCCCTGCTTCTTATAGACCAGAATGGTATAGGATACCCATTCAGTTAAGGGAACCAGTTAGATGAAACTATCTTTGAGCAGTTTATTTATCTCATCCTTAATGGCAGGTGCTTTATGAGGGTTCATTACACATAGGCATTATCGAATAGGTTTAGTGTTTGGATATGTTTTGATCTCGTGTTCAACAATGCGAGGTTTGAATCCTGGAATCTCTTCATATGACCAAGAAAAGACATCACAAAATTATTTAAATATCTCGGTGTATCTCTTGATTTCATTGGGGGAGCAATTTGCATCGACATAAAAATTCTCAATTTTACCAGGAATTTGAGATATTTTAATAAAAATCATAGGGGATAAATTTTCCATGTTCCCTTCGAAATACATACCATGAGTACCTAATGGGATCACAATATGACCAACACTCTCGCTTAAGTTCATCATAAATTCATCATGCTTGACCCATTTAAGCTCTGAGAGGAAGTAAGATCAATGATGCATCTCCTCCCAAGGCTCATCCAAACCAATCATGGCCTCGAGAATCGCTTCATCTGAAGGAAAAATCTCATCAAGGAAATCATGTGAAAATGAAGATGCAACTGCCAAAAGCAGGAAGTGCAAGGATATCCTCCTCTTCCATCTATGAAGAGGAAGGATCAGGGTCTACAATAGGATCAAGTGTAGCTTGATATAATGCAACTTCTGCTACAGACAATGACATTCTAATTCTAGTAGGTCCACCATCTTCATCCAAAGTGCTCAGAGAAGGAAGAATCCATGGGTCATCCAAATAAATAGTAAGAAATGGGACTGAACTCATAGGTGACGAATCACTACTAGGAGTATAGATAATAGCTAGGATTGGTGCCAAAATATTAAAAGTTCCCATTAATGACAAATACATTCTGACACCAACATTCTTAGTTTTTGAATGGGAATTATCAAAGTCCAAGATAGTTGATCCCGACGATGTAGAGGAACCATAATTATCGAAAGGCATCTAGTCAATCATCATAATATGATTATCAAAAAGGGAAGCATACCACTCAAAATAGGGATGATATGATCGCTTTCATAGCATAAATCTAGTTTCGACCCAAAAAAAGGTTGTAGTCAAGGGGTGCATCGACCACCTCAACCTCAAACGACACGGTCTTCCCTCCCAACTAGAGCTGAAGAGAGGGAATAATGTCATGCAACCAAAATGAACACCCATCAAATGCGGTTAACATAGTCATATATTTTGACAATGTGGGTGATCCAAGACCTTTCTAACAATCCAGAGACATCATGGAGGCCGTAGCGCCTTCATCTATAACGGTACATTTAATGGTTTTGTTAAGGCACTCCACATGGACTAGAAATTCTACATGGTAAGGAAAGTAAGGCTGGACCTCGTGAGTGTTAAATCTAACTATGGTGGAGGCATTAGGATCAACTACTCCAAGAGAAAATAACAAGGCTCTCTGATGCGAAGCACAAGTTTTTATTACTTCCATAGTTGACATCGCATAGGGAGTCTGGACCAAATCCTCGACAATACAATAATGTTGGGAAGCTCGATCATTAGGATTGTGCCCCAAACTCTTGAGGACTCCCTTAGGTATATGAGTTATAGCTTCAGTATTATCAATTTCCAACATAAATTCAGGAGGTGTAGGCTCCTTCCCCATGTTGGGTTGTCATGAACCATAATATTTTGAGCGAGTCACAAAATTAGTAGCTGACATCATGTTGATGCAACTATGGCCACCTTGAGCTACCAGTGGGTTTTGATGCCCACTAGAACTGCTTCCAACGTCCATGGTCCTCAAAGCCATATTTTGATTATGAGGAAAAGGGTTGGTCAACATAATTGGGATCTGTGCGATGTACTTCGAGGCATCTTTGATATGAGGGAACACGTATGTCAGATGGTCTCCCCCATAAATTTTTCAAGGGAATTTATCATTCCTATTAGTCTTCTTTTCCCCCCCAGTATTATCCTCATTCTTGTCATTATTCTAATTTTCCTTCCTATTCCCACCCCATTTATTATTTCTTCATTTTCTTTTATTTCTTCTGGGTTGTTGGTTACCCTTTTTATCCGAGGAATGTACTGAAAGTACCTCCATCAAATGGGTGGGAGTGGATGAGCACGTAGCCTGTCTATTCGCATATTGATTAATAGATAAATCTTGCATTTGATGTCTAACCTATTTTACGACCTTGGTACTTGTGGAGCCAACAATACCATCGAAATGTGGCCCAGGTTTGAACTTTGGATCAAATTTTGACTGTGGCATGTTAGCGATAATATCATATAAAATCCCAAACTGAGCATAGATCAAATATAAATACTAATCCCTGAACATAGCATGTTTCTCATTACACACACCAGATGTTGAAAAAAAATTCGCGATACAAGGCAATAAATATTTTAGGAACCATTCCAATAAAAACTTGGGTGGAATGTTGGCCTTAATCAACCTCTTTTGTCGACACCACTCTTGAATGTGGTCAGAGATATGTGTGGCTTTATCTTACCAAAACATCAATGAGATCTCCATACCGACATCATAACATACCCGTAGTCGAAAGTGGTTGAGAAATTTCATGGCTAAGTCATTAAAAATTCGACAGGTGCCCCCATGCAACATTATATACCATTTTGCAGCAGAATCCATGAGGGTGCATTGAAATAGTTGTAAACAAATAGAGTCATGGTTCAATGAGTTCAAAGAGAACCATAGGTGGAAAGTAGTAACATGTTATACAAGGTCCTCACCATTATTACCTTCAAACTTCGAAATGTCTGAATGAAGTTTGGTGGGAACAACTCGCCACATCAGATCATGAAATACCAGATCATTGGTCAACTTCAAAAGGTCATGTAAGATTATGTAGCCAAAAATGGGAGCCTAGGTTGTGGAATTTGGTTCCATGCCCCCTGAAGAGGTTGGTTCATATAAGGTTGATTGTGATAAAGGCCATAGTGTTGAACGGTCTGATAATAACCACCTCCCATATGGCCTATATATGGATACACCAGGATTTGATGATTAGGTATTCCCTAAGAAGGAGGATCCATATAACCATAGTTAAAATATTGATAGGTCGGGTTTCCCCTAGACACAGAAGGAAGCGTATAACCTCTAAATACAACTATACTAGCTGATGAGGGGACAATATAGTTATATGGAGCACTACTTCCTAAGGGACCATGTGGGATATAAGGATGGTTTGACATGAGAAAAGAATTTGAAGGAACAAGCGTGGTGGACGATGGGATGCGAGATGGAATGTAAGAAGTGGCCCCAACGTTCACACATCAACTATCACCCCCGACAGAGTGAAACCTAGTGTCAATACTGGATGAATGGAATGAAATCCCCCCATAAATGGAGCAGAGGGTGCAATATGACAACTCCCAAACCTATGAGAAAGATAAGGGGATTTGGTTCCCCCAAGTACAACACCAAGGTATACACTGGTACTGGTGGGGGTGATGGGATAGAAGTAGTGAAATATGGCATGTTAAATGTAAATGAACCTGTGCTAGAGGGAATAGGTCGAGTCTCAACACCCAACCTCTATGAGGAAAACTTCCTATGGGCAGCTGTAAAATATGATAATCGGGGTCATGCAATATGGGAAGTACCAGCCCCCAAAGGGTTGACGTAAACCGGAGTTCTGGGTATCCATATGGTTCCTCCCCCCATTCCAGATGATGGAGATGGAGGGAACTTTGGGTTCTCATATGTAGTACTCATGGCAAGAAGTGTACATGAATCATAGTGCAATAAAGGTTTCCTAGAACATTTGGTCCCCTTCCAAGGAGGAGGAGAAGGGTTCCAAGGAGATGGTCCTGCTAAGCGTCGATATCGGTGAGGTGTCGAAATTCAATCCACAATGACACAAAATAACATATTCAACTAATTATGATCCCTAAATCCAACTAACGCATAAATATCACGCCCCTAAGAAAACTAGATTAGATGCAAGCAAGCATAGAGGGAGGATGAATGAGCTCCTAAATGAAGTAGGTATGTCTCTCCTAGCAAAGGCATGAGACTCCCATACACTACAAGATAAGTTTTGTAACCAATTATAGTGGACCTCAGCTTTAACGGATATAGTGACTGTGTTGACTGACCCATACCTATCCAGGACACTCGCAAAATAACCTCTTCAAGTACCACCTTGTGATACCTAGGTAAGGAAACTAAGGTCACCCAAATATAACCAATTATCAGGTGAACAATCATAGGTGGTATCTATCGTATGGGCATGATAACAAAGCTCGAAGCTTGAAAGCACCGAAGGTACCTCAAAAGACCCCAGATGCGAATAAGATCTTGGAAATATCTCTAGCGCTCAACAAAAAGTGGCAAGGGGATATCCCCACCAAAATCATGTGCACTACCTCGTGCCTACATCCTATGTAAGAGAAGCCTCCTGAGAACACTAATTATACCAAGGATTTCACTTCTCACCTAAATAGACACCTAGTTGTTTTGTTTCATAGTCTTGGAAAGATTTACTCACGACACCCTATTCCAAGCCTCTACAATCTTAGGCTTGTTGGTGCACCTCTATCAAATAAAATTGTGTAATCAATTTAATTTAAGCATTAATTTTAATGGTTGTGATTACTCACTGGTAATGAATGTGCAACTAGTGATGTTACGACTCAACAATGAAGTAAATATGCACACCTAAAAAACAATGCCAAGTGCAACTTGTTTTTAATCATGAAAAAGGAGTATGCCACTACATGTAATGCAACATTTCATTTGAAATTCCCATGCAATTATTCCTATATGAAAGTATGATCACTAATCCCATCTAAGAAAACCTAATGCAAGAACCAAATCAATGCATATGCAGAATTCAATAAACATGCAAAGACAAAATATTTTTGTATTTTCACTATAAATGCAATGAAAAAGCAATAAGAATACCCTACAAATTCTTAGACCTCGAAGAAAGAAGAGAACAAGCCAAGAAATGAACTGAGACCAAGAAGGCCAATGCACTAATAATAAAACAAAACAAAAAATATAAATGACAAGACTAACTTCCTAATAAAATCAATAAAAAATACGTCTTCGGTCACAACAGAAGCAATCAACAGGAAGCACAAGCCCCGAGGAAGACTCGCAATATTCACAACCCACCTAGAACCTCCAAACATCAATATCTCAAGAAAAATGAGAGGTGTGCGTGACTCTTCAAGGAAAAATAGCGTATGTACACGACTATATGTATTGCAACGTGTGAATATACATGACTGTAAGTTCTAAGACCTATGTATACAAAGGAAGGGGTGGTAAAAACTAAGCCAAGACCCACATTACTTCAGAGGACTACCAATAACTCAACCAACTACTGAACGTGACATAGAAACACAATGAAGCAAAGAGAGTCTCAATCCAATCATGCACCCAAACCCCAACAAAAAGGAAATCCCCAGCGGTATCGCCAATTCTGTTACAAAGAAGATCTTCTATGGCTTGGGGTGGACCACAACAAACATGATGACACTAGAAATAAACCCATTTCCATGCATGCTAAATATATAAATCAAACTAACACTAAGGGGAAAGAGGCGTACCTTATTCCGGACGTTCGAAGTAGATCCCCCTTAATATTTCAAACAAACTTGTACCTACACATTGCTCTCAACAACAATAAGATATACAAGCATGATATATGCAAAGTGTTAGAATCTAATATAGCATGTTACATTCCAACACATAAACAAAGTAATTACATCCATGGATAAAAGTATTCATAATTACACATGCAATGGACGAGAAATTGATATTTCTATTAATGTAAACATAGATACAAGTGACAACCTCTATCGGAACCTCGTCGAAATCGAGAAACCGAGTCCTTCACCCTAGGCCTCCACCACTTCAATCCTCTATACAAAGGCAAGCTCACAAAGATAAAGGAAAGATTTGGAAATAGCACTAAAATATTCTTCAAGGACAAAGGAATGTAGACTCAAGTATATAAGAAATGGGCACAATTCCACTATAGTATCTTTGCTCTCCAAAATTATCTTCCTATAATGCTTCATAGTAGCTCAATATAGAGCCCCTCAATGGGAAGTGAATGGTCAAAATGGAGCATTTCTTGGCATATGGAATGCCAAGGATCAAATCATTCATTACTTGATGGGGAAAACTACAAATATTTTTTGTTTTTGAGAATATTTCCCGATGTACGTGGGTGACAGTGGTGTAAGCTGCGTATATGTGGGTTGTAGACTTATGACCCACATATACATATAAAAATTTATTTTTAAAGGTTCAAGTGGAGCATTAGGGTTATAAAGAACAAAAGGGGTAAAACTTAGAGTTTGGATAGGGACAGAGATAGGCCATCAAAGCATGATGTGTTAGGTGTGGCAAATCATGCTATAACAAGTGTGCAATGAAGGAACCAGTCCCAAATGTCTAATAAAGATCATAGATGTACGTGCAAACCCTCACCAAAGTGAGACATATAATAAAATAAGGCATGAAATGATGCTAGGGTGTCCCCAAAGGTGAACAAACAAGTATCAAACCCTCAAAAAATGTGGAACACTTCTCCACAAGGAACTAAAGAGAATCCAACTAGTATGCATCCATATGTGCTAAGAGTGGTTAATATAAGGAAATATCCTTCAAAACATGACATGGACAATAATAAATAAGGATTCCAAATAATTTATGACAATATCCGTGACATCCCCAAGGGATTATCATTCATAAATAAAGAACACACATCAAAGATCTATGTATGTGAAGTGTCCATATTTTTTGATACAATGACTATGGAAAATACTTGTTGCACGGTAACCCTGAGAATTTGCATTGATGGACTGGGCATTTTAGGAAAAAGGCCCCATAAAATGGTAGAAAGAATCACCTTCCTAGGTCTATAAATACACCTTCCTTATTATTGTAAGTGATTGCAGTGTTATAAATATGCTAAGAGGCTTGTCAAACAAATGTTGGAACAACTAATTTTGCACCCTCATCCTTCTACATGATGCTACATGACTTTGATTGCTTTCCTCCTAGTTTTTTGTTTGAATCATAACATCCAAATTCTATTATTGTTATGAGGTTAACTTCAAGGGTTCTCATCAAGATAGACAATGATATTTTGAAAAAACCCAACCCATCTACACCTTAGGATAACCTATCCTAAAAACATTACATATATTAACCGAGTTGCAACTTCATACAATCATAATAGGTAATAATTAACATCATGGTTCTCTTAGTAATATACATGTGCATATCATATATAAATAAAAGGTTGTTGTTTGTTGAATACAATAGCTCTCAAAATATGTGTGGTTGTAAAGTAAAAACAAAACAGATTATTGCAAATGAAAACCAAAAGAGATTATATCAAAAGAGAGAAAAAATCATGTGCAAGTCTCATACAAAGCATAAAAGTATAACATAAATAGATCTAGAAATGATTGGAACTGAGGAAAACATGTTCTTGCCCCCAAAGTCCAAGCCGTATTGCATGGCTATGATGTTCTTGTTGTTGAATCGTAAACCACTCGAGCTTTTAGAAATTGTACCTGATATAGTTGTTTTAAAATTTCAAGAAAGCCTAAAATGTCTAAGAAGATCTTCGATGGAAATAAACATAAACATAAACATATACATATCCATATATATTATATTATATTATATGATACATATAAAGTTTAAAATACTGAATTCCTTGAATTTCTTCTCTACAATGACAACTTAAATAGCTACGTTAAAAATCAAGTCACGTAATATGCAAGGTACAATGTAGTGAGATCACACTGTAAGTACCTAAATTTCAAGTACAGCCTCATCCGTGGGAGTAAATTTCCCTCCAGACTCATAAACCAAATTCTTGGCCTTGTGACACTACTTGAAAAATGCTTGAACATATAAGTACTTTCAAATTCCAAAACAAGTCTTAAAAATAATCACATTATGAACCTATTGACAACAATTCAAAGAAATAAATCCCCTAAAAGATCCGAAAATAAAATATAACAAGGGAGGTTGCTAAAGGCAACAAGTCCCTGCCTTAGGAATTTGACTACCAAGAAATAGTTCAAATTTGAAGTGGTATAAGGCATTTGAAGTGGAGATGATTTGTTGGGGCTTAGATGATATGCCCAATACTAGCAATAAAGGATTAAAGCATAGCTTAACAGTTCAAGACATGGTGGACAAGTGCAAGACGTTGTGATAGCAAGGTAGAAAACAACTAAACTGTTATTGACCTAGACAATGTTGTTATTAGCATTGAATCCCCTATGGCGGGATAGAGTTAGAGACAAGGTTATGCAGATCATTGGAGCATCCTCCATAGCTATAATTAGGTGAGCTCCATTGATACTGGAGGAATCAGAAGGTTTTCATCATTGTTTGTTGGAATTAAATGCCACTACTATCCAAAGTTGGTGTTCAACCATATATCGGTTTACAAGTTCAATTGAAATATTATCCATCTAATAAAATGAGACAAGAACCTTTTGCTTCCCACCCGACTTACCTTATTGGAAGGAATTATCTTAAGTGCATTAATTAGCTATTTGCCTGATGAAAAATGATATTTATAAAACCCACATTAATTAGCTATTTTCCTAATTAAAAATGACAAGTTTATAAAATCCAGCGGATGAATATCCTTCCAAATCCAAATAAATAAAGTCTTCTTTATATAAAAAGGCATTTTAAATACTACGGGGGATAAGGATGTCTTTTGTCCTTTCATATTTTTCCTCGGGCATTTTAAAGACTACATTGGATAAGGACGTCTTTCGTTAAAACCTTAGTCAAAACCTATTTTTATAGGGGTCCGATGAATCATCGTCATCGTGGATCTAAAATGGAGATTCTTGTTTAGAAACTATACCCTTTATTATAGTCTTTCTGATAATGGATGTTGTGAGACTAGATCTCTACGAACTTGACTAAAGCTTAGAACTTGACTCAATTGAGAGCCTCTAGTTTGTCCCAAGCAAGCACAATAAGTGGTAGAGTTGGAGAAATTCCAAAACTGTTTAAATTACCATTTTTTCTTCATCAAACTTCCCTTTTTGAGGGCAAAATATTTCTCATCAAGACAATAAAATAAAGAATAAGCTCTAGTCTGGATATGTCTAGATCCCTGGCTACTCCCCTTGGATTGGCTTAGATCCTTGGTTACTCAGCTTGCTTACCACTGGTTCTAATAGCACTGCAAACACCCAGAACCTTTCTTTGCTTCAGAGAGCTTCACTTCAGTAGTGTAGTGCTCCAACCAAAGATTATGGTGTTATTGTTGAAGATCATAGGAGCTCAGTGTCACCTTTTAGATAGATGTTAATGAGTAGGAGTTTCTGATTGGGATTTGTTGCTCTCTCTCAATGGAGGGGAATGGAGGAATTCATGGGTCAAACTTGTTGTTAAGAGTCAATGGCACATCCTCGTTGCCTATATCAAATGAAACAAATGAATTATAACATATATTGACATTGTATATATGCCTGATACCATGTAAACATTCTAAGAGTTATATAAATGAATGATTAGCAGTTACTATGAAGTGTTCAAACATGATCATTACCATATATCATGTGGCACATAAAAAGCCCTTAAGGACACGTTTAAGCCATGTGCAAAAGTTGGAATCCCCATGGTCGTTTATGGAGGACATCGATCATATATTTCTGTTTGCATTAAGGAGAAATGTTGGAGGTTGTTGGCACATCGGTGCGTCATGGAATTCGAAGCAACTGGTGTTTAGCTCCATGGTGCTTTGCAGTTTTGGAGTATTTGAATCAAAGGAGCTTTCTTCCATCTCCCTACCTGAGAGCTCCACCAAAACAAAAACACAGATGCGAAGTAGCTTATGTAACTGCCCTAGGAGGCCGATCCAGCCAGTCATCCTACCTAGCCCAATTGTGAAGCCAGTCAGCAAGGAAGTACTCATCCCCATCAAGTCACTAGTACAAAAGCACGGATTTTTCCACGGAGGTTTTCCACGTTTCTTACTTTTAAGTGTAAAATTGGAAGCAACAGGAACGAGGCGTCGCTATATCCATGCCTAGCCATCGCTGTATCCACGCAGGGACTCTTATCCATCGTTGTATCCACGCCTAATGCCTTGGACGTCGCTGTATCCACGGCTATCCGTCGCTATAGCGACGGCACCGTCAAGTTGACCTAGGGCATTAAGATTGTGTTGGCTTTTTACAACGGTCAACTTGACCTAGGGCGCAAAATTCAATGTTTGCCGTCGCTATAGCGAAGTCTAAGAGTTCTATAAAAATGAAGACCTTAACGAGATTTTCTTTGCACTTGCCATTGTTGCAGCACTGTTTTCGGGTGATTGTTGGAGCTGTTTATTATTTCCGTCTCTTGCTAGTGAACAATCCATTTCTAGATCTACATAGTTCGGATTTTAAACGTGCAAGGTTAGTTTGTGTTTTCAAATGATGCATACTTTTACTACTTCATG
>LPNX010930108.1:23435-47739 GCA_001517045.1 Pseudotsuga menziesii | reverse complement strand
GTGCTCTTGAATACCTATGGGTTCCAATATTAAAAGAAACGTTGGCCGTATTTATTCAATTTACAAATGTAAAATTATAGGGTTTCAAGACATCATCAGTTGCGATCTAAGTCATGTGATGCCTTTGGTCTCCCATGGATTTCAATCTAGAATACACAGGCAGTTCTTCATGGATATGCCTAAGGTACTATATATGGTTCCAAAAAAAACACACAACTACAATCTGGGCCACATGACGCATCTGAATAACAATAGATTCAGATCCGTAACACAGAAGAATAGGTAAAAGAATTCACACGCATGCATACGGTCTGGAACATGTGATGCCCAAGGGTTCGGAATCTACAAAAATAGGCGCAGAGATAAAACTTACCCTTTTTATGAGTATAAAAATTCAAATCATATCACTATCATCTAGGATATATGATGCCCAGAGTTTTTAAGTAAATTTAAATTCCAGAATACACGCAGATCTAGTTCCCAAAGAAACAAAGATCAACAAGAGATACAATTGCACCCAGGTTTTTCTGTTACCATTTTGGAATAACGCAATGTTTCCCAAGTGTACCAAAGCAAGGGTTTTAACTAACGTTTCTACGACCGAAACGAGGAGTGATGGTGTAGAGGGGAATATAAATCGATTCCCCGCATTGTAACTTATGCAACTATATTTAAGGTGACATTTCAAAATATGTTGGAAAGCAGTTGGGAACTAGCCGCAGCTGCGAAGACGATCAAAAGCTAAACACAGGAATAAAATCACCTGTAGATTTCCGATCTGTTGGATTTTCAACTATTCAGACCGATTTGGATCACAACTCAGCAAAGGTGTCTTTCAATAGCAAGTGTGCAAGACTCCATAAATTAAAAGAAAAATCGTGTGTATAAATACATAGTAATCAAACTATCCAAGCGGGTTCAGATCTAAGTCATAACAACGTCTGAGGGTATTCGAGAGATTTTGAAGGATGTCAGCATGAGGGTTGAAAATCAGACTTTTAAAATCAATTTAGGTATCGCCAGCCTAAGATCGATCTAGTTTATACCTTAGCGATTCTTTTTGCCAATGGTTACATAAACCACTATCCATATCTGAACCCAATACTCTCAATATTAATATCAAATAAAAAAATCCCCAAAACTTAGATTGGATCTTCTTACCTGAATATTCGTATTAAAATCATTCTAATGCCAAAATCATTTGTAGCAGCTCCAGTCAACTTTAGATCAGAGAGGAGATTTGAATCTGAAGGTGCAGTACAACAACGATAACCATACTGGGTCTCACCCTTCCCTTATTCGCCTTCATTGTTTTGCCGTATTAGCGTGAGTGTTTTCAGAATCCTTCCCCCATCTAGTAATCGAAGGGTGGGTTCTCCTCTTCATCCACAGAATGCTAATTTCATTTATAAAAAGGTTTTACAGAAAAATGCTTAACGCCTTCCTCAATCGGTGCTCACACCTGACTTGTAATGCCCCACAATTAAGGAGGAAATTATGCCATTAATTTGGTAGAGGTAGTTTTCCCCTTGATTTCGCAGTCCATGGAGGCATGCGTCCAGCCAAAACTAGTTTATGCTTAATGTACTCCTTAAGAAATAAGTATTTTGTTCACCTGATACTTATTCTTGGAGAGCAAAATTCGCCATCACGTCCCCACTTGTCATCGAAGGCTTAAAATGTAACAAAAAATGTTATATAAATGTTTCCTCTTTTTTTAATAAAAAAAGTAATCACCCTTTATTTAGTTTATAACTAGGGTTATCCTATGTGTTTAGGATTATTCCTGGTTGTAATGATTATAAAGGAATATAATCAAACCATCTTTTCCATCATGCCTACCAACGGGGTAATTCTCTACCATCATTTAATATATATATATATAAATATATATATATGTATGTCTAACTAACTCCATCTATTTATCCAATATACGTTAAATATAGGTTTATTTTATTTTATATATATATTAGTCTAGATGGAGGGTATATCACCCCTTAGTTATTAAACAGGACGACACTCTTCATTTCCATTTTAACTCCTTATCTTTTGTGTCGATGCCATAAGGATCGCAACATCACTGGGTTGGGTAACTAAGCCATGGTATCTTAGTCGGGAATAATTTTCAGCGCAATAGAAAACCCCCTGTAGGATGAATCCCTATTTCTAGTATCATCATAGTCAATATGATGTGTCAAATTATGACGTCAAAATAGGGCTCTCTAACCATTCTCCTTTAGCCCTAGTGGGCTTAGTCCCGCGTCGTTAGGTTTCATTGAAGACTTAAGTCTCCTAAGCTTATCACTTAGGTAATTAACTTGTATAAGCTGTATGGTTTGGCTTTTGGTGGGGCCTTGGCCTTGAGCTCCTCACCAGAAGCAAGTACAATACAAATTCGTAATCATAACAATTAAGGCTACATAATAGGGACATTACAATCCTCACCTCACGTGGCTCATAGAAAGTTGCATTTTAGTAACAACATAATCTAAAGGCAATATCTTCTATAATAAATAGTCCTCAGCATGCAAGAGGATGGGAAATTCCCTCTCTCGTTCAATGTTTTCTTCGCTTAACTTACAAGAATCTACATAAAGTTTAATGCAGAGAAGTCTTTTCAATGTTTTCTTCGCTTAACTTACAAGAATCTACATAAAGTTTAATGCAGAGAAGTCTAGGCTCACACCCCTCACTCCATCGGGCATGTATGCAAAGAAAGTACAAATAAAAAGTTGAAATTTACCCTCGTCACTACACTCGGCGTTACCCTAATCGATATCCTCATCTCTTAGTATATAATATCGATTAATACATTTAAATATTTCACCTACTCTTTTTTATATAATATTAAAGTGAATACTATGATAAACCCTCTAGATATGGGATGTTAAAATAATATTGAATAATTGCATAGAATAATTAATATACCAATTAAGACTAACAAGAAAACACTTCCTATAACCATTACACCAACTATATTTCTATTATTTTGCTTTATAATCAATCACTATTATAATTGGAATGAAGATCATGTGCATGTTATTGTACTCATCTTAGTTTATATTGAAGAACTCTTGATCATTGACAATAATCTTTAATCCTAAATGAAAGCACACATACACATTTCTTTCACTACACATCATTTCATCAAAATCATTATATGAAACAAAAAATAAACACATACAATACAAATAAAAAAAGGGACACCACTATACATGGTTCACCCCAACCTTGGGGCTACATCCACCAGAATTATTAATCTCTTAATTATTTAACAACAAGAATATTACAATTTTGCAGCAAAACCGTTGCATTTTGCTTCCCTTTTCTCAAGGGCTCTTTCACAAAGAACATTTTCAAAACACTCTACATCCTTATCGCAATGCTTCTATTCTTAATCTTAGACTAATTGAATACAACAATTTCCCAATTATACTATTATTAGTTAACATATATAAATATTTAATCACTATAAAATGAAAATTCCAACATTATGGTACATGAAGTTGGGTCTATACCCTTCCTCTATATATTACTTTTACCTATACTATTCTAGGTAGTTTGGCTTCACATTAAACCGGAGGAAACAAAATCTGAGCTAAGTGGCTAAGCCTCATTTGGACATAGGGACTTCACTTAGTGAACCTCTAACATAGCACGTGCGATAGTGGGATATTAAAGAATACCCTTAATTTCGAGAGATATCCAAAGTTGCATATGGAATAATAACCTAAGTCTCGCTAACTTTCCGGGCTACATTTAAATCTTGAGATAAATATCAACAAAATATAACAACAGAAAAATACTAACAATAACAATGTAGGGTTATGCTGGTTATGCTTGGGATCTAATAAATTACTAATGGTCACCCTCTGCAAAACAATAAACTTACCAACGTGAGAAGGGGAAAGAGAGCCATACTCTGCATTTCATTTTAAGCCATTCAAACATAAACAGATCTGAAAAAGAGATATGCACTCCTCTGTTTATCCATCGAGTTGTGCAAGAACAAAGAGCTGAATCCAAAAGAAAGAAAGAGCTATATTCTTCTCTTTCCCCACTAAACTATTCAACAAGTGAACAGAACTAAGAAAGAGTTAAACTCTTCTCTTCCCCACACACTATGGCAAACAAAATAATTACAGAGTTAAGGGCTATTCTCTTCTCTTCCCCCTATGCTAAACAAGAGGAATGGGCTTATTCCCTCTCTCGTTCTCAACGTGAATTTAAGGTAGGGTGCTCAAGGATGGATAGCGCACTCCTTCGTTAATTTAAGGAAAAATAAAATATTTTATATATACAAGCACAAAAACCAGATGCTTATCGATTCCAAAACCTACATTACCGAAATCCCTTTTCCCTTTCTTGGAGTTCTTGGAAAGAATATTTCCCAAAAATAAAACAATAGGTTGACTCTCTCGTAAAGAGGTCGAATCTCTTTCCTCATACAAAAGATACACAATTTTTCTAAAAGACATATGTTGAAATAACAATCAAGAAGAAAAACATCACGACCAATAGAACATGGCGCTCTCATGTTTGTGGCAGCCACAACAAAGAGGCGAGTGTACCCTAGCCGGTATCTTCATTCTCAGGTCACTTCTCCATGTATGTCTCAGTTGTTGTCTCCACACCAGTTAAGAAATATGATGCCCTATCTCCCATTGTTGTTCAAGAAAACACACCAACGACTTGCTATAAGGAAACTCACGGGTGCAAGCCCCAATTGTATATATGCGAGTTGCAATGCACATACTTGTGTATGATACACAAGTTGTTATGCAAATATTCGCCTATTCAACCCTAATGTCCATACAAAAATATATTCAACTCATAAGGTAATGATGTATCAAAGATCATGCCCATCTATAGTGTTTTGGCTACTTCAATCCAATTTGTCATTTTGTGTTCCGACACATTGGGTATCAATACTCGGACGGAGAAGTTCCATTTTACATGATAACACCCACAATACGGAGTTCAGTTGTCTTTTCCCCCTCTCCCTCGATGGCCCGTCTTTTACATCTACAAGCCAACCCTACGTTAAAAGATTCATATTTGATTTTTCCACAAGATATCTCATATATAATAATGCATACATAAATTTTTCAATATATATCTATAACTAATAATTGAACCATTCTTTATGATAAAATTGACTTTGTTTTGCAGATGGACAGCAAAGGGGATGCTACATCCTCCCCCTTAAAGGTACACTCTTCTTGGTGTTGATGTGCTTCAAAGCCCAATCTTCAACATACATTTACTCCTCATCTTTCATTGCTTGATTAGGCATTTCCTCATAATGTATTTAATACTTGTGTCTCACATAACCTGCAATATATGTGAGTACTATGTGACATATGTAATTCAAATCTATAGCCAAATCAATGCACAACATCTATTAGTTATCATAATTATATAAAATTGATGAGATCTAAAATGGAATTGTCCATGCATTATCATTTAATGGACACATAATTTTGTTTCTTTTAAAATCAACGCCGATACAGTTCGTATAGTAGTACCTTTTCTCAATTACATTTAATCATCTCCACTTGTTTCACAACCTAAGTAATCACAACAAATTAAAACAACATCTGCAAAATCATAATTTTTCCACATATTTTGGGAAACATATCATAATTAAAAGAATTACCAATGAAGATAGTAATAATCATTGCTTCCACATTGTTAAAAGAAGATTCACTTCATGTATAACTTTGCAGCAATATTTTCATCATTCATCGTATCATGATTCGTAAAATATCAAAAATCACACACCTACCTTTTATATAGCATTGATGTTCCAAACACTTGGTTGAAATTCTTTTTCAAGAATTTTGGCATGCATATATACATGAGGGTCATCTCCTCATGGAACCACTATTTCACGTGTGGGCCTTTTCAACTTGTATATATTTTATTTATCTGATACAAGGACGATACCCTTCATTGAATTTTACAACTCTCACGTGTATCTCTTGCAAAGAGCCCAGAATCTTAACATCACACAAGATATCACTACAGAACCTAACACCTCACTTGGGTGATCTCTTGAAGTTTTTCTTAAGAGCCTAATACCTCCTTTGTGTGCTCACTCGTAGCTCTTTTCTTAGGACTTTAATATCATAGAGCATTCAACAGAGCCTAACACCTTACAAGGGTGCTCACTGGAAACTTTGTACTATCTTATCAAAAATTTCAAAGCATAAACAATTTAGGTTCTCGAGAGTTAACATGCTCAACAACAAACTCAAATTCTATTGCTTAATCACATAGTTTAAATATCCAATTTTCTTCTTCCTTTTCATTAGTTAGTTAATTCTGTATACCTTGTTTTAATTCTGTTTAGTGTAGAAATTTTTTTTCTTAGAAGTTAGAGCCTTATAACCTAAGGAGTCCCTCGTAGTTAGATCAAAAGTTTCGTAACTCTATATCTGATTAATCTTTATTTGTATTAATCTCAATCTTCTTATTGTAGGTTTTATGTATATTCATTTTTAGTTCTTCAATTATGGCCTTTTTGGTACTACCATAGTTCATTACGTGCAATAATCTCAAAGTAGTGAAGAAACATTAATTGTAGGAAATGTCATAATAATCACAGAGCATATTCAATGTTCCAGAGCCTACCAATTCCACATCAAACCAAAATTTTTATCACTCGGATAATTTTTTATGTTTATTATCCCACCTACTCAACACCATATTAATATGGTAACTCAAAAAATCATAATTTATAGAGCCCACCTTCTCAATATCAAGGCATAATTATCTAATTCTTCCATAAATCAAATATCATTATTATACACCCAACATATTTAACGACACTTTATCACTATGCATAATTTGACACTTCTAGTATCTATGCATGTACAAACCATTTCAAAATATTTTATGAAACAATGGCCTTATTACATATATGCCATATACTTGATTGATTTCTAAAAAACACTATAGTTATTGTGCTCAAATATTTCAATAAAAGTTTTCAAAACTTCTATGAGCATGTCTAGTTATCTAAATGACGGTTTGCCATAGATGTAATTGTTTTATCAACTTATAACATCTTGGTAACTGTTATCCCTAAAGTTGGACCTAGACTACAGGATCCAAGCTTAAGGAAATATTAGTTTGAAAATGATCAAATCAAATGAAATCAAAGTCAAAATAGAAGCTGGTATCAAACCAGGGCTAGTAGAAACCTACAGTACTAAAAGGACACTAGGCTGATATCACTTGTTTATACAGTTTACAGGATTGAATCAAAACCATCACATACTTTACAATGAACAAAGCTGGTATATAACATATGGATAAATACAGGTATTCATAAGAAGATCAGAGCATAGGATAGGCTGGTAAATCAATGAGGGATGCAAGACAAACAATAAATACCATATAACATAAAAATACAATACAACATTCAATAAAAAGGATTCTATGATCCTGATAACATAAAGTGAAACTGTTACTGTGTATAAATATTTAAAGATAATTGTTTCCCTTGATAAGAATTACAATAATGGATTGTGAATGACCATATATGTAAAAGAATTACCAGAGAAATAATTCATGCAATACAGAAACAAATCATCATTATATTTCATTCAAAACTAGAACCTGTGAAGCTGCAAGGAGCTTTATGCTATACAGATATGTTTACAATTCATCCAGCATCATTTCCCAAAAACTGCCAACCTCGCAGTCCCCTTCTTGAGACCTCTGCTCTGTTGATTCAGGCATGCTCAAAGGCAAACATTGACTCTGATCATCATCCAAAGAATTATCTGTAACACATATTCAAGTTCAGGTTTCGGGCCCAGGCACCCAACTCTTAGTGCCTTACTAAATAACGACCCGCATGTTTCTGGTTCATATATATTGATAGGTACTCCATTCCACTAACATTTCTTTTCTGGAGGGCATTTTCAGACTCTGGAAGACGCTAGTCAAACTGTATGCTGTTTGCACTCTTTGCTTGCTCCAATTGCTCTTTATTTTCTGCAGTAATGAAATAGTTTGTGTCTACGATTTCAACTCCCTGTTCTCTTGTAAACTCTTCAGTCCCATTAAAACCAGGGTAGACATATAGAAACTTTTCCATGACAATTCGAGCAAGGGAAATATGATTTTTAACAGTAGAAAGGCCATAAATAGCTCCACATTTATTTCTGAAATCATCCATAATGCTTGCATCCATTTCTACTGTGCCTTTTGCAGACAATGCTAAGCCACAACCAGAATTTAAAACTGGGTTGATCTCAAGCTCCTGTACTAGAAGCTCAACAACGTCAATGGCAGGAACAGAGGCCTTAAGAGCAGAGACACCCAAATTAATATAATGCAAGAGCAGGTCCTTGGCTTCCTGTTGGCGCTCCATTGGCAGGCATGGGTCGATTCCTGCACCTCCATGCACAGCTATGGCCCTTCCCATTGCTGAACTAGAGATCCTCCTTTTTATCTCTATCGTTATTGATAAGAGCAGAAGAATCCACTCATTTGGACCTTTTGTCATCAGAAATCACTATGCTGCCAATTGTGAGAATTCATCATATAACATATTCTCCCTTGCACAGACCTGGGCTCATAATTAATGAATGAAAAGTTTGCTGATTTCAGGTAACAAAAGGAACCCTAATGAAGATCAATCAAACATAAAATATAAAACCAAGCAAAATTAAAACAATAAAAATCAACGATAATCAAAAATTTAAAAATAAACAGGTGAAAACATCCTAGAGATAACAGTAACCTTTCATAATAATCAAGAATCCCTACTAATTCTAGATGTTACCTTTTTTTATTGAAAAGTTTATCCTTTTTTCCTCCCTTATATTATCGATTCCCATGTGACGATGCTTCTTGTTAACACATGTACTTGTACATTACACTAACAAATTTTTGCAAAAGTTATTCATATTAGGTTCTCTTGTGTCAACGTAAAAGTTACATATCAACAGGTTCCTTCCTTAATGCATTTAAACATAAATTTTATAGAATGCACAATTTATACATAACGATATCTATTTTTATGCGCAATCCTTGTGCAACTATCATACATAATCTACACGAAATCAAGGTTATGTCCTTATAGCCCAACTTGTCATTTTGACCGTTCTGTATTAGTTATTTCTACTTGCATATGATACTCATTAATTTTCTCTTTCAATATGCTAATCATAAGGTTTACCTTACTTTATATAAGCTTAAATTAGCATTACCAAATTACATTATCTTCCCTTCAGTTTGGCGAAGTTTCTTGTTAACAAGTGTACGTGTACATTACACTTACAACCTTTGCAAAGGGTTATTTACAACATATTTTCTAATGTAATTTTAAACAAGACGTAAAATTATATATATCAACAAGTTTCTTCTTAATGTATTTAAACACCAAAGAGATACATAATGCACAAGCAAGACATAATAATAACTATCTTTATGCTTAATCCTTGTACATTTATCATACTTAATCTTGTTGAAATCAAAGTATGTTAATATACTCTTTCCACGACTACACTTTTATGTGAGTTACTTCTACTTGCATGTGTCACTCGTTGACTTACTTTTTGAGTATGCTAAGCATATTCTCGACAAGTTATACATACATTGGCATAAATATATCCTTGCATAGGTTTGCTAAATTTATCCACTAGTTAAGCTCAACATAATTCTTAATAACATTATAAATTTCATCCATAACTTAGTCACTATCATGGTGTTCGTTCAAGTTACAAGTAATAAACTTCACTAGTTATTACCACATTTATATTTATTATTTATTTGAAAGTAAAAACAAATACATCACGTTCTTTATTTTCCGACACAACTCCACATTCAAATCAAACTAGTCTATGTTCTTCGATGATACATGCATACCAATAAGTAAACATAAAGTCTTGTATCCAAGTAATTAATTATTCACAAGGTTCACACATACCTATATATAGGCGAGTCCATTAGGTCCGAGTGTTGAGAACTTGCTCTGATACCATTTATAACAAACCCAAACTCGTTGGTATTTTCTCAAAAGATGGGGTGAAAAATTTTAATACTTCATCTTCAAGCGTAAATATTAGTCACATTGATGATATAACATTATTAGCAAATGATGAAATACTACCTTCTTATGCACTTTATCATGTAATGAATCTAAGAGTAATAACCATATGAAGAATGTTCATTGCCACTACTAACTATGCAATGCTAGGCATTCACCTTAACATGTATAATCAACACAACTATCTACTTGGACATAACAAATACATGCTAACTAGTATATTTCAAGTGTGGTCTTGAATCATCACGCTACATCTTAATTTGTTGCACCTCTTAAAAGGATTTATACAAAGCAAGTAATGGTTTCATAATCAATATCTTTGTGTGAACCAATAATATATTTAGTTAAGGATTCTACTCAATTGTTAATAAGGTCCTAACCCCTTTTATACAACTAACTATATCATCCTTAGGAGACTAATGAAGATAATATTGAATGATTGCATAGAGTAATTAATATAACAATTAAGACTAACAAGAAAACACCTCCCATAACCATTACATCAATCATACTTCTATTTTGCTTCATAGCTAATTACTATAATTGGAATGAATATCATGTGCATGTTACTGTAGCCATCTTAGTTTATATTGAAGAACTCTTAATCATTGATGATAATATTTAATCCTAAATGAAAGCACACATACACATTTCTTTCACCACACACCATTTCATCTAAGATCATTAGATGACGAAGAAAAGAAACACATACAATACAAATAAAAAAGGGACACCATTATAAGTGGCTCACCCCAACCTTGGGGCTACATCCACCAGAATTGTTAATCTTTTAATTATTTATCAACAAGAGGATTACAATTTTGTAGCACAACCGCTGCAATTTGATTCCCTTTTCTCAAGGGCCTTTTTGCAAAGAACATTTTCAAAACAATCTACAGCCTTATCACAATGCTTCTCTTATTAATCTTAGACTAATTGAATACAACAATTTCCCATTTCTACTATTATTAATTATCATATTTGAATCTTTAATCACTATAAAACTAAAATTCCAACATCATGGTTCATGAGATTGGGTCTAAGCCCTTCCTATGTATATTACTTTTGCCTATACCATTCTAGCTAGTTTGGATTCCCATTAAACCCATGTAAACAAAATCTTATTTAAGTGCCTAAGCCCCATTTAGATGATTTATACACAATAAAAAATAACCTCACCAATTCTCTTCATACTTAATTTTCATTTAAGAAAATTACATCCAACAAACAACACAAACATATATTAATTTTTCCAAACTGAGCATCCTATATGACTTCATAGTAAGATAACACACCCTCTCATTTTTTCCAGTTATAGAAGGTAATGGAACAAGACCATCCGACGGGATATAAAAATCAATAACGAATGATAAAGAGGTCGTTGACTCACTCAGCCATAATATCCAAAGTTGCATATGGAATACTTAACTAACTTTCTGGGCTATTTTTAAATTTTGAATTAAATATTTAAACAAAATATAACAAGAGAAAAATTATTGAATTAAATATCAACAAAATATACGAAGAGAAAAATACTAACAATCTAGGGTTATGCTTGGGATCTAATTAATTACTCATCGTCACGCTTTGCAAAACAATAAAGTGACCATCGTGAGAGGGAGAAAGAGAGCCATACTCTCCATTTCATTCAGCTATGCAAACATAAACAGATATTTGAGATCTGCACTCCTCTCTTTCTGCAACGAGTTGTGGAAGAACAAGGAATCCAATCTAAAAGAAAGCTATAGAACTAAGAAAGAGTCATTTCCCTCCTCCCGAGGATACAGTCTAGTTCCACCAGAAATTCTCCTTCTGGTTCCACCTGTACAACATTCCAATCAACCACATGAGTAGCATCATGAACATATTTCTTTAAAACAGAAATGTGAAAAACATTATGTACTCTCAAGTTAGGTGATAATGCTAGTTGGTAAGTTACTTGGCCAATCTTACACAAAATTTCAAACGGACCACAATAACGTGGTGTCAACTTTGCACAACTCCCCAGTCTTAGAGAGATTTTCTTGGGCCTTACCTTGATGAACACATGTTCACCTACCTGGAACTCCTTAGGAGTTCTTTTCAAGTCTGCTTGACTTTTTTTCCAATCCTGTGCCACCTTCAAATTTCCATGCACTTGCCTCACAATTTCCTCCATTTCTTTCAACAATTCTGGACCTAACACCAATTTATCTACTGGATTATTCCAAGAGATAGGAGTGTTGCATTTGCGTCCATATAAAATTTCAAATGGAATAAATTTCACTGATGACTGATAGTTATTATTATATGCAAACTCTACTATATGTAAATAGTCATCCCACTTACTTGGCTGATCTTTCACATACATTCTCAATAAATCTTCCAGTACCTGGTTTACTCTTTTAGTTTGTCCATCTGTTTGAGGATGGAAGGAAGTACTGAAATTCAATGTTGTATTTAATCCTTTAAACAAGGACTTCCAAAAGTTTCCTGTAAACTTAGGATCTCTGTCTGAGATTATAACTTTTGGTACTCCATGTAATTGAAAAATCTGCTTTAGGAAGATATCATCTATATTGGCAGCCTTGTAAGTAGTTTTAACAGGTATAAAATGAGCTGCCTTGCTTAACTTATCAACCATTACCATAATAGAGTAATTCTGATTCTAATTTCTAGACAGTCCAGTAATAAAATCTAAGCTAATCACTTCCCATTTCCAGCTAGGAATAGGTAAAGGTTATAGCAAACCAGCTGGGTGTTGGTGTTCATTTTTTACTTGTTAACATCCTAAACACCTTGCAATATATTCAGCTACTTCAGTTTTCATATTTGGCCAAAAATATTCTTTTCTTAGCATGGTTATAGTCTTTTGATAACTTGGGTGACTTGAATATGGTGTTTTATGGACTTCATTCAGAATTATTAGATTAACCTTAGGTACATTTGGTACATACAGTTTATCTTTATATAGTAAAAATTCATTTTCATTTAAACTATAACCTTTTATTAAGCTTTCTGTAGGTTCTTCCTTAGCTGTAATTTGCAACTTTTGATAAATTTCATCTTGTTTTACCCCTTCTTTAAGCTGTTCATTTAAATCTGAAACGTAAGTGCTGATTGCTGTTGTAAAGTTTAGCTTTGCGTTTCTGCTTAATGCATTAGCCACCTTATTTTTCTTACCCTTTATATGCTGGATTTCAAAGTCATACTCACTTAAGAAAGCTAACCACCTAGCTTGTCTAGCGTTTAAATTAGGCTCATCTAGAAGATATTTCAATCCTTTATTATCAGTCATTAAAATAAATTTTCTGCCGATTAGGTGATGCCGCCACATTTTTAAGGCATGTATTACAGTTGCTAGTTCCAGATCATAAGTTGCATAATTATTTTCGTGAATTTTTAAATTTCTAGACTCATAGGCAATGACATGCCCTTCTTGAGTCAGAACACTGCCTAAGCCATCATTACAGGCATCAGTGCACACTACAAATTCTTTCTTAGGATCTGCTATTCTTAGAATAGGTGCACTAGTCAATAAAGTTTTTAATTTCTTAAAGCTTTCTTCACATTTCAGGTTCCAGTCAAATTTTTTTCCTTTCTTTTGCAAGGAAGTTATCGGATTTGCTATCCGTGAAAAGCCTTGAATGAACCTCCGGTAATAACTGGTAATTCCCATGAACGACCTAACATCTGTCACATCTTTAGGAACCGGCCAATCTTCGATTTCCCGTATCTTTTCAGGATCTACATAAATTCCTTCCTTAGTCACTACGTGACCTAAATACTGAATTTTATCCTTAAAGAAGTCACACTTACTAAACTTTGCGAAGAGTTGATGTTCTCGCAACTCTTGCAAAACAATTTTTAGGTGTTCTTTATGTTCTTCTTCTATTTTTGAGTAGATTAGGATGTCGTCGATAAACACGACCACAAACTTATCTAAATACTTATGCATTATATTATTCATTAGAAAAATAAAGACAGCTGGGGCATTAGTAAAACCGAATGGCATTACGACAAATTCGTAGTGTCCATATCTTGTTCTAGAGGCTGTCTTGAAGATATATTCATCTTTAATCCTTACTTGATGATATCCTGACCTCAAATCTATCTTCGAAAACACCGTGGCTCCACGTAGTTGATCGAACAGATCATCTCTATGGGGCAACAGATATATATTTTTGATAGTCATCTTGTTTAGCTGACGGTAGTCTATGCATAATCGCATAGTTTCGTCTTTCTTTTTAACAAAGATGATCGGTGCCCCCCAGGGAGACACACTAGGTCAAATGTACTTTTTATCAATTAACTCTTTTAATTGTGATTTTAACTCATTAAGTTCTAATATGTTCATTCGATAAGGAGCCTTTGAACTAGGTACCGCACCTGGTACCAGTTCAATGGTGAAATCCAATTCCCTCTTTGGAGGTAATCCTGGAATTTCTTCTGGGAATACGTCAGTATATTCTTTTAAAACAGGAATATTTTCTATTTTTAACTTATCTGTTTTAGTTTTACCTTCCTCATATGTAATAGTTACTGCATAGGATTTACATCCTTTTCTAACAGATCTTTTAAGTTGAAAAGCAAAAATCTGTTTTACTATAGTTTTTCTAGGAATAACCTTAACCTTTACTGGTTGTTCATCACTATTTAGGCATGTAAAAGTTTTATCGTAACAGTTTAAAATTACTTTATGCTGTTCTAACCAGTCCATACCAATCAGCAAATCATATGAGCCAAGTGGCAAACATTAAGCTTAACTACAGTTTCAAATTCATCCATAAGTAAAGCACATTCTTTCACAAAACAAGTTACTTTTCTTTTTGCCCCAGTGGCTAATTGAACTAACCAAGAATTCTCAAACTTATCGATAGACAACTTAAATTTTTCCACTATTTGAGGTGTAATATAACTGAGACTAGCTCCCGGATCGATTAAAATGATTACAGGGATTTGGTTAATCATACCTTCTACTTCCACCATGGAAGTCTGATATTCAGCTTGGCGGTTCTCCAAAGCCGCGTTAATTCTGGGCATGCTCCTTACTAATTCCTCAACGGTCATCTCCCCCTATACAGTATGAATATTTCTAACAGTCTTTTTTTGGTTTGGACAGACCGAGGCATAGTGCGGGCCATTACATTCCCAGCACTTAACAGGCTCTTTATGTTCAAAACTCTTGGTAAAATTTTCATGGTTATTTGCAGTCTCCTTGCCCTTAAAATTATTCGAATTGTTGGAAGTATTATTCCTATTTCTCTGGAAATTCTTGTTGTTAGAATAATTTTTGGTCTTATTATTCTTGAAATTTTTGTGAAGTACAAATTCCTTCTTCTTAAATTTAGACTGATTGTTATTTTGTTTAGCCTTCCAATTGGCCAAGCCTTCTTTCTTCCGGTTCTTCTCAAAACAAAAGTTAGCCTTCCTCATAGCTTCCTCCAAAGTCTTCGGGTTATTAATATTCAATTCTATCTTTAATATGATACGGTAGACAGCTAAGAAATCGCTATATTTTTTGTTTCTCATCTACTAGGCAGGGTACATACCTAAGTAATCTTAAGAATTTGCTGTTCAGATCCTTCATTGTCATTGAACATAACTTCAATTCATAAAAATCTTTAGCTCTTTCCTCGTAATACTGCTTAGACATAAATTTCTTTATGAAATACCTTTTAAAGGTACTCCAATTAACTTCTTTTTCTCTTATACCCTTGACTCTCTTCAACTCTTTCCACCATATGTCAGATTTTCCTGAGAGGTTATATATTGCCATCCTTTCCTTTAATTGATTAGAGTAATTATATATATGAAAATACTTCTTCATCCCGGATAACCAAGACTCTGCTCCCTCCCCCTTCTCAGTATCTCCATTAAAAGTTGGTGGCTTTATCTTTTTGAACTCCCCTGAAATTTCCTCATATGGTTTGTATTTCTTCTTCTTGTCATACAAATAATCTTCACTACTGTCACTAGTAGTATGGTAACTTTGTCGTTCACCAAACCCTTCAGATGATGAATTACTTTCAGTTTTTGCAAGCTTCATCTTTTTGGATTTTCTTTGATGACTGACATTTTCAGATTCTGACCTTCTACTCCTTCCTTTAGGTTGGAATTTTTCTATTAAAATTTGGTTCAATTCTTCCTGATCCTTCAAGATCCTTTCATTCTCCCTCTTTACAGACTCCATTTCAGTTTTTAAATCTTTTACAGTCTGCAATAGCTCTGAGGAGTTGGCAGTCACCTCTTCTAACATAGGTTCTCTGGGAAAATTTCTTGTTTCTGTATCTGGAGACTCCTCCTATGCATACTCCCCCAGCTTTTCCATACCTTCCTGTTAAACTTCAGAAAAAGAAAATTTTCTGTTCTTAACATAAAACAAACTATATGTTAGCATATTATTTTAATTTACTGTTCTATGAAAGCTAGTTGGGCTGCATCAAGGCCTAGTGTTTGAATCTTGTGCTCTGATACCACATGTCAAAATCCCAAAATTTCTGAAAATTTTAAAATTTTGAAAATACGTATAATATTCATCAATGCAGTCAACTAATTGTTTTAATTAGTTATATGTTAATGATTTCATACTCTGAATTATCTACTTAATGATCTTTATCTTATAGAATAATTCTTTTTCAGTTTAATGACTTATTTTTCTTTGCGACAACAAGGTGGAACTGTCTTGGTATTCTGGGGCTTACTTAGCTTTGAGCTAACGCAGAAAGTTTACCTACTCTTACAGATTTACAGGTAAGAAATATCCGGTGCTGCTTGTCAATATTCATAAAGCATACAGATATATGTTCATTGCAAAAATAATAGCTCAGTAAAAGAATATAAATGTTGTTTCAATTTCAAAAGCTTTTATGAGGTAAAATCATTAAATTGTTATTCTTTTTTAAAGATGCCATCGAAACGAGATTCAGCCCTATCGGTATTGATGACAGTTGCTTTCTCTCTCTAGTTGTAATTTATAGTTTTTATTGTGTACTAATCTCCTCGATGTTTATCAATGTTTACCAAGTCGTTGTGTATAAACACCTTGAATCTTTCTTTACACGCAGATTAAAGATGGTCGGATTTTTACGTTAAGGGTCTATCTTAAATTGTGAACATAAACCATTTACGTCATGATAGATTTGGTTACATCTTGTAATATGAAAGTAATGTGCAAATGATAATGAGTTTTTTTATACTTTTATTCTATCTTCTAAAGCTTCGAGGTTTTAAAGGAACTATATCCCCATTGCATACTGCTATCAATTAGACTATGTTAGTGTTTATGAACTAAGTTCCTCTACACATAACTTACTTGGAAGATATCGTCTAGTTAATGTTATTAAGTCATCAAAGTTACCTACTGACAAGCCTGATAAATCTGATAAGGCTTAACATTTTTAATTGTAAACTTAATAGTTTATATATATAAATACTTCAATGCATGACTAGAATTAATCTAGCAAGATGGGTATCTTATCATAAGAAGTTTTTATGAACTCCTTTTATAAATATTAAAAAGGCATAACCTTTGATAGAGTTATAGTTGTTTATTGAATGAATACTTTGCAATTTATAAAATAAAGGGGGTCATAGAATAGACCGCGCCCACGATGAGTATATGGTTTAACCTTTTGACCTAAAGTTATAATCATTTAATATATGCATTCTTTGCTTGCATAATGTGCTAAGTCGTATAAAGGTTCATATTCTCGCTACATTATAATCTTAACTTTGTTACTAAAGTCCTTCTTTAACACTGTAGCATGCAAGCTTGGTTGACTCCAAGGTTATAGATCATGGTGGAACTTTCGAATCACCATATGATTGGAATAATAATCTCCTCTTGATTACACGCCGAGACTATAGGGATTTACCCACTGCATGCAAATAATTTCAAATGAGTACGTGGACTCATCACAGCCAAGTGTTATGTAGTTATAAGGCAATTACAACCCTAACTTGACATTCCCTCCGTCGTTCTCAGCCTCCGGTTGCTCTGCTACTGCATTTCGACCTCCATGCCGATTTCTGCAACTGGTTTGAATGACAGTCTCCTAACTTGCTTCTTGTATTTTTCCCTTCGTAAACCTGCCTTGGAAACTGAGAGAGAAGAGCCATAATAGGAAACCTCCACTGCTTAGACTGGGTTGGTTGTTTTCCTTCGGGGTTTTAACTTTCACCGCTTGCTCAGTTCGGAGTTTACCAAACTGTGAAGTCCCTTTCTTCTTTGGCTCGGTAGTGGGAGTCATGGCTTCATATCTTGAGATTTACTGGGTCATAGGGTTTTGCAGCATACTGTATTTTTGGTTGAAGAACAATTGCGGCCCAAGCGTTTATACTTGCTTGGCGTGTTGCTCCTACTCTCGGTCGCTGTTGGTCGTGACTATGTTAGTAATATCCTTCTTTCTTGCAGCAGATGAAGGGTTTATTTCTCTTTACGTTGGTGGCAGCGCTTCTATTTGTGGGTGGTTATGTTACCCTGAAGTTTTAGGTAAGAAATGATATTAAATATTCATTATATTTACAGTTCTGTTTCATCACATCATTGCTTATATTAATGCAATATATTAACAGTATTGTGTTTGATGATACACAGGTGTCGAACTGTCCTTCTGCGTGGTTGGTGCAAGGCTGGGACAACCGCTTGCTCACGGGTAAGCCTTGGATATCCCATGGTAGTTCGTCCTTGTTCAGTCCCTTATGGGACATTCGATGGTTGGTCGCCGTGGCCTGCAAAACCCTCGTGGTTTTGGTTTACCTAGGTTAACTTGGTTTGTTGTTTGTTTGTTGATGTTATACCCTTTCTTTATGCGAGGCTTCCGGCTTCGGTCGTGGCCTGTAAATTTTGATTTTTGTTCTAGTTTTTGTGTATAGAAAGTTTAAAAGAAGGAAGGCTGGTAAAGCCTTACTCTATTAACTCTTGAAGCCGAGAGGCATTAGAAGGAGCTTAAACTCTTTCATTTGATAACTCTGTTGTAAATTTTGATATACTAGGGTTTTACCCTAACTTGGCGATATGAAGATGTATTTACTCTTTATTTAAATTATCTTTTATTTACAATGTAATACTGTAATTTATTTGGTTATTACTTATATTGTATAATGGGTGGTTGAGCTTGGTGAATCGAGCATGTCTATACTCTGTTAGTTTATTTCCTGCGAGTTATTACATTTGAATTTACCCTGTAATATTATTTGAATGTCACCTGTTTAGGATAACTGTACATTGTTTTTATACTATCTTACTTTAATTCTCTCTGTTCTAATAAGATTGTAAATATTATTTTATAATTGTTAACCTTCAGAAAATAAGTAATTTAATGTTCTTAGAGTTGTACTTATGTAACTAATAGTTACATCTTTAAAATACAAAATCTGTATTTACTTGATATTTATTATAGTGAGAAAAGAATGTTATTTTACTTGCAAGTAATGTTGCTCCTATAATTATATATATTATCTTTATTCTTAGTCTATTTATAGGTGTATAATGAGAAAGTATTCTATTGTTGTATTCTTATGCTCTCTATACTAAATAATTTATAAGAAGTCCCTTCTGTATTCTATGTTACCTTGTTTATATTATAATATTAGTATTTATAAAATAAAAGAAATAACAAACTAACTATGTTCTTTCCTTTAAAATATATTGTAGTGTTTGTTTAAATTTTATGAGATAGGTTAGTAGCTGTAGATCTTGTTTAAGTTCAGCTAGATAAAAATGAAAGAATTATTTACATTACTAGCCATAAATAAAATCTTAAACCAATTAGTTTTATCTTTAGAAATAAATCTAGGTTTATCTACCCTTACTCACAGTTTGATTGCTATAAATACACTAGTTATTTATCCTAAACAGGAAAAGAAATAAACTGTAGAGTTTGAAATGCATTTTTATTTAACCTAACACTACACATTTTAACTATTATATTCTTTTCCTTTGGTTTCAAAATAAATATAAATATTACTGAAATAAATGCTGTATAGAGAACTGTTTTATCTACCAAAACATACTACTGTTAGTATAATGATATAGCTTCCTTTCATTTTCTAATAATATGACAATCACAGTCTAGGTCTAACACTACTCCATGTACAAAATAATATTTCTTCTGATAACAAATAAAAGAAAACATTTTAGCAATTGAGCTAACATCTTATTTTATATTTACATCATACTTTCTTCATTTAAATACACCTCTTGTGCTAGAGTACGATTTGGATTACTCCAGATGGGGAAAAACAAAGGTAGGATTTGTTTCTCATTAAGAATAATTTTATTACTCAACAAACTAAGATATTCTATCCTCTAAGTTTACATCATAACCTGGAAATGCATCATTCAATCACACACAGATATTAACACAGAAATTAGTAAATAGCAGAACATGTTCTTAATGCTTGGTCAATAACAGCAATGGGAGGCCGTTCCTCCCTGCCAACTCCTGGAGAGCGCTCAAACAACAACTCCTCAGGACCCCCGAGCCTGCTCTGGTCTCCCTGGCTAGAACTAGGTGAAGCAAATAACCAAGTACTAGTCCTGAGACTCAATACCAAACCTGAAATCGTCAGACAAATCTCTCAGCTAGAAAGCTGTATCAGATCAATTTACTGCATTTTATCTCTCAAACACCTTCCTTACAGTTTCCCTTTTTCCCAATGAATTCCTTGAAGTGCATTCCTCCTGAATGATTCTTCTCTTGGAAAATATCTGAGCAGCCTCAGCTCTCTACATTGGGCACTTTTAAAAGATTTCCTAGGTCTTTTTGGGTTAGTTGTTATTAATTGAGCCACCTACTCTAATCCCACTTTCTTGGGGGATCATAACCCCAAATGTAGGGAAGTTGCCACCTGCAACATAGGAAGTGTTTGAGGATGCTGCCACTTGTCCTTTTTCTCTCCACCTGGTTCCTTCCACCAGTTTGACCAGTAACACTCTTATTAACAGCTCTCCCAAGATGTTGTCTCCACTTTTATTTATTAAAAATAAAATATTCAAAATTACATTCCACATATTTTGACTCTGCTGAGTCATCAGTTTCAACTTAGCATTAAATTTAATATAATGTCTTAGGAATCAATTTAAAAAAAATAACATTATTTTACAAAATTGGGGTATGTGACAATCATCATAGTCATCCTCCTCCTCATCATCATTGTTCATCGTCATCGTCGTCATCATCATCATCGTCTCCATCGTCATCATCATTGTCATCGTCATCATCAACATCATCATCATCATCGTCGTCGTCGTCATCATCATCGTCATCATCGCCGTCATCATCACTGTTCATCATCATTGGTCATCATCATCATCATTGTCTTCGTTATTGTTGTCATTGTCATCATGACCATCATTATCGTCGTCATCATCATCACCATCATCCTCATGATCATGATCATCACCATAATCATCATCAACATCATCGTCGTCGTCATCATCATCATCATCATCATCATGGTCATCATCATCATCCTCATCCTCATCATCATCATCACCATCATCATCATCATTGTCAACATCATTTTTCATCATCATCGTCGTCGTCATCATCATCATCATTGTTCATCATCATCATCATCATCATCGTCATTTTCTTAATTTCAGGTAGGGTATGATTTAATCAACCTATGATGAGAGAATGAAATGCAATCATCATCGTCGTCGTCGTCGTCGTCGTCATCATCATCATCACCGTCATTGTTCATCATCATCATTATCATCATTGTCGTCATCGTCATTGTCATCGTCATCATCATCGTCATCATCATCACAATAATCATCATAATCATCATCGTCGTCATCATCATCATTATCATCATTGTCATCATCATCATTGTCATCGTCATCATCATCGTCATCATCATCACAATAATCATCATAATCATCATCGTCGTCATCATCATCATCATCATCATCATGGTCATCATCATCATTATCCTCATACTCTTCATCATCATCACCATCGCCATCGTCATCATCATTTTTCATCATCATCGTCATCATCATCATCATCATTGTCCATCATCATCACATCATCATCAGCATCATCATTGTCCATCATCATCGTCATCGTCATCATCATCATCATTGTCCATCAACATCGTCATCATCATCAGATCATCATTGTCTTAATTTCAGGGAGGGTGACGTGTTCTTTGTGTGTGTGGGGGTGTGAGAGAGAGAGAGAGGTAGGGTGACGTGTTATTTGTATGTGTGTGTGTGTGAGAGAGAGAGAGAAATTGTGTGTGGGCGAGAGAGAGAATTGGAGAGAGAGATTGTGTGTGACAGACGGAGATACTACATGGTTAGATTGGGGGAGAGAGAGAGAGCGAGAGATAGGGATGGAGGGTTAGGGAGAGACATGGAGAAAGGGGAAGAGGGTTAGGAAAATAGGGGAGGAGGAGGATTACAATTAAGGAGAGGGGGGGTTGAGATGCTTGAAAATGAAAACAAAGCAATGTTTCAAATACTAAACATATGTGCGCACGTATGTTTAACGCATACGCACTCATAAGCGTGATCACGGTTTTAATGCGTACGTGTTAATTTTTTTAACTAAGCGCACACGTGTTTGTAGCGCATACGCGCTGCTTTAAATTTTGAATTTTGGCAAGAACCTTTTTCCAACCTATGTGGTGGATGACTTGGCTGCTTTGGTTTTAGGTTCGGATTGCCAAACCAAGTGGTTTGGACTATCTTATGACAGAAAACATGTTTTGTACCACTTCTCCTATTTCATGCATGATTTTGCATATGCCACGCTTGTCCACTGCTAATGAAAATCCACACACTTGTGAAACTTTGTTTGTAGATTCTGAATAAGTAATTTTTATTTAAATCTATTATCTTTTTCTATTTTTTATTTAATTTTAAATTGACTAACGTCAATCTAACACAAAATGTAGGATATTTGCTTCAGCTATAACTTTTGATTGGCTCACCTATTTAGAAAACGGAAAAGAACCCGCACAAGAAGACACAAAGACCTACATTCTAAAACAAAATATCGTTCATTGACTATGTTAAGAGCAAGATGTCATGGACCAATGATCAACCTTGTCATTTTAGGGCGTCACTGACTTCCTTAATGTTAAAAAAATATATAACATAAATAAATATGGAAAAATAATGCACACCTGTTATCTACAACTCTATATAATTTTTTTTTACAAAATTTCACCATTTGCATACCAAAAGCATGGACCAACGCAAACATATTCATTATTTTTTGGAAAAAAAGTAACATACCAACCTTAGAAGAACCTCATTTTTGGGGATTTAAACTTAATTTCCATAAATAAAAAATATATATTCCGGAAGGTAATCCGATTGTCTACGTTTCATATTCTTATGTCATATTCCAAAAGGTTGTGTAGGTACCTCTAATATTTCTTTTAGACGTTCATATTTCTAAGTGACCAACATTAGCTTGCACCAACCCCTAATGGTGCAACTAGATTATTTTGTGATTGCATTTTAAATGAAAAATTAATATTGTGTTTGTATTGATGTTTACTTTGAGACATTCTTAGGCACTAGAGTCCATCATTATTGAAAAATTAAGATTGTGTTTATATTGATGTTTACCTTGAGACATTTTTGAATTCCTTGACAATGGTATCTGCTAAGAACAATGGTCCCAATGGACTAGGAGGAAAAATATAAAGCAATCTTAATAGATATGCATGGCTAACAATAAGCTTTGTGTGCATTCTATATATATTTATATTTTTGGGTTAGGGAAACTTGTATGGTATATGAATGAAGCTAAAACTGAAATAGATTACTAACTTTAATGGGTAGTAGTAAATCTTGCCCCATACCACCCTAAATTTGAATGTTAGAACGATATGTCCAATAACAAGTAGAACACTAACCTTATAACAATGCAGCTGAAGCAATAAGATCATTTTATTGATCGTGGAGTCCTCTTCAAGAATGCAAGCTCCGAATATTCCGCAAAGGGTGAATTGTTACATTGGCAATGAACATAAATAGATTATACCTTGCACATTATAAGCTCGTGTAAAGATTTAACAAGCGGTTTACTTTTTAGAAGTAACTATGTTGGTTGAAATAGAGGGAAGATAGGTGGCATTGAAGTAACTATGTTGGTTGAAATAGAGGGAAGATAGGTGGCATTGTTATGTGCAGTTTGTGTGAAAGTGGAACTAGCAGTATCTAGTAGTTGGGAGTCCATATTTAATGGAGATTCATTTTGTAATTAAATTAATGTACAATTTGTGTGATAA
>LPNX010930108.1:0-11884 GCA_001517045.1 Pseudotsuga menziesii | reverse complement strand
AACAATAAATGGCATAGTTTACTTTGCAGATAAGTCAAGTCTTAAACCAAAGGGAATGGGCACCATTCGGCTGAAGATGCCTGGATTCCCTGATTTCTTGTTATGGAAGTTATGGAAGTTATTGCTTAACTACATCTTGATTAAGATTTAAATGAGCTTAGTTAAAAGAACCATTTAACTAAACTTATTTAAATCTTAATCGAGATGTATTTAAACATAACAATATAGAAAAAGTCAGCTAACCCTCCATGTACCTTTTTTTTCAATGTCTTAAAAACATAAATATTTAAGTTTCTATGTCAACAGATAGTAAATTTGGAGATCAGCATATACAAGTACATAAGATGATGTATCTTATATTATGAAGCATGGTTTAAGTGTTTTAATTGGTATGACCCAATGTATTATAAGTATAGATAGTTAATTTGTGACTTAATATAATCATTAATTTGTATCATTAACTATTGTTTGCCTCATCTTTCTGCAATAAAAAAATCTTTCAATTTGAGAAACTTTTTACCAACTATTCCAAACAATAGACTTGCCTCATCTTTCTGCAATAAAGAAATATTTCTTACCATCTGAGAAAATTTTTACCAGATGATACAATATAAACACCTTAATTACTTAACTAAAAAAAATATAAACCTCTTAAAACACAATCTCAAATACCAAATTAATCTAAACCTATTAAAACACAAGCAAATGCCAAATGCCAAATTGTGTATCAGTGTACACTGTGCCTTACTGTGATATGAATCTGTCCTCAGCAAGCTACTCTAGGCTTGACACGCAGGTTTAAACCATCCTCAGTCATCTGGAGTGTCAGTGAGATACGATACCTCACTGCCTTACCTTCAACTAATTCAAATTTGAAGAAACGAATAAGTACAGCAGCAATAATTTGCATTTGCATGTATGGAAACTCCTTACCGAGACAAATACGAGGTCCGGCCTGCAAACCAAACATAAACCTTATCGATTTCAAGGCACGGTAAGAGATGCTTTTTTCAAAAGAGTAAATATCATGGTTAGGCTGCTTACTTGAAATGCAGTGAATTTGAATGGTGACTGGGGCTGGAAAATTCCATTTTGAAGCCATCTCTCTGGCCTAAACTCCTCTGCATCACTACCCCAGAGATCTGTCATTCTTCCCATGGAGTAAGGCACATAGGCGACTGTATCACCTTTCTTGACTTTGAATGTGTTGGGAAGGATATCATCAGAAACTGCAACCTTTTCATCCTACACTTTATTTTATTTTTTTGTCAAATTTACAATGGGCCATATCCTTTGATCTTTAAAATAAACACAAAGGGAAAGAAAGTATAGTGAGTTTTGCCTCTTCTAAACTCATACATGAATCCAAATTCAAATGAACGTATCCATCTTTTTCCAGAAGGCAAGTCATAAGAGAAATACTTTTTGAGAAAGCCTACAAATACAAATAAGATATAGTATTTTACCATGTCCTCACATCAAATCCAGTACATGCCCAACACAAGGAAAATAAGATATAGTATTTTACCATGTCCCCACTGGAAATCCAGTACATGCCCACAAGAAAAGGGAGCAGTGTAAGTAGGGGACTATTTTGGTTTACAGGAAATCTAGTACATGCTCACAAGAAAAAGGGAGCCATCTAACTAGGGGAAGATTATTTTCAGGCTGATTTTCAGTCGGAATATTTAACTCATAAAATCTATAATTTTGTTGTTTGTTGAGAAATTTTAAGCATAAAAATGAAATCACATAACAGAAAAACCCTAACACTCACACGAAAACCCAACAACATTCACACTGTAAAATTTAGCAGTGTTTTTGCTCATTTTAAAAATTCTTTGAAAATTCATAGCTAAAAATTAGAAAAAACCAACACAAAACAAAAGAAAAATCCTCCCAAGAAAAGAAACAAGGCTAACAAGATACAATTACTCATGCACAATAATCAGTCATGAGGAGAACGATAAGTTTAACTAAATCCCTGAAGAAAGATACACATGTCTTACCAAAGGAACAGCTAGGTATAAGCGTAAGCTCTCTCTTAAAGTTGCACGAAGATATTGCATCTTATCCAATACAGTGTGTATCAGACTTTCTGAAAACATACTGATCGATTCTTCAATGGTTGCAGATTCATTGTCCTTCACTAGGTCAACACTTGCCATATATACCCCAACAGTTTGTTATTTCATGACCTAGTGAAGGACAAATCTGCAGTGCAATTACTGCATTTCATCTTCATTATCCTTTAATCTCTCTCACAAAGAAAAATATCAACTTACTAAGATATCCTTATTAAAAGGCCTTACTTTAAAAGGGAATTGTACCATCTAAAACAATTCAACCAAATATTCCTTTCAATGTAACCAATTTATAGCATACATAATTTCACTTATATGATTGTATCACGCCTAATACTTTACAAAACCCCTTTTAGTAAAAATCAACCTAAATCAATTTACTAACTAACTTCACATATAAAGGTAAACAAGGTACTCTGTCCTCTCAAGAAATACTTACCTTGTATACATATGACATCTATGTTTGGAATTCAACCATTATTCAAGAAACTGTATGAGTCTAATCCCTCCTTGTTTTCTCCCAAACAAAATAAGAGCCATGATATTATTTTAAACAAGAAACATATTTAGTTAATAGCTTACTTCAATGCCATAGTAATAAATTAACTTACCTTGAGTTTTTCTAAGGAATGCACTCTATAACTACCATTGTGACCATTTTTAAACCAGTACATCCTCACATCCTCATCTCACATGGCTCACAGAAAGTTGCATTTCAGTAACAACATAATGAAAAGGGAAATTCTTCTATAAGAAATAGTTTTCAGCATGTAAGAGGATAGACAACGCACTCTCTCGTTCAATATTTTCTTCGCTTAACTTTACAGGAATCTACATAAAGTTTAATGTAGATGGGCTCACACCCCTCACTCCACCGGGCATGTATGCAAAGAAAGTACAAATAAAAAGATGAAATTTACCCTCGTCACTACACTCAAAGCAAACATGCATTATGAACATAAGAAAATAAAAGAATAAAAAAGAAAAGAATCTGGGCATTTCTCCTCAAAAAATTCCAAGCCTAAACATCGAACCATGAATATTATATTATGTAGTAAATAGCTATGCATCGTTGGCCCTCTGCAAGAACGATCTTTCTTCTTCTTTTTTTTTTAACAAAATCAAATGGTATAGCCATATTTTAATTCGACTCCACCTATGAAGAATTTTCATGCGGATAAAAGTAAACTTTGAAAAAAAAATAGCGCTGTTTCCTTCCTAGGAACTACCAATTTTCGCAGAGAAGTAAATATTTTCTTAAAGAAACAATCATTAAAATTAAGAGATGCACCTCTGCAAATTTAAGGGTCTATGCCACACTGTGTACTGTGTATAGGACCTCCTTCGCTTGTAGTAATATTATCTCATTTTAAGTCATTTTTTTACATGACCGCCATTACACCCAAGTTAATGGTATATCTGCGTTGCAAGCTGTTAGATATACTTCTAGAGTTTGCAAGCTGTTAGATATACTTTTGAAATTTACTTTCCCTGGCCTCTCTTCCACGCCCAACAAAAGTCTCGAGAAAGCAAATCCCACTGAATTCCAAAAGAATGGAATGGTTGTCCTTCTCTCAACAAGAAAATGGCGATGGTTCAAAACATAATGACTGGGTCATGCCAGACCTTGGCTTCTTATTTCCTCGTATTTTATCGCCACCATTGCAAGAAAATGGAGACAGTTCTTATTTTGAAGAAACCCTAGCCGTTATCGTAATCTCTTGGTCGTATTAATACATTTAACTATTTCACCTACCCTTCTTTTGATATAAGATTAAGGTGAATACTATGATAAACAGATGGGATGTTACAATAATATTCAATGATGGTATAGAATAATTAATATACCAATTAAAACTAACAAGAAAACACTTTTTATACCTATTACATGAATTGTACTTCTATTTTTCTTCATAATCAATCACTATTATTAGAATGAAGATCATGTGCATGTTATTGTAGTCATCTTAGTTTATATTGAAGAACTATTAATTATTGAGAATAATCTTTAATCCCAAATGAAAGCACATATACACAACACATTTCTTTCACTACATACCATTTCATTAAGATCATTAGATGAAGCATAAAAGAAACACATACAATACAAATAAAAAAAGAACACCACTATACATGGTTCACGGCAACCCCCAACCGTTGGGGCTACATCCACCTGAATTGTTAATCTCTTAATTATTTATCAACAAGAAGATTACAATTCTGCAACACAACAATTGCAGTTTGCTTCCCTTTTCTCAAGGGCTATTTTGCACAGAACATTTTCAAAACACTCTACATCCTTATCACAATGCTTCTATTCTTAATCTTAGACTAATTGAATACAACAATTTCCTATTTATACTATTATTAGTCAACATATTAAAATCTTTAATCAATATAGAATGAAAATTCCAACATTGTGGTTCATGGGTTGGGTCTAAGCCCTTCCTCTATATATTACTTTTACCTATACTATTGTAGCTAGTTTAGCTTCCCATTAAACCCAGGGAAACAAAATCTTAGCTAAATGGCTAAACCCCATTTAGATTATATATATTAAAAAAATTCATTAATTATATAGGTAGGCCTTACCAATTCTCTTCATACTTAATTTTCAGTTAAGAAAATTACATCCAACAAACAATACAAACATATATTAATTTTCCCTCACTGAACATTCCTATATGACTTCACACTAAGGTAAGACACCCTCTCATGTATTCCATTTATTGAAGGTAATGGAATAAGACCATCCGACAAGATATACAAATGAATAACAACTGAGAAATAGGTCGCTTCCTCACTGGCTTAGACTCGCTCAACCATAATATGCAAAGTTGCTATGGAATAATAGCCTAAGTCTGGCTAATTTTATCCGTTACATTTAAATCTTGATATAAATATCAACAAAATATAACAAGAGAAAAATACTAACAATCTAGGGTTATGCTTGGGATCTAATAAATTACTAATGGTCACGCTCTGCAAAACAAGAAACTGACCCAACTGAAAAAGATATATATGCACTCCTCTCTTTCTCCATTGATCTGCAAGAACAAGGAGCCGAATCCAAGACAGAGTTTCGTTCTCTTTGCCCCCTCTCCCTCTGAGCCAGAGCCGAATCCATTGGCCCGTCTTTTACATCTACAAGCCAACCCTAATTTCTATGTTCGTTATAATATTCATATTTGATTTTTCCACAATATATCTCATATATATAATAATGCATACATAAATGTTTCCATATATATCCATAACTATCGATCCATTCTTTTATCATAAAATTGATTTTTTTTGCCATGGCTGGAGGGAGTAGAGGGGATGCTACATTAAAATTGGTTTTATTTAATTTTTATTTTATACAAAAGTTTGATTATGAACAAAATTTAAAATGGTAAAAAAACAACTAAATTAATATTTTATACAAAATATAAATACTCATAAAATAAACAACATACAAAATATAAATATATTACCAATAATCATATTAATATATTAATATATTGGAATACTTTTATAGGCATATATTTGACACTAGCACAAATACTTAAGTTGTGGGTGGTAAACACCTATATGTTACAAGTTAAGTGTCACTACTTATTCTCACTTTATTCTAATTAAATGAGTTATATCTCACAAAGTGCGAGGCATCAACCAAAAGTTATACATGCATCATCTACAAGTTAATCATGTATACACATTTCTTTTACTACACACCATTTCATCAATCATTAGATGAAGTAGAAAATAAACACATACAATACAAATAAAAAATGGACACCACTATACGTGGTTCACCCCAACCTTGGGGCTACATCCACCATAATTGTTAATCTCTTGATTATTTATCGACAAGAAGATTACAATTTTCTAGCACAATGGTTGCAATTTTCTCCCCTTTTCTCAAGGGCTCTTTTGCAAAGAACATTTTCAAAACCCTCTACATTTTTTAATTTTAGACTAAATGAATACAACAATTTACCATTTCTACTATTATTAGTTAACATATTCGAATATTTAATCACTATAAAATGAAAACTCCAACATTATGGTTCATGAGGTTGGGTCTAAGCCTTTCCTCTATATACTACTTTTACCTATATCATTCTACCTAATTTGGATTCCCATTACACCAAGGGAAACAAAATCTTACCTAAATGGATGAGCCCCATTTGGATAATTTATATACATTAGAAAAGTTCATTAATTCAATAGTTAGGCCTTACAAATTCTCTTCATACTTAATTTTCAGTTAAGAAAATTACATCCAACAAACAACACAAACATATATTGATTTTACCTCAGTAAGCATTCCTGTATCACTTCACACTAAGGTAACACACCCTCTCATTGAGTCGAGCAGCATGGGCACTAAGGTAACACACCTTCTCATTGAGCCAAGAGGCGCTCTACATCCCAGTATGGGGGAGATCTTGTAACGTGATGTAACGTTAGTAACCTTTGTTGGCAAAAAATAATAGTGATAGTGAATATTATGGGAGAGATCTTGTAATATGATGTAACATTAGTAAAGTTGGTAACATGTTGGCAAAAAATAATACTGATAGTGAATATTATGGGAGAGATCTTGTAACTTGATGTAACGTTTGTAACATGTCGGCAAAAAATAATAGTGATAGTAAATATTATGGGAGAGATTTTGTAACAAAAAATAAAAAATAATATCACTTTCCTAACGTTATTTTTATTAATAATTTTTTTTTTATAATAGGCCAAAATAAATGTCGGCCACAAAAAAAATCTAATATGGGGGAGATGTTGTAGTCTTCCTACCTAACAAAACAATAAAAAAGTAAAAATTTAATTATTCGTAAAAAAAATATGTGGGTCAAGAAAAAAACAAAAAATTGAATTATCCGCAAAAAAATGTTGGCCTTGCACATGGTTTTAAAACCATGTGCAAGGCATTCTAAACAACCCATGGTTTTATTGTACATGGTTTAGGAGGCTTTGCACATAGTTTTTAAACCATGTGCAAGGCCTCCTAAACAACCCATGGTTTTATTGTACATGGTTTAGGAGGTCCTTGCAAATGGTTTTAAGACCATGTGCAAGGCCTCCTAAACAACCCATGGTTGTAGGAGGGCCTTATGATATGGTTTTAAAACCATGCGTGGTGAAATAATGCAATGTTAGTTCCTAACAAAATAAAAAATAATAAAAAATATTATATGTCCGCCATAAATGATATTAAATATTAATAATAAAAATATTATATGTGGACCTTAAATAAAAAGATGTGTCTTTTGATTTGAATCAAATCAATGGATACCTAAAAAGAGGTTTGCACCTCTAGAGATTTGATCCATCTCGGCGCTTGATAGAGCCTAGGATTTGGATCTACACTAGTTTATTCCAGTTATAGAAGAGAATGGGACAAGACCACCCCACATGATATAAAGTTGAATAACAAATGATAAATAGGCCGCTTCCTCACTAGCTTAGATTCGCTCAACCATAATATCCAAAGTTGCATATGGAATAATAACCTAAGTATGGCTAACTTTCTCGGCTACATTTAAATCTTGAGATAAATATCAACAAAATATAACATGAGAAAATACTAACAATCTAGGGTTATGCTTGGGATCTAATAAATTACTAATGGTCACTCTCTGCAAATCAAGAAACTGACCAATGTGAGAAGGAGAAAGAGAGCCATACTCTCCATTTCATTAAGTTATGCAAACATAAACAAATCTGAAAAAGATATATGCACTCCTCTTTTTCTCCATCGATCTACAAGAACAAGGGGCCGAATCCAAAAGAAAGAGCTACATTCTTCTCTTTCCCCACTGAACTATTCAACAAGTGAACATAACTAAGAAATATTTAAGCTCTTTTCTCCCCCACATACTGTTCCAAATAAAATAATTATAGAGTTAAGAGCTATACTCTTCTATTCCTGACGAGATGTGCAAAACAAAGAGCAATGTGCAGAAGGAATGGACTTATGCCCTCTCTCCTTCTCAAGGTGAATTTATGGTAGGGTGATTAAGGATAGATAACGCCCTCCTCTGTTAATGCAAGGAAAATTAAAATATTTTATATATACAAGCACGAAAACCACATACTTATCAATTTGAAAACCTCCATTGCGGAAATCCATTTTCCCTCTGTTGGAGTTCTTGGAAAAAATATTTCCCAAAAATAAAAGAACAGGTTGACTCTCTCCTAAAGAGGTTGAATCTCTTTCCTCATTTAAAAATGCACAATTTTTCTAAAATTCATATGCTGAAATAATAATAAAGAAGAAAAACATCACGACCATTAAAACCTAGCACTCTCATGTTTGTGGTAGCCACAACAAAGAGACGAGTGTACCCTAATCGGTATCTTCCTTGTCAGGTCACTTCTCCATGTATGGGTCAGTTGTTGTCTCCACACCAGTTAAGAAATATGATTCCCTCTCTCCCACAAGATGGAGTTCCATTCTCTTCTCCCTGTCCCTCGATCTAGACTGACCCGTCTTTTACATCTATAATCCAACCCTAACTGCTCTATTTGTTAAAAGTTTCATATTTGAATTTTCCACAATATATCTCATATATAAGAATGCATACATAAAATTTTCTATATATGTCCATAACTAATAATTGAACCATTATTTATGATAAAATTGATTTTGTTCTGGAGATGGCTCGAGGCAGCAGAGGGGATGCTACATCCTCCCTCCTTAAAGGTACATAGTCCTCGATGTTGATGTACTTCAAATCCCAATCTTCAACATACATTTACCCTTCATATTTCATGGTGATCAATATGCAGCATGTGACAAATTATTTAATGCTGTTGCAGCAGCATTGTGAGTCATTGGATCTCAAACAAGTTGAGATCCAATGACTCACAGTGTTGCTACAACAACATTAAATAACCTGCCGCATGCTATATAATTTTCGCCATTTTTCATTGCTTGATTAGCCATTTCCTCATAATGTATTTAATACTTGTCTCTCACATAACTTGCAATATATGCGAGTACTACATGACACATATATAATCCAAATCTATAGCCAAATTAGTGCACAACATCTCTTAGTTATCATAATTATATAAAATTGATTATCTAAAGTGGGATTGTCCATGCATTATCATTTAATGGACACATAATTTTGTTTGTTTTAAAATCAATGCCTATACAATTTGAATGGTAATACCTTTTCTCAATTACTTTTAATAATTTGCATTTGTTTCACAACCTAAGTAATCACAACAAATTAACATAACATCTGCATAATCATAACTTTCCCACATGCTTTGGGAAACATATGCTAATTAAAAGCATTACCAATGGAAAAATTAATAATATTTGCCTCCACATTGTTACAAGAAGATTCACTTCATGTATAACTTTACAACAATATTTTCATCATTCATCGTATCATGATGAGTAAAATACCAAAAAACACACACCTACCTTTTATATTACATTGATGTTCCAAAAAAATCTTGGTTGAAATTATTTTTCAAGAATTTTGGCATGCATATATACATGAGGGTCATCTCCTCACTAAACCAATATTTCATGTGCAAGCCTCCTCAACCTGTATATATTTTATTTATCTGATACAAGGGCGATACCCTTTATCTAATTTTACAACTCTTGGATGTATCTCCTACAAAGAGCCCGAAGTATTAAAATCACACATGATATCACTACAGAACCTAACACCTCACTTGGGTGCTCTCTAGAAGTTTTCTTAAGATCCTAACACCTCTCAAGGGTTCTCACTGGAAACCATGTACTATCTTATCAAAATTCTAGAGCATAAACAGTTTAGGTGCTCCAAAGTTAACATGCTCAACACCAAACTCAATTTCTTTTACTTAATCACATAGTTTAAATATCCAATGTTCTTCTTCCTTTTCATTAGTTAGTTAATTCTATATACTTTGTTTTAAAAAGATTTGTTTAGTGTAGAATTTTTTTTTTCTTAGAAGTTAGAGCCTTAAAACCTAGGGAGTCCCTCATGGTCACATCAAAAGTTTTGTAGCTCTATATCTAATTAATATTTAATTGTATTAAGCTCACTCTTCTTATTGTAGTTTTTATGTATATTCATTTTCAGTTCTTCAATTATGGCCTTTTTGGTACTACCATAGTTCATTATGTGCAATAATCTCAAAGCACTGTTAATTACAACAACATATGTTTGATATCATTTCAAAAGAAACATTAATTGTGAAAAATATCATAATAATCACAGAGCATATTTAATGTTCCAGAGCCTACCATCTCCACATCAAACCAAACTGTTTATCACTCGGATCATTTTTTTATGTTTATGAACCCACTGGATCAACACCATATCAATATGGTAACTCAAAAAATCATAATGTTATAGAGCTTACCTTCTCAATATCAAGGCATATTTATCTAATTCTTCCATAAATCAAATAACATTATTACACATCCAACATATTTAATGACACTTTATCACTATGCCTAATTTGATACTTCTTGTATCTATGCATGTACAAACCATTTCAAAATAATTTATGAAACAATAGCCTTGTCGCAGATATGCCAAATACACAATTGATTTCTAAAAAAATCTAGAGTTATCGTATGGCAAACATTTCAATAAAAATTTTCAAAAATTCTCTCACCATGTCTAGTTATCTAAACGATGGTTTTCCATAAATGCAATTGATTTATCAACATATAACATCTTGCTAACCTTTCATAATAATCCAGGAGTCATACTAGTTCTAGATGTTACCTTTTCGATTGATAAGTTTATCCTTTTGTTCTCTTATCTTATTGATTCCCATGTAACGATGCTTCTTGTTAACACATGTACCTGTACATTACACTAACAACTTTTTGCAAAAGTTATTCACATTAGGTCCTCTTTTGTCAATGTAAAAGTTACATAACAACAAGTTCCTTTCGTGATGCATTTAAACATCAATATTTATAGAATGCACAATTTAAATATAACAATATCTATCTTTATGCACAATCCTTGTGCAACTATCATACATAATCTGCACGAAATCAAGGTCATGTCATTATAGTCCAACTTGTCATTTTGGTCGTTCTGTATGTATTAGTTACTTCTGCTTGCATATGATACTCATTAACTTTCTCTTTCAATATGCTAATCATAAGTTTGAGCTTACTTTAAATAAGCTTGAATTAGCATTACCGAATTACATTATCTTCACTTCAGTTTGGTGAAGTTTCTTGTTAACAAGTGTACCTTTACATTACACTTATAACCTTTGCAAAGGGTCATTTACATCATATTTTCTAAATTAATTTTAAACAAGACGTAAAATTATATATATCAAGTTTCTTCTCAATGTATTTAAACACCAAAGAGACACAACATGCACGATCTAAACATAATAATAAATATCTTTTATCCTTAATCCTTGTACATTTATCATACTTGCTAGACATAATAATAAATGTCTTCATGCTTAATCCTTGTACATTTATCATACTTAATCTTGTCAAAATCAAAGTATGAATGTATACTCTTTCCATGACTACACTTGTATGTGAATTATTTCTACTTGCATGTATCACTCATTGACTTACTTTTTCAGCATACTAAGCATAATCTTGACAAATTATACATACATTAGCATAAGCATATCCTTGCATATTTTTTCTAAATTTATCCACTCGTCAAGCTCAATATAATTATTAATAACATTATAAATGTCATCCATAACTTAGTCATTTTCATGGTGTTAGTTCAAGTTACAAGTTATAAAACTTCACTAGTCATTACCACGTTTATTTCTTATTTATTTGAAAGTAATAT
>LPNX010930088.1:273406-360906 GCA_001517045.1 Pseudotsuga menziesii | reverse complement strand
GATGATGGCAATGATGGCAATGGTGATGATGATGATGATGATGACAACGATGAAGGTGATGATGATAACGATGGTGATGATGAAGGTGATGAAGATGAAGAAGATGAAGATGATGTTGATGGTGATGATGATAAGAAGAATGAGGATGGTGGTGGTGGTGATGATGATGATGAAGGTGATGATGATGATGATGTTCATGATGTTGATGGCGATGATGATGACTTAGATCCAAGATCCAAGAGTGGAGGACTTAGATCGTAAGAGTTTGGAGGATAATGGTCCATGCAAGGGCGTGATAGCATCAAAATTATTTTTAGTCACTAACTAGAATGTCATTAAGAGGTCATGCGTGATGGTTTGAGGAATTTTTACTATCAATGATATGTTTACAAACCTCTTGTAGGGATTAAAGAAATTCTTTCCTCCTGTGATCAGGTCTATAGCCTAAAGAACCATGCTTGATGCTTAGAACATCCAATTATGATATAACAAAGGCTTTGGTCATAAGTTGTTACTCTAGGACTCATGTCTCATGTACAATGTCCTAAAAATTAACTAGCCTTACCATTAAGAGGTCATGTGTGTAGTTGTTTAAAAAAAATTGATGATCATTTGATGCTTACAACCTTCATGTAGGGCCAAAGGCAACTATTTCCTTCGGTGATCATGTCTACAACATAGAGAACCACACCTATTGCTCAATACATCCAATAAGGATATAACTCCGAGTTTTACATCGTCTATACAAAGGGTAGGCCTTGTGGTCTAGGCCATGCTTTATGACCAAATGCTAGAGACAAAGGCCCTAAGACCCGTTCCTCTATGAATCATGTATCACGTATCATGCACATGCTCTTAAAAACCAATTTCAAATAAATTTTTATAAAAAAATTATTATTTGTCTCAGGCCTACAGTTGATTAATTGTCTCTATGATTTATATAGGTTTGTTTAGTTGGTGTTTTATGGATTTTTTTCAATCCTCCATGAATTCACGGAGGATTGAAAAAAATCGGGCAGCATTTCTGCTTGCCCGAGACACATTTCAAAAATAAACCGGCAGCATAAACCCTACCGGTTGACATAATTTATTTATATATATATATAACAAATTAATAAAAAAATTCAATTTAACTACAAATTTTCAAAAATCCGGCAGCATTTCTGCTTGCCGGTACACATTTTAAACATGAAAATTATAAAAATATAAATTTACTAAATTTGAAAACAAAACTATAAAAACATACATTTACTAAATTTGAAAACAAAATTATAAAAATATACATTTATCAAATTTTATAAATTTATAAAAAAAAAATTTAAATTCCATTTAAATTGAAAAACAATTTAAATGGTTACCTCTTTGCTCTGACATTGTGATGAGGATGGGTTGCTTTGGGGGGATGGTCGCTGTTCCTCGGTCGAGTTCGCTGTCCCTCGGTCGAGCTCTGTCCCTCGGTCGAGCGATTGAAAATGACAAATGGGGCCCCGGCGGCCCCATTTTATAATTTTTTTAGAAAAAGATACCTCGACCGAGGTATGGACCTCGGTCGAGCTATGTACCTCGACCGAGGTACATACCTCGGTCGAGGTATTTATTAACCCTCGGTCGAGGTTTTAATACCTCGACCGAGGGTTAATAAATACCTCGACCGAGGGCTGAAAAATACCTCGGTCGAGGGCTTTATAAAACCTCGGTCGAGGTTTTAATACCTCATTCGAGGGTTTATAAAGCCCTCGACCGAGTTACGCTTTTTTGTTTTTGGCAAGATGCACTTGCCAAAAAGTGTTACCCAGGTCCGTGGATTCACCCATTTGCAGGATGATGTTATTCTTGACAGAAATGTAAGAACTTCACGAAGGGGGAATGCTGAGAACCTTCGAGTGGGGCTGAAAGGAAGGCATCCTAGCAAAGCGAGATGGATGGAGATTGGTAAAGTGAGGGAAATTTACCCTCACTTACTTGCAGAATAATTCAGGCTTTTGGTGGTCCAAAATTTCTCCAATGGGGAGGATTGATCTGGTGGATTATTCCTCTGAAAGATCCAATATGGTACATGGTTCATAGAAACAGCGTTTGAAGAAATCGAATGGCAAAACAAAATACACAGATCGGAAGCTTTTCTCCTTCCGCAGATCGAAAGCTTTTCTCCTTCCGCAGATCGGAGGTCGGAAGCATTTCCCTTCTACAACGGCGGAAGCTTCCAAGCTTTTCTCCTTCTGCAGATCGGAGGTCGGAAGCATTTCCCTTCCGCAACGGCGAAAGCTTCCAAGATTTTCCCCTTCCGCAACAGCGGGGCTCGGAAGCCTTTCCTCTTCCGCAACGGCGGAAGCCTAACAGACGTTCAGGCGGATTGAAAGTCGAAACGCTTCCGCAGCCGCAACGGTGGAAGCCCAAAAACTTAAAAGATCGGTGAAATCGCTCGATGGGATCGGAAGAAGAAGTGGTGCACCATCCGCAGCGGCGGAAGCCAAAGTAACTAAGACTCCCGACTTGAAAACTAGCCGATAGACGATTGAAATAGAATTCATCGGAACCGTTGCTTATCCTCTTCCGCAACGGCGGACGAGCAGATGACTTCAACCTTCTGACTTAAACCCTGCAAGCAATCGCGCGGGGACGTTTCACAAATGGTTTTTGTAGGATCTTGATGCCGTATGATGCCGCATTGATAGGGAGATGAACAGTCGAGGGAAGTGGGCAGAAGGAGGTGAACAATCGCGTTCTTGAGCGTTTTTCCCATTGTAACGGCAAAGAAGAGTATAAAGGAGAGTTCATGAAGAAGCACATACAATCGGGGGTTTTTCTGAGATATAGAAGCTGAGCAAGTTTGCTGAAAAAAGGATCCACATGCTTTTGAAGTCGACCATCCCTAGTTGTTACTTGGCTTCTTTGATTGTTGAAGTCTAGTTTGTAACTTTCATAGAGGAGGTCTTAAAGACTTTGTTGTTGATACCTAGTTTCTGTGATTGTCAAGAGTCGATCTGTCTTCTCTGTTCTATTTGGCTTCTCTTTGCTTCGAAAGCCAATTTGTATTATTCTAGAGAAGAGGTCTTGGAGACTTTTGCCCATACTGCTGAACTGATTTGCAGAGTCCGGAACCATTTGTACCATTTTTTAAAACAATTCATTGAATCGGTTCCCATTGGAGAGGGACCCGGAGATGTAGCCCAGTGGAGGGGGTGAACTCCGTTATCAATTTCAGTCTATGATTTTGGATTTCTGTGTTTTCTGCTTGACATCTGTTTATCAGTCTTGTTTTTTTTCATTCCTGTTCTGAGCATTTAATTTTCTGTTAATACTGTCCAATAATTAATCTGTTGAATGCATTCTTTTACAACAAACTTTTGATGCACTAAAGTTGAGGTCCTACGGATCACTTGCAAGGAGGAACAATGATGATACTACATACTTTCCTCACGAGGAGGAACGATGAATATATGGACTCTCATCAAAAAGTAAGAACATGTCAAAGATATGGACTCTCTTCGGAAAGGAGGAATGGGTCGAATATATGGACTCTCTTCGGAAAGGAGGAACATGTCAAAGATATGGACTCTCCTTGGAAAGGAAGAACATGTTGAATATATGAAACCTCCTTGGACAAAGGGGGAGCAGGTTGATTATATGGCTCCTACCTAGAAAGGGGGAGTGATGATGAGACTATCATTGATGACGGGATGGAAGTGATGCTCCAATACAAAAGAGGCCAAGTGTGGCTACAGATGCTGATAAGGTCTGACATTCACTTGTGTATGATATCATCATCTTTTGAGGATGGTCTTATAGATAATAACACTCTGCTCTTGAGAGTGATCCTATATCTTACCGAATAAGGATGGTCCTACAAACAATACTCTCGCATGGAGAGTGTACCTACATTAATTTGTAGATGTTGTAGAATAACACTCGCTTGGGAGTGGTCCTAGATTTAAATCTAAGGATGCCTTACGATGAGTCTCTACAGACGACTGGTCCTGCATTTAGGTGTGGACAAGATCTGCAGTTGTAGATGATACTCTTGTATGGAGAGTGTCCCTACATTCATTTGTAACACTCGCTTGGGGGTGGTCCTATCTTTAAAGCTAAGGATGCTCTACGATGAGTCCTTACGGACGATAGGTCATACATTTAGGTGTGGACAAGATCTGTAGTTGAAAATGATAGTCTCTCATGGAGAGTATGCCTACATGCACATGTAGATGTCATAGTATAACACTCACTTGGAGTGGTCCTATCTCTGATAGGATGATTATGTTATACGATGAGTCCTTGCGGACAATAGATCCTGCATTCATATGCAGATGAGATCTACATTCAGTTTTAGATGATATGGTCCTGCATTAATTTGCGGACTATCCATTTGGTCGATACTATGGACCCTCCTCATTAAGGGGGAGTAGGATGATGAGGATTGCATCATCCTTGGACTTATGCCCTAAAGTGATAGGGATTGATCATCCCACAAAGAGATCATGTGTACTGTAGGTAGTGTTGCAGAAAAGGATCGAGAAGATTGAAGTCCTGCTACAAAGGATCAAGAATATTGAAGTGTTGTTACAAAGGATCGAGAAGATCGAAATACTGCTGCAAAGGATTGAGAATATCAAAGTACTTCTGAAAAGGATCGAGAAGATCGAAGTGCTACTGCAAAGGTTCAAGAAGATCGAAGTGATGCTACAAAGGATCAATTGATTGAGTGCTGCAGAAGATGAAGACTCAGTGCTATACAAGATTATCTTCCAGTATTGAAGATATTGCAGATATTCCAGTAATTGTTCCAGTTACTGATGATCATTGAAAACTTCCTATGACGGACAGATTTATTAGCTTGATAATGTTGAAGATGCTCTCTCTCGTTACTCCTATAGTTGATGATGTTGTTAGTAGAATACCCTTTTGTTTGAGGGGGAGTGTTAAAATATTGTAACTTCAAAGGATATTCTAAATGTATTTTACTGATGTACCTTAAGGGAGATGTTCTATTCCTCCTTCGAGATGTTATTATTGTAATTGGTCATCATAGAGTCATGAGGTAAAGCCTCCATTGTAAGTCGGGTCAATAGTACCCTAATGAATATAATATAATATTGTTTTGTGATTTCTTAGGTGAAGTTGGCCCAGTCAGTTTACTGGGGCCAAATTGTTTGGGTAAAATTCAAGTGACAAAAAGAGTATAAATAGAGGATTTGTATTCCTCATTTGAGCACATAGACTCACACTTGTGTAGCGCATAGGAGAGAGAGAGACATACCAGCAAGGACAAGAATACTTGTTCTGGGGTTTTATCTTATACATCTATATAGAGGAAGTTTTGTTGGGTTTTCTTCCCCTTTAGGGTTTCCCAAGATAAATACTGTGTCTATCTTGTGATTGTGTTTCTTTCAGTGATTATGCATGCTACTGTTGTGAATTTGGATTAAACACTAATTATATCTAGATAAGAATATAAAATCTTAATAACATGGATGTCTCATATGATGGTGAATTGAATTTATATTCTAGTTTTGAACAAACTTTCGTTATAGAAGCTATTGAATGTGATGACTGGAAAAGATCCATGCAGAATGAGTATGATGCACTTATAAATAATTGATCCTAGAAGCTGGTTGACCCTCCAGTTGGAACCAAACTAATTGACTGCAAGTGGATATACAAGAATACAAATTATATGGATCACTTGAAAATAACAAAGAAAGGCTCATGGCGAAAGGCTATGCATAGAAAGAAGGAATTGACTATGAATAAACATTCTCCCCCAAATAAAATGGGCTAGCATCTACACTTTTCTCTCCTTGGCCACACAAAATTGGTGGAATTTCCACCAGATGGATGTAAAAACAACTTTCTTGAATGGAGATTTGAAATAAAATGTCTTAATGTCTCAACCATGAGGTTTTGTTGTGAAGGGAAAATAACATAAGGTACGCAAACTTTTCAAATCCTTGTATGGACTAAAACAAGCACCTTGAGCATGGTATGAAAAGATAACCGGGCATCTTCTAAAGCTAAATTTAAAACATTATAACCTTGATGACGCAACATTGTTTGTGAAGAAAGTTGGAATATCTGTTGTGTTTCTTGTGGTGTATGTAGATGACCTTCTGATGACAAGGAACAATGAAAGTTATATAGTATCCATAAAGAAATATTTGAAGAAAGGCTTTGAAATGACTGATCTGGGGCATATTCATTCATACTTAGGAATTGAAGTGACTCAACATGCTAAGTACATATTCATATCTCAAAAAAAGTATGTTGGAGAATTGTTGAACAGATTTTTCATGATAGAATGCAACCCTTTTCCAACTCCAATGGAATAAAAGTTGATGCTCACATCAAGTAAAGGAAAATAATTTGAGGATGTGACAAATTACTGACATCTTGTAGGAAGTCTTATCTACCTTAACGTCGCTAGACCGAATATTTCTTATGTTGTTGGCATCCTTTCCATATTCATGCACAACCCTTGTGAAGGAAACTGGTTTGTTGCAAAAAGAGTTCTAAGGTGCTTGAAAGAGACATGAGGATTTGGAATTAAGTACACTAAGGTAGAAGACTTCAATGGTGACAAAGTAATAGGGGTGTCCACTTATGGATACACAATGAGTCTTGGATAAGCAGGTATCTCCTAGAGATGACACAAATAGTTCGTTCCCACATATTCGACAATAAAAGTAGAATATGTGGCAGTTGCAGAAGCATCAAAGGAAATTGTGTGTCTCGGGAAGATAGTTGAATATTTGCAGGAGAAGCAAGAAAAATACACTTCCTTACTGATTGACAACATTTCTACAATCAAGTTGGACAAGAATCCCATATTCCATGCTTGAACCAAGCACGTCAACACAAAGTACCATCCGATTCAACATCGTGTAAAGGACAAGACAGTTCATTTACGACATTGTTCCACAAATGAGAAAATTGCAGACATCTTCACCAAAGCACTTGGACGAGAAAAGTTTGAAAGGTTTAGAACCATGCTTGAACTCACAAACACCTCTTCAGATTAAGAGGGGGAATGTTGGAAACCTAATCATTTTGATTATGGTTCCACGTAATTTGTAAATATGTAAATAAATTAAGAAAATGAATAGTCGTAGGAATCCAAAAAGGAAATTTGGTAGATGAAGACCAATAATTAAATGTTGTTCAATTGAATAGTCGTAGGAAAAATTGAATGTTGTGTTAACACTGGGATTGACCCCAAAGGTTGCGGAAGGCCTGCTCCCAAGTAACAGCATAACCGCTTTAGACTGAGCCTCCGGCCCTGTGCATTCAGACAGGGATCTCTCATTTTGTCTTCAGAGTCTACTCCGCGTAAGATTTTCAGTCAAGGATAATTAGGGGGACAGGATCCTGAATGGGACAAAGTGTATCAAGGTGAGATGTAAGGTGGGATTATAAGGGTAAGGGACCATTGGCAATGGAGTCGAAAACCTGCATAGGGAACACTTGCATAAGGAAAGGAGTGGCGTGGGGTTTCAAACAGAGGCAAGGTAGCCACCGATCTCCCAATCAGGAGATCTTTAGCGGGCGGTTGGAGGACGAGAGAGAACATCCCATCACATGGAGCACCAGTGAGATGAATTCCATGCAACTTTACAGGAAACTTGATAAATGTCTGGAACAACAGTCGGAGCATAGCGAGTATGAATTCATAACTGTTATGTACACTAAGTTGTAGACATGAAAGAAATCAACAAACTGGAATGAAAACAGGAAGCACATTACAACGTAAAGAAGGTACATATTGGGAGAAGCAACGACACATGAATCTCTGCCATGAGAAACAACTCTTCCTCTAAAATTTTATTCATAACACAGGCATCAAATCTTATTTACAATGGAGAGCCTCAGCCCTAGAATGTTTCCCAATCCAACCAACTCCCCCTTTTTTTCAAGCTTCAGTAGCTTAGCCTTGCAGTCAGTAAGCTCAGAGTTCAATACCTCTTTTTCCCTTTCGAAGTCAGCCAATTCATCCGCTGGAGCGAGCTAGGTGCCAGGGATTTTTAACTTCTTTTTCAAGGTCTAGATCTCGTTCTCTTTGTCATCGAGCAATTTATGATCCAAACTCCCTTTCTACATAGATCCTTCTATTTGCATAGCTTCCTTTTGTAAGTTGTTGATTTGGGCTTTGATGGCTTTATTCTCCACTCTTGCCTTCCTTAAAAGATTTGAAATTTTCTCCCTATTCTCCTCAAGCTTAGACATCTGTATGGTAGCTTTAAGCAGTTTGGTATTTAGTATAACCCCTATCTCTTTGTTCAAGTGTATGATGTCAGTAGTGGGAACCTTTGAGAGGTTCACACTAACCTCAGACACCTTGTTTCCCATTGCTAAGGCCAAGCTAAGGGTATCAGTGGCATGATCCCTTATAGTTTTCAGTGCCACATTGGGGTGGGGAAACCACAAGGCTTCACTATATAGCTCTGTTGTCTCCTCGAAGGTTTTATCATCCCTCTCTCGGTAAGACCTCAGCTATTCTTCTTTGGACGCATGCTTGCTCGGAGTTTGTCCATCAAATACATACTCTTGTATTTTTAGTTCGGCTGCCTCGGGCTCTTCCTATTGTTGTTCTTTTATTAAGTTCTTCTTCTTTGCTTGTCCCCTTTTGACCTGCACCAATTGTTGTCCTGGTTCCATTTTTTGTTTCTTGGGCATGCTGGCAATGGCCATTTCTTCAGTGTCCATGGGCTCTGGATCCCCTCTTTTCATTGAAATTTTTGAATAGCTGACCAGTGATGAGAATCCCCCTGCTATCACAGCTACTGTAGCCAACTCTCTCGGGAGAAACTACCCTCAGTAGCTGTCAGCCAGTGTCCTATTCTGCGCTGGTATCCATTGGGGCAGGATTAGGGAAATTGTCCCAATTCATCGCTTCTCTAAGTCCATGTATCTCAGTGTGCTCAAAGGGCCTGCATTTGTGAGATTTCCTTCTTTTGGAAATCACCTGGTGAGGATCATTGCTTATCCTAGGGAAAAATCCATGCCTCTAAGCAAGTTGGTGACCAAAGGAAAAGCAGCCTTGCTTCTAACTGTGTATAGTTTTAATTCCCATGGAAAAATCAAAATTGAACTTTTCTTAAAGTTCAAGAAGTGTTATTCTTCGACAATGAGTTTCTACCAGATTAATTCCAGGGAGAAAACCATGGGGGTTAGAAAATACGGCAGGATGTAGGGTGGATGTACGAAGCCATACAACCTTATGGTCATTCCAAATTTTGTGAGGAACCAGTCCCCTATCTTCTTGCTACTTGACAGTTGCAGCATTTTTGTCATCTCAGGAAACACCCTAGGTATCCTTTCCTGAAAGAAGAGTTCATATATTTCGGCCATCAACTGGTTCATGAATTTACAGTAATACGTGGCCATATCAACAGTGATTTCCAATTCTAGTACTTGTAGGTCCTCCTCATTATATGCTATGAACATCCTCAACAAAAAGGACTGGAATCTGAACATTCTAGTGTTGTGGAAGTTTGTTAACTGAGAACAAATGTTCTCGGCCAGGAACTCATCAAATTTAAGGCAACAAGACTGACTGGATTGTCCATGAAATTCAGGTTCGGCTGGACAAGTACTTAAGACGAACAAAAGACTAAGCAATGACTCTGGGACATACACGTCGATATCTAGACCTAAGAACTGACTGGCCAAGGATATACACCACTGAGTTTCTTCATTGAATTGGCTGAGTTCGATAGGGTAAGATAGGTCGATGGGTTCTCCATTGGGTTTAGAACAGGCCTTCAGGAAGGTTTCTTTACTTTCGTCAGTAGACTCTCTAAAACAACATACAATGTCTTCTTCTCGGTAGTCTTAGAATATATGGGTGAATTCATCTGGGATATCCAGGGCTTTGCGGATGATAGAAGCTTGAATTGGGCAAAGGATTTTAGAATTAGACTTATTCATAATAACGCCTTCGGTGACAGAAATTATTTGCACACATTTAGACAAATTCAGGGCAATGGGGGGTTTGGTTGATAGAGAAGAAGTGGAAGAAAGATTTAAAAACACCGCGGGTATCTCTACCTCGGTTCTTAAGAGCTTCCAATTTTCCTCTGGTGGTTTCAATAGCTTCTCCCACCAGTATGGTATCAAAAATCTCAACATTTTCGTGCAACAGGCTCTCTTCTATCCTTCGACCTGCAGTCTCAGGCTCTACATCATCTCTCACTCCTACCACTTCTATTTCATCTGTTTTCAAATAACACTGAGGAGGTATCAAGGGCCTACCTTATTCTATAGCACAGTCTCCTGGCTGGTCCGGGCTAGCACTCTGGATGTGGTTGGATATTCAACGGCTTCGAGGATTCAGAAAAGACAAATATTTGCAACTTCATGTGGGACTTCTTTATAGCTTTTCACCCAATCATAACCTTCACTCATTTATTAGGCGGTTTGCACCGTAGATTTTAATCTTCGTGACCTAAACCATAGATATGTGGGGTCCTTTATGCCACATCTTTCCTTACCTAGCGCGTGTATAGCCCAACCGTTGATCAAGACCGACTTCCTTCACAACTGTTGATCCAGACAGAACCCACCATTCTTCACGAAGCGAGGTTTTGTTTTCCTCCGTGCTACTCTAGATGGCGAAATAAACTATAAATGCCAATATCCCTCCGTTCTCATACGCGTCGTCGATCAAAATGGCCCGTACGACTTTTCGCAATCCTGAATTGTTGCTTTCATCCTCGTTAGTTTGGGATGCGAAATAGTTATCAGTCGCAGATCTTCTTGGGTCCCAATCTCAACTGTTGGATGCATCCGTTCTTTAAACTATTTCGCAAATCTAAAAAAGTGGCATGGGTCGGACATGTTCACCGTGCGGAATGGTTTGACGTCGTTGATCTGCTATCTGATCAACCTCAGCCTTCGATCATGACTCCCTTTTAATGCCTCTAGCGTGCCCAATGCTTTCTTCTTAGCCTCGCTTCCCCGATCCACAGACTATCTCGCTGGATTTTGATGTTCACCACCAAGGCTTACCCCAAGGCTGAGCGTTATCTTGTGTGTGCCATCAGCTCTTTCTGTGAATACTACGCTGCCTTCTCAACACTTCTCGATGGGGCCGAAGGACGCGAGTATCATTTATGCCCAAAATTTAACAAAGTGTTAACAACCAACTCCATGAGGGATTCTATCCTCCCAGTGAGGTAGCAAAGAACCCATAGACTAGTCGCCTTATCCATTGAAACCCTCCTATTATTTTACTACCTAAAAGAAAAACAAACTTCGAAAGAATGGTTACCTCTTATGATCTTAGGGCCTTCTCCACGGGATTCAAATCTTTTGATTCACCATCCTTACTGATTAAAACATAAGACATATTTACACTATGATATATGGACCTAAGTCCCTTTATTCCAAGTAGTGCTTCAGGAACCTCCCATTCATCGTGCCTCCTTCATGCTGTGACCCATCGGATACTGCAAAATGATGGCGTTGTCTCCTTTATGCGTCGCAATAAGATAAGGGCCTACCCACAAATGGTCAAATTTTTTGTGCTTCCCTTTGCCTTCGTGAGGGGCATTAGAGGAAATTTCAACTCAAAATGGGCATTTTAACTTTTATTCAAATTCCATGTCATCATGTGTTAGCCAATGAAATTTCTTTAAATTTGAAATACCGTATAGGTCTTAAACACTTTTTTAATATAAATTTCGGGATAGGTATCATTAAAAAAACTACTTTTTTTGTTTGTATTTTTGACATATCTCCCTGTGTTTTTACTCAAATTTCGATCGACAGAGCTCGTTGGATGAGAAATTAGATTCCACATCCAACGAGTACCCACTCGGCATACTTTTGATGGACCCCGCTACCCCAAAAAAAAGAAATACCTGAAAAAATGGAATGATGACATCATCATTTCATTTTTTCAGGTATTTCTTGTTTTTGGGGTAGTGGGGTCTGTCAAAAGTATGCCGAGTGGGTACTCATTGGATACAGAATTTAATTCTGCATCCAACGAGCTCTCCTAATCGAAATTTGAGTAAAAACACAGGGAGATATGTCAAAAATACAAACAAAAAAGTAGTTTTTTTCATTTCTTCCTCCAAAATTAATAAATATTGTTTTATTATTTTAACTATTATTTTATTAGTTCATTTTAGGAGGCCCATTTTGAGTTGAAATTTCCTCTAATGCATCCCATTTAAACACCAAGTCATCGACCTGGAAAATATCTTCTTTTACCCTCCTGTCGAAGGTATTCTTCATTTTCTCCTGGTGTATCTGGACTTTATCATAAGCCATGTCCCTTACTTCATTAACCTCAATGATCTGGTTGATCCTTCTTTGAATGGGATTGGGCTCGTCCAATGGATCCTGTAATAACTTCATGATTAGAACGCCCAAAGAGCAGGAAAAATTACTTCGACTCCATATACTAACTGAAACGGTGACATGCCAATGGCCCTTTTGGTATTGATTCTGTCGGCCCACAAGGCATATTTCAATTTTGTGTGCCAAGATTTCTTGTTATCCTCTAACAGCTTCTTAATGATCCTCACAAGGATTTTGTTAGAAGATTCGACCAACCCATTCCCCTGTGGGTAATAAGCCGTAGAGTGATTTAGGCTTATATGGTACTTGTGGAAAAAATTGATCATCTTTCTGGATTTAAACACAAGGGGCGTTGTCGGTCACAATCTACCTCGGGCAGCCGAACCTTGCCAGAATATTGTTTCTATGAAATCCATTATCACTTCTTCTATAGCTCGCCTGGTGGGTGTGGCCTCAATCCACTTTGTGAAATAATCAATGGCAGTCAGAATCCACTTATGCTGCTCTGAGGAGTTTGGATTTATCTCGCTGATGAAATCTAACCCCCATTGCTGGAACAGAGCTTCCACAGATATCGGGTTGAGGGGGAGAGACACCACCTTCCTTTTCCCTTCAAAAATTTGACACTGGTGGCATTTAGTCGGTTCCTTATATACATCTGAGAACAACGTAGGCCAATAAAACCCTGCTCTCAGAATTTTGTTCGTGGTAACTTTCCAGGAATGGTGTCCTCCACAATCTCCTTCATGAAATTCCTTTGCCATATGTTGAGCTTCGTTCTCCAGAAGAAAATTCAGCAGTGTCCCTCTGGGGTCTTTCCAGTAGAGATATTGTTCTATGATACAAAATTTTGTAGCTTTCAGTTTTATGGATCTAGCCCGAGTTTTTCTTAGCCCAGCAGGGGGTTGTAAATTCTGTAATACAAAAACAATGTCAGCATACCAAGGAGACGCAGAGAAATCGGGCTTCACCTGCACCTCCGCTTCCTCCTGACTAGGATGACAAGCCAGAAAATTCAGCTACAAAGAGTCACAATGGGAGTTCGTCATCATCCTAGCCAATCCCTTCCCTTTGATCAACTTCATGGGCTTGATTTCTATGTCATATTCCATGAGCACTGCAACCCATTTAGCTCTCTTTCCTTCCGGGTCAAGCTATGTAAGTATGCTTTTCACTACACTGCAAGGTACATAGGCAATTATGTGGGAATGGAGGATGTAGATTCTGAAATCCTTCAAGGCTTTAACTAAGGCGTAGGCCTATTTTTCCATTATACTATGTTTCAGTTCTCCATCTCTCAATATCTTACTGAAGAATGCTATGGGATGTTCTTCACCCCGATCATTCTTTTGCAGCAACACTGCCGCTACATTGTGTTCTGAGGCATAAGAGAATACTAAGAAATCCTTTTCAAAATCTAGGTTGATCAGAACAGGAGCTTCTGAAATGGCCTGTTTTATATCTTTGAAATCTTTCTTGGCTCCCACCATCCACTTAATTTCATGATCTTTCCTTAACATGTAAGTAATGTCCATCAAGATTTCGACGAAGCTAGGGATGAATCTCCTCAAGAAGTTGACTTGGCCGATGAAAGATTGGATTTTTTTCTTGCTCCTTGGTTCCTCTACTTTCAAAATGCCTTTTACCCGGTCTGGATAGATCCTGATCCCTTCCTTTGAAATAATGTGCCCCAACAACTTTCCTTCTTCCAGAGTGAAGTTCGACTTTCTAGGGTTCAAGGAAATGCCATACTTTCTGTATTTAATGAAAACTCTTTCCAAGTGCCTGATATGATCTTTATCCCACTTGGAGTACACAGTACTGTCGTCCATGTATATCACCACAAATTTATCTCTCTCATCTGCAAAATCAATATCCATGGCGCGTTGGAAAGTTGCTCCAGCATTCATTAACCCAAATGGAATCTTTGCATACATGAATGTACCCCAAGGTGTGGTGAAAGCGGTTTTTTCTTGGTCTTCAGGAAACACCTTCACCTGATTGTACCCATAAAAACCATCCATAGTGGACATCCTCTATGAGCCTACCACCCTCCACAGGATCTGGTCCATCTTTAGCAATGGGTAGTTATCTTTCAAAGAAATTTTATTTAAATTCTTGAAATCTACACATAGCCTTATTTCCCCATTATTTTTCCAGATAGGAACCAAATTGGCTACCAATTTTGAAAACCTCAGATTTACTATTATCTTTGCATCAAACAACATTTTTACTTCTTTTTCAATAATGGGTACTAGCTTCGGATTAATCCTCCTGAGTTTTTTCATGAATGGTTTTTCTCTGGGTTTAATCGGAATAGTATGTTGTATGATGGAAGTGTCATATTCTTTGAGATATTCATAACTCCACGCAAAAACATCCATGTACTTTTTCATTAGATTCACATACCCTTCTTTTTCTTTAGTGGGCAATTTCTTAGACAATTTTAAAACTTTAGGGTCACCTTCAGTGCTGATATCTACATCTTCGACAACATCCGTGGTAGGCTCGACCTTCGGATCCCTGGCTACATCATTTTTTTCAAAAAGAGATTCTAAAGGGATCAGGCCCCTAGGAATATGATTTCTTTTCAATAGGACTATATCCTTGCCTCCCAAGGAATCCTTCAGTGTTCTCGTCCTTACGGCTTCTTCCTCTTCAATGTCTAGGAAGTTTTCAGGGTCAACACCACCTTCATCAATGTGAGTGTTCACAAACTCACCAGACATCTCTAGAAATATTTTGATCTCCATATCATCTTACAAGACTTGCCACTACTTAGTGCTATCTGGTATGGAAGGTGTATTTACAATCTTCACTTTATATTTCTTTGTGCCCGCCACAGGAGCTTCAAATTTTCCTGTTACAGTCGCCAGAGAGTCTGCTACCGCATTCTCGTCTCTAGGAATCACTTGGACCGTATGTTCAGTGAAGAAATTTCTAAATATATCCCATACCTCATTCTGGTATGCTCTCATTCTCAGATGTTTAGTCTGATAGATATCATTCACTTGATTTACTACAAGCTCTGAGTCCCCAAAAATTTGGATCCTTTTCGCTCCTAAATATTTCAGCGCACATAGGCCCAACAACAAGGCCTCATACTCTGCTACATTGTTAGAGCATTCAAAGAGCAACTTATAAGAGTAGGTTTTTGTATCTTCAGTGGGGGATATTATATACACACCTGCGCTAGCACCCACTTTAGACACCGAGCTGTCGAAATACATCTTCCATAGTCCTTCGTACATTTGCTTCCTTTCAGCTTCCAGCTCGCTGGCCTTTTTTTTTATCTTTTTGTGGCACAATGATTTTTGAGCTACAAGGAGATATATCATTGAAGAAAATAGAGGACCCAAATTTTGTGTCGATGGCATAAACATGATGGATGTCAGGCTGAGTCTGACTACTCACGATGTAAGGCAACCTCTTCTCACTGTATATCCTTTTTCTTTCATTCTGAACTGGAATTGTTGCATAGTTCATGTCCATTTGCAAGCTTCCTTGCAGTTTCGAAGTCCAAGATCTTGATAGCAAAATACCAAACTTGGGAGGAAGTTCGGCCACAACGACGTCCATGACTACAATTTTAGATGGAAACTCATTTAATGATACCACCATGTCTTTGATCAGTCCTAGACATTTCACCCTTTTAGATTCAAAGGAATACAGGTCTTTATAAGGCCTTATAATCTCCAACCCCAGGATTTCCACCACTCCCTTTGGCATCAGATTGTGTGAGGCTCCTGAATCCAGCATAGCATTGTGTAACAACATATCATGCATAATTAAGCTCATGTAAAAGGGGGGCACCTCCTCGTCGTCGTTTTCCACGCTGTCAATCTTAGACCCCATAATAATAGTAGGGTTGTCCTTAGTCAGCTCTAATATATCAGGGTGAGCTTCTCCTTGATTTGCAATCATCATTGTTATAGTGTCCCTGTACTCCTGATTCCTCAATAATTCATTGAAAGGAATCAATACCTTTCGCTTAGCTATCTCATTTTGGAGATTAAACATGGGAGGGTTTTTCCCAGTTTAACAGGTGCCACTGGCTCCAACTCTCTCACATTACTATTCCCCTTTTCCACTTCTCTAGGTGCCATCGGCCCTTTTTGTTTTTCATTTCCTTTCCTGAGGTTGTTCTGACTACTAGAAGGCTGGTCTAGGTTTAACCCTCCCTTATGTACAATAGCGTCACCAGCAAAGTCACCACCCTTCTTATGTATAGCGACATCTCTACTCCTTAACTTGATCTTCCTGACATCGTTTATAGCATGCATATACCCTTTATGATATTGCTCCAATTCCTCAGTCGGGGTCTTGTCATCCACCTGAGCGAACATATCATGTTCCTCTTCAGTTAAGTAGATCTCAAAGTCCAAATCGTCGAAATGATGGATATGGTCTTCGGCAGATTCAGCTTCATATTCGAAAGTCACATAGTTTTCAAGGAAAGGAGGCCTGATTGGCTACTCTTCTTGGTTTATCGGATTCCTCACATCCCTTGGCCTATTTGTTTGGAGCGGGGGAGGGACTTGCCTCCTAAAATTGGGATTCCTTATTTGAGTCTCATTATGTTCCCGGTTCGCCGGCTTAGCCTCCACCATTAGCCTGTCCATCAACTTTTCCATAGTTTTGACCATCATCTCAAATTTTATATTACTGGATGAAGAGGCAGAAGTATAGGGGTGTGCCTCTTCTCTACCTTTCCTTCTGTTGATCTTTTCCCTTGGTTTAATTTTCCCACCTACCATCATATTGGCCTTTACTTCTAGGGCATCAGTGAACATGGCAGGGAGAGTGTTTGACTTTCTTTCTCTCAATAACAGAGCAAAATGATTTTCAAAGGAATCAGCGTAATGAAGTTTAGCTGCCTCGGGTGAAGGTTTGATATCGTCAGGTATCGAGTTGTAGACCCGCATGAATCTGCTGGAAAAATCATGGACTGATTCAAAACCTCTTTTCTTGAGATTGTTGTATTGAGACAAGACCTGTAAGGGGCTTTATTTATCAACCCACCTTTCTAGAAATATGGTTTGAAAGCCGGCGAAGCTACAGATAGACCTAGGTGGCAGATATTTGTACCATTTCTGGGCTTCCCCAAACAAAATCTGAGTGAACAGCCGCATTTTGACATCTTCATCATCCAGCTCTTCTAGGTCGATGAAGTCATTGAACTTATCCACATGGTACCTTGCTGAGACATTCTCCTCTCCATCATAGAGTCTGATTCTTTGGGAATAATTCATAGGGAGTCGTACAGAACCAGAGGTAGGGCTAATGGGGAAAATATAGCAGCAGCCATCGGGGTAGGTCAGTTAGGAACAGACAGGGGGTTGGGAAACTAGGTGTTTTGAAAGATAGGGGATATCTCTTTAGCTTTCGATGGGGTTTCTAGGTTCAGCCACAAATAATCAAGAAGATAGGATTGCAACGTATTAGGGTTAACCCCAGCTTTTCTTAGGTCGGATTCAAATTTAGATTTAATTAGCAGTTTTTCATCCCTAACCCCCCACTTGGGTTCAACTAAACCGTACAAAGCTTGAGATGATGAAGTATCAAATAATGGAGAATCCAATTTCTCTTTATTTCTATTCCTAAGTATTCTTTCTGGATTATCCACAATGAGTAAAGTTTCGATATCAGAGTTACCTCTTGTGTGGATCTTTTTGGAATCCAGGATATCTAGTGTGGTACTGGTCGAAGCAGGTGTGGAGTTTCCAGGAAAAACATACAACCTTCTAGCGAATTTATAAATTTTTGTTTTCCCAAAGAAATCCCTTTCTTCCTGCTCACCGGTCTCCTCATTGGAGTCACCTTCCAGAATCTTTCAGTGGAGTCGCCAGGGAAAATGATACAACCTTCTTTACATGTAAGAATCTCTGTTTGCCTGCAAAAACTCTTTATCCTTTGAATCTTTGTCTTTCTTCCCAGGGATGATCTTCAACCTTGTCCTCGGCAAAGGTGCCATTTTGTTAGCACTGGGATTGAGCCCAAAGGTTGCGGAAGGCCCGCTCCCAGGTAACAGCAGAACCACTTTAGACTACGCCTCCAGCCAAGCGCAGTCAGAGAGGGATCTCTTTTTTTGTCTTCAGAGTCTACTCCACGTAATATTTTCAGTCAAGGATAATCAGGGGGCCAAGATCCTGAATGGGACAAAGTGTATCAAGGTGAGATGTAAGGTGGGATTATCCGGGTAAGGGACCATTGGTAATGGAGTCGAAAACCTGCATAGGGAACACTTGCATAAGGAAAGGAATGGCATGGGGTTGCAAACAGAGGCAAGGTAGCCGCCGGTATCCCAATCAGGAGATCTTTAGAGAGCAGTTGGAGGATGAGAGAGAACAGCCCATCACATGGAGCACCAGCGAGATGAATTCCATGCAAATTTAGAAGAAACTTGATAAATGTCTGTAACAACAGCCGGATCATAACGAGTATGAATTCCTAACTGTTATACACTAAGTTGCAGACATGAAAGCAATCAACAAAATGGAATGAAAACAGGAAGCACATTACAATGTAAAGAAGGTACATATTTGGAGAAGAAACGACACATGAATCTCTTCCATGAGAAACATTTATTCCTCTGCAATTTTATTCATAACACAGGCATCAAATCTTATTTACAATGGAGAGCCTCAGCCCTAGAATGTTTCCCAATCCAGCCAGCTCCCCCTTTTTTTCAAGCTTTAGTAGCTTTAGTAGCAAAAAGGACTAGAATATGAACATTCTAGTGTCGTGGAAGTTCATTAACTGAGAACGGATGTTCTAGGACAGAAACTCATCAAATTTAAGGCAACAAGACTGACCAAAATGTCCAGGCAATTCAGGTTCGACCAAACAAGTACTTAAGACGAACAAAAGACTAAGCAATGACTCTGGGACATACGCGTCGGTATCTAGACCTAGGAACTGACTGGCCAGGGATATACACCACTGAGTTTCTTCATTGAATTGGCTGAGGTTGATAGGGTAAGATAGGTCGATGGGTTCTCCATTGGGTTTAGAACAGGCCTTCAAGAAGGTTTCTTTAATTTCGTCAATAGACTCTCTAAAACAACGTACAATGTCTTCTTCTCGGTAGTCTTGGGATATATGGGTGAAATCATTTGGGATATGCAGGGCTTTGCGGATGACAAAAACTTGAATTGGGAAAAGGATTTTAGACTTAGACTTATTCATAATCACGCCTTCGGTGACAAAGAAATTATTTGCACACCATTCGACAAATTTAGGGCAATGGGGGGTTTGGTCAACAGAGAAGCAGTGGAAGAAAGATTTAAAAACACCGTAGGTATCTCTACCTCGGTTCTTAAGATCTTCCAATTTTCCTTTGGTAGTTTCAATAGCTTCTCCCACCAGGATGGTATCAAAAATATCAACATTTTCATCCAACAGTCTCTCTTCTATCCTCTGACCTGCGGCCCTAGGCTCTACATCATCTCTCACTCCTACCACTTCTATTTCGTCTGTTTTCAAATAAAAATGAGGAGGTATCAAGGGCTTACCTTTTTCTGTATCACGGTCTCTTGGACGATCTAGGCTGGTGCTCTGGATGTGGTTGGATATTTGATGGCTTCGAGGTTTCAGAAAGGACAAATCTTTGCAACTTTGTGTGGGCCTTCTTTATAGATTTTCACCCAATCATAACCTTCACGCATTTATTGGGTGGTTTGCACCATAGATTTTAATCTTCGTGACCTAAACCGTAGATATGTGGGGTCCTTTATGCCATGTCTTTCCTTACCTAGCACGTGTACAGCCCAACCGTTGATCGGGACCGACTTCCTTCACAACTGTCGATCCGGATGGACCCCACCATTCTTCGCAAAGCAAGCTTCTGTTTTCCTCCGTGCTACTCTAGATGGAGAAATGAACTATAACCACTGATCTCCCTCCATTCTCATATGCATTGTCGATCAAAATGGCTCGTACCACTTTTCGCAATCTTGAATTGCTGCTTTCATCCTCGCTAGTTTGGGATGCGAAATCATTCTTAGCCGCAGATCTTCTTGGGTCCCAATCTCGACCGTTGGATGCATCCATTCTTTTAACTATTTCGCAAATATGAAGAAGCGGCTTAGGTCGGACATGTTCGCCATGCCGAATGGTTTGACACCGTTGATCTACTATCTGATCAACCTCAGCCTTCGATCATGACTCTCCTTTAATGCCTCTAGCACGCCCAATGCTTTCTTCTTAGCCTCGCTTCCCCGATCCATAGACTATCTCGCTAGCTTTCGACATTCACGACCAAGGCTTACCCTAAGGCTGAGCGTTATCTTGTGTGTGCCATCAGCTCTTTCTGCGAATACTACGCTTCCTTCTCAACACTTCTCTATGGGGCCAAAGGACGTGAGTATCATTTATGCCCAAAATTTAACAGAGTGTTAACGTGTTGTTCAAACGGGTGTAATATCAAACCCTAATTTGTAGTTGTGATCTCTTTACACCATCTCATTTTATGCTACTGCGCATAGCCTATTCTCATCTCCGTTCTCACTCTATTGTTGAGTATAGTGTGTTCTCCCTTTCAAATTATTCTCATCACCTTCAAAGGATCTGTTGTAATTACATAAGCTCTATGGGATATGAGGAGTCTATGCATTCCTTAGTGGGATGAATGATTGAAGTTTTTGTAGTCATAATATTATATATTAATCAGCCACGATTTCCTTACATGAACAAACCTTTGTACTGAGAACTCGTATTTTTTTTGTGTACTCTTTGAGAGCTTCAATTTTTCATCTCAGCTGAGAATTGGTTGATGAGTGAAGTCGTGACATTCTGCTGTTGTGAACTCTGTGAAAACTAGTGAGAAGATCATTGGTGGAGAAAGATTGTAAAGCTAAGGAGATTCATGCCCTTTCTCAAGAGAGTGGAGTCGTGATGAGTCTTGTTTCTCTACCACTACAAGTTCGTTAAAGACCAATGTTTGAAATCTGAAGATTCATGCCTTCTCATTTGAATGAAGTGCATAGAGGTAAATTATTTGTGGCAATTGAACTGCACAATACCTAATTTTCTACGATATTTCTTATGCGTATATTTTTTTGGAAATATTCAAATATCTTCATGATATGGGTCTTGTATAATCCTGAGAGTATTGTTTGAGTTGTGATTATGTGTTTTTGACTTAGTGGAGAAATAATATATGTTGTGTATAAACCATGAATAGTATGTTGCGATTGATATGTATGTTGTAAGAGTCAAGATTACAGTGTATGCGATGTATTGGATGAGTTGTGACTACCTTACATGTTTTGGGTGAATATCTTCACATTCCTAAAGCAAAGAAGTGTTGTGATTCCTTTACATTGAATTGTGACTGATACATCTACTTGAAGACTGAAGCTGCGACCACACTGTGTGAAAGACGATTGTTGCAACTGTTCACAGTCTTGGTGCTGACTATGTTGAATATTGACTTGTGAAATTTGAGGTTCGATTTGCTTCCATTCTATTGCAAGAACTGAATTTATGCACTATATCTTCTAAGAACTCTCTTAGTGTAATAATAGACTTAAAATCCTGAATATTGCCCATGTTGCATCAACCAACTGCTGCAACCTACCGTTTTTGTTGCAAGATTTTGTAATGAAGTTGTACTCTAGTTCTTGATATAAGTTGTACATATATTGATAAAATAAAGAGACAATGATCTCCATGAATGTAATATCACTCTAGATCTATTTTGATAGAGCTACAAAATTATTTGTAATTGGCTACAAAATTGTGTAATAAGCTGCAAAATCATTTTGTAAGTTGTAAAGGAATGGGAACTCAAATATGTATCCTATATTTTGTTAGAATCATTATGTAAGTTGTAGGTTCAAGTATAGAGATGCATTAATTGGCATATATTGTTGGTTGTGTCCTCACCAGAAATGACACATCTAAATATTCCAGAAATATCAAATTGACCTTCATCTACAATGACCTTTGGGATGGGATTTGTGAAGGAAAGACTATTATATCAGAATTAGATGTTGTAATAACCATTGATTCAAATCCTCCTACATCAAAGAAAGAGATTTCTATATAGAAGTCTAGAGACAATAAAGGCTTATCCATGGTTACTTCCACTGTCAGTGAAGAGGTGAACCAACATATTTTGCCTACAAAATCATGTTTTGAATCATTAAATACATTACAATACTTGTATGACTCACACTCTGATATGGAAGTAATTCAATTAATGTGAAAATTGTTCAATTTGGAAGTAAAATATAATGATCCTATATTGGTTGCATCTGAGATCAGAGCAATCATGCATAGGATCCAAGAATCTGGTATGAAACCTAAACTTCCACTTGCAACATTTATAACGTCATTATATTCAAATCACTCCAACTAACTTGAATCTCTGCAAGCAAGTGACGAGTTCAAAGACCTCACCTTTGACATCCCAGTAGAAAACATTGTAGACAAAGAGAAATCCTTTCGAAACAAATCAAGTGAGCCTGCCGGAAAATCCATTTTCTTTGTTCTGAAAAGAAAAGAATCATCCCAAAGACCCTTCCAAGGGAAATAGCAAAAGAAGAGGACGAGGAAGAAGAAATTTCCAAGGAAGAGGGGGAAGAAACAACTCAAGCAAAATATCAGACCTGTGCAAGCACTATGGAAATAATGGACATGAAGTAGATTAGTGTTTGGATTGTTAGGAGTCCATTAAAGGAAGACACAATTAGAATAGAGAGGACAAGAATAAGAATCAAGAGGCTAATAAATCCCCTGATTCAGCTCATTGTATAGTTTCACACTGTAATCTTGGTATTAATGAAATAACTTCTCTTTCATTTTACAAATATTGTTGGCTTCTTGATATTGGTGCAAATTCTCATATGAATATTAGAAAATAATGTTTTGAAGAAATTAATGACATTGAAAATGTCATAGATACTTTGTAGACAAATATAGCCTTAGACCAAGGGGGGTTGGTTCAATCATGCTAAAGATGCCCGGTTTCCCTAATTTTGTGTTAAAGAATGTTCTCTATATTCCATATTTGCAGAGAAGCTTGTTGTCCTTAGTGCAAATTAGGAAGCAAGGCCATTCCATCCACATGTTTGATGTAATTGTAGAGATAAGGAACTACTCTGGCAACAAGGTCATCATGACCTGGTATGAAGATGGAAAGCTTCTAAAGTTGAAGGGTTGTTTAGTAATAGTTCAAAAATTTTCTTATATTTTTCAGCTTGGAGAAGGTTATCTGTCATCCAATTTATTGTGGCATGAAATATTTGGTCACTTGGATTATAACATTCTTCATTTGTTAAGAAATAATGGTCTATATGTTTTCCTACTATTCCTAAACAGAGAAACAAATGTGATGCATGCATTCTAGGAAAACATAGCATCCTTTTCAAGAGTCTAATTTAGGATCATGTAGAAATTTAGCACTCATTCATTCTGACTTATGTGGCCCCATGCCTATTCCTTCTGCAAATGGTAAAAGTACCTTGTGAATTTTGTTGACTCACTATTCAAGAATGTGTTGGGTATATTTATTGAAGACAAAGTTTCAAGCTTTTCAAACATTCAAGAACTTTCATGTATGGGTAGAGAATCAAGCACAAGCTCATATTGATATATTTTGATTTGATAATGGTAAAGAATACACCTCTAATGATTTTCAACATTATCTTTCCAAACATGGAATTACACATCAAACTATAGTTTCTTATAATCCTCAAAAAAATGGTGTAGCAGAAAGGATGAATATAACATTATTGAATATGGAAATATCAATGATGTTTTTCAAGAATGTGAAACTGATGTTTTTGGGTGATGCAGTAATATGTGCACCTTATTTAGTAAATATATGTCTATATCATCCTATTGAAGACAAGACTCCACATGAAATGAGGTTTAGCCACCTTCCTTAGGTTAGGCATCTCAGATTTTTTGGTTCCACATGTTATGCATTGATACCTAAGGAGTAAAGAAACAAACTTGGTTCTAGAAGTCGAAGATGTATTTTCTTGGGATATTCAGAAACTTCCAAGGAATACCATCTTTATGATGAGGTAAACAAGAAATTTTTTGTTTCCATATTTGTCATTTTTCTTCAAACTAATAAAAATGATAAGTCTATTGAAATACAGGTTGATGGTATGGAGAGGTTTTCCTGTCTAAAGACATATTATGAATTTGATAATGAAATTCCAAAAATTGAAGGAGGAATCCTGATATTGGATCAACATCAATATTTGGAATTTCCTTTTGAAGCACCAACACCCCCTCATAAAGAAAATCATGAAGAAGAAGTTCCCACCACTTCACCTGAATTGGATGATGCTGTTGAGAGGATTGGAAGTTTGAACCTTGAAGAGAATGTAGCACCACCTCTAGCTAATCAACCTGGACCATCAAATAAGATTCCAAAATGAGCCATTAAAACACTTGAAAGTGTCCATCCATATGAAGTTGGAAAGACAGGAATGAGAAATTCAACAAGACAAGATGATGGAGGAGAAGTGGATAACTTAGGTGATGGCATGGATGTCTCATTTGATTGTGAATTAAATCTATATTCTAACTTTGAACCAACTTTATTTATAGAAGCATCTGGATGTGATGAATTGATAGAGTCTATACAAAATGAATATGATGCACTCATTAAGAATGGAACATGGAAGTTGGTTGACCATCTAGTTGGAACCAAACCAATTGGTTGCAAGTGGGCATACAAGAACAAATACAAATAANAAACACAAATCAAGGTTTGTGGTGAAAGGATATGCACAAAAATATGGAATCGACTATGAAGAAACATTCCCCCCCCCCCCCCCCCCCACAAAAAAATGGGGTACCATCTGCACTTTTCTCTCCATGGCATCACAAAATGGGTGGAAATTTCATCAAATGGCTGTAATAATTGCTTTCTTGAATGGAGACTTGAAATAAAATGTTTTCATGCTTCAACCAGAAGGATTTGTTGTGAAGGGACAAGAAAAAAAGGTATCCAATCTTGTCAAATCCTTGTATGTCCTAAAACAAGCACCACGAGCATTGTATGAAAAGTTTTTTTTTGTAAATAAAAAGATTTTTTTACTGTCAAGAATGAAGGTACAGAGACGCCACCATCCTAGGACCCAATATCAGGCCTCGCTTAAAATCCATAGACGATTACAGACTTAACATTTCCAAAATGATGACCCAACAACAAGCCCCTCTTAAAAGCCATAGACCATTACAGACTTAACATTTCCAAAATGAGGGAGATCCCTGCCATGGCAGGGTTCAATCCTGACACCTAGACTCCTATATTTGAAAATATCCTAACAACAGACTCCAAAACTACCGACATATGCATAGACGCAAAATTACAGCTTCTAGACCCAACCCTCAGCATTTTCAGGGAGAAAAACCAACGTTGGAGATGCTCAGGTTCTACTCCAAACCAACACACCGCTGTTGAGTCCCATATTCAGACTACTCCAAGCTTCAACCCCTGGACCACCTACTGGGACCTCCTTCCCGGTTCTGCTCCATCCCCGAGTGGAAGAGAGCGGTGCCCATACGAGAGGCAATTTTGTCCATCTTGCGGTGCATCAGTTGCTAGTTGACACCCTAGTCATGGAGTTGCTTGAGGATATTCTCACTCTCCACATGGTGCTCCTTCCAATCTTGAATAGAAACGTCATCACCCTCAGCCTTAGCCTCTGCTTCCACCTTTATAGCCTCCACCTTGACAATCACTTGGGTGACCATATTCATTATCACCCAATATATCATTATCAGTCAGTCATGGGCCGAGGCCCGACCTGGAGTGGAGCTTGGTTCAACAACCCATCCCTACACCTCCATCCTGACCTCCTCTATTAGCATCATCTTGAATTTCTTCCACAATTTCTTCTCCGTCCTTTCCGTATCTCTGCAAGCTTCGAAAGGAATGTGATCTTTGAGAAATTCTGCCACAAATTGGGCTTGGAGCTAAGCCTGAGTCGCTCTGATCCTACCCCTCTTGGCCTTCCTCTTCCCCTTTTTGTGGGTATGGGTATCAGTACTACCTTCATAGAGCCTCCCAAAGCCACCCCAAGGAGCAGCCATCACTATGACCCTCTACAAACACTTAACTGAAACTATCTGCTTTTCCCCCCTACTCCTCCTATTCTAAGAAATTTGCAAACCATGTAAAACTATCCCCTTAAGGCAAGTGATGAGGCCAATGTCTAGGCTGTTATTAATAGGATGGGAACCTCACAACACCTTAACGGTCCTATACCTACCTTCGATCCTCCTGCACCTGAAATCATCCATCTCTGTGCATGGCATGGGTTGGGACCCCATACCTATTGTCATCAACCTATCATGCTCTCGCAGTAAATCTGTCCTGTCCTACTTATCATAGAGAAATCCATACCCAATATTAATGATCGAAGGATTAGCTCAGATTACCATGTGCCAACCTTTCATGATTATGCGATGGAGCTTGGGTCAACAACCCATTCCTTCACATCCAGCCTAACCTCCTCTATTGGCATCATCTTGAATTGCTTCCACAATTGCTTCTCCATCCTTTCCGTATCTCTACGAGCTTCGAGAGGAATGTGATCTTTGAGAAATTCTGCTACAAATTGGGCTTGGAGCTGAGCCCGAGTCGCTTTGATCCTGCCCCTCTTGGCCTTCCTCTTCCCCTTTTCATGGGTCTGGGTATCAGTACTGCCTTCATAGAGCCTCCCAAAGCCACCACGAGGAGTAGCCATCACTATGACCCTCTGCAAACGCTTAACTAAAACTATTTGGTTTTCCCCCCTACTCCTCCTATTCTGAGAAATTTGTAAACCATAAAAAACTATCCCCTTAAGGCAGGTGACGAGGCCAATGTCCGAGTTGTTATTAATAGGATGGGTACCTCGCAACACCTTAACGGTCCTATACCTGCCTTCGATCCTCCTGCACCTGAAATCATCTGTCTCCGTGCATGGCATGGGTTGGGACCCCATACCTATTGTCATCACCTGATCTTGCTCTCACAGTAAATCTATCCTGTCCTTCTTATCATAGCGAAATCCGTACCCAATATTAATGATCAAAGGATTCACTCGGATTACCATGTGCCAACCTTTCATGATTACATGGTGGATCCTGGGTCAACAACCCATTCCTCCACCTCCAGCCTAACCTCCTCTATTGGAATCATCTTGAATTACTTCCACAATTTCTTCTCCATCCTTTCCGTATCTCTGTGAGCTTTGAGAGGAATGTGATCTTTGAGAAATTCTGCCGCAAATTGGGCTTGGAGCCGAGCCTGAGTCGCTCTACTCCTGCCCCTCTTGGCCTTCCTCTTCCCCTTTTCGTGGGTTTGGGTATTAGTACTGCCTTCATAGAGCCTCCCAAAGCCACCCCGAGGAGCAGCCATCACTATGAACCTCTGCAAATTCTTAACTGAAACTATCTGGTTTCCCCCCCTACTCCTCCTATTCTGAGAAATTTGCAAACCATAAAAAACTATCCCCTTAAGGCAGGTGACGAGGCCAATGTCTGGGTCGTTATTAATAGGATGGGCACCTCGCAACACCTTAACGGTCCTATACCTGCCTTCGATCCTCCTGCACCTGAAATCATCTGTCTCCATGCATGGCATGGGTTGGGACCCCATACCTATTGTCATCACCCGATCTTGCTCTCGCAGTAAATCTATCCTAGCCTTCTTATCATAGCAAAATTTGTACCCAATATTAATGATCGGAGGATTCACTTGGATTACCATGTGCCAACCTTTCATGATTACGCGGTGGAGCCTGGGTCAACAACCCATTCCTCCACCTCCAGCATGACCTCCTCTATTGGCATCATCTTGAATTGCTTCCACAATTGCTTCTCCATCATTTGTGTATCTCTGCAAGCTTCGAGAGGAATGTGATCTTTGAGAAATTCTGCTTCAAATTGGGCTTGGAGCTGAGCTCGATTCGCACTGCTCCTGCCCCTCTTGGCCTTCCTCTTCCCCTTTTTGTGGGTCTGGGTATCAGTACTACCTTCATAGATCCTCCCAAAGCCACCTCGAGGAGCAGCCATCACTATGACCCTCTACAAACGCTTAACTGAAACTATCTGGTTTTCCCCCCTACTCCTCCTATTCTAAGAAATTTGCAAACCATAAAAAACTATCCCCTTAAGGCAGGTGATGAGGCCAATGTCCGAGTTGTTATTAATAGAATGGGCACCTCGCAACACCTTAATGGTCCTATACCTGCCTTCGATCCTCCTGCACCTGAAATCATCTGTCTCCGTGCATGGCATGGGTTGGGACCCCATACCTATTGTCATCACTCGATATTGCTCTCGCAGTAAATCTGTCCTGTCCTTCTTATCATAGTGAAATCCGTACCCAATATTAATGATCATAGGATTTGCTCAGATTACCATGTGCCAACCTTTCATGATTACGCGTGGATAGTGGTGAGGACCGAAGGTGGTGACCTCTTAGCCCTATCATCCTCATGAGTATTCCCTACTTCATTCTCCATCTGTCCATTTAGGCTGATGTCCTGTTGAGCCAGATGTTGGCATCATGGGATCCATTGAGCACCCACAAAATCCTCTAGTCGTCCCATCCTTCTGACTTTGATTTCCCCAACACCAACATTTTCCAGCAAATCAGCCACTTGATTAGCGCTCCTATGGACGTGGTGAAAGGATACAGCTGATTGCATCAAAACCAAGCGTCGAAGGGTCTCAATCTTGCTCACCAAGCACCAGCTCAATGACACTTTCTCATTTGTTCAACCATGGGCCATCTATTTTTCCATCTGTATGATGACATTCGAGTCTCCCTCTACCATAGCAAGGAGCAACTCTTCCTTGAGCATCATCCTTAGCCCCTGAATTAAGCCTTCAAGCTCTGTGGCAATGTTCATGTTGAATCCTATCGATCCGTGGAAAACCTGAAGAATTTCCCCTCTACATTTCTACACATGCCACCAAAACCCATTGCACTAGGGTTAGCTTTAGCTTCCCCATCAAACTTCAGCTTGAACATCATGTGAGGCGGGGGGTTCTAGGACGAGGGACTGGACACTCTACATACCTTAGCTCTCTGGTGCATCTCGTTCAACATTTATCTGGATATTCCCCAACCCTCAGCAATTATCCGCTCTTGATCGTTGAAATCTTTATCCTCCTCAGTCCATTCCTTATTGTGAACTGTCTCAAGAAGATTCAAGCACATCATTCTCCATGTTTCTTCCGACGGAAGGTGCTTATCCCTAAAAATTTGCCCATTCCGCTCCTTCCAAACAACCCAAAGGACTTGTCTTAGAAATTGTAATGTCCCAAATTTTAAATTGTCTCACAATGGCCAAATCACATTTTCCATATTCATGAAAGTTGTCAAAGGGATGCTAAAAGTCAAATAATTGCCAAGGTGGAAAATCACTAGTTTCCTAGCTTGGGGGTGGAAGCTTTGAGATTTGGAATAAGGGGGATAAAAATGATGTTTAGACATTAGAAGGGGATAAATATTTAATAATGTAGCTTATTAAATAAATACAAGAGAAAAAGGAAGTGACAATGGAGCATGAAGACACATGGAGACTATGGGGCCCACACTAGCTAGAATTCCTATGTTAAATGGTATTTTTCTCTTACAAATATGAATATATGAGAAGTATAATGTTTTTTTATGGATTATAATGTTAATATACTTTTCCATATACTTCATAGGTCTAATTTGGGATGAATTGTAACTTACATGGGAGAGCAAGAGCCAAATGGGAGTTTCATGGACACTTGGCTAGATTCCCCTTACATTTATGACAGCTATGACACCAATGATGGAGATTCTATGACATTTATGAACCACTTCAGATATGAATGCTGACATACTAACATAATGACATTAAATTCCTGAATAGAGCATCTTGGAGGTCGAAATTGGGAGTTGGAGAAGGCCAAGAGGCTCCTACTCAAATTTGGGAGAAGAGGGAAGGTGAAGAGAGAGGCCACATGGCATAGCATGAGAAGCCACACCAATTCAAATTGGATTTGGTTTGTGGATGGATTTGGAACCTTAGAATACCAATAATGTTTTTAAAATACAAGGATCATCCATGAGAATAATTTTTTTGCTCATTTGTGAAATTGTCATTTGTGAATTGTGAGAGCTAGTGGATGACTAGTTTTCTTGCTTAAGCCAATTTCAAGGGTGAAAGATTCCCATCCTAGTTGGTGTTTGGAAATTCCACTCAGGTATTTCATGGAGCTTTAATGGAGTCTTATTTTCAGGTTTAATATATAGGAAATAATTTGGATTCTTCTATTGCAGCACTCTCTCTCAACTATTTTCAGTTTTCACACCATATTCATGCCAATGGAGGGATTGCGCTTTGGGTGAGATATTGATCTCTTTGGGGAAGATTATAATGCTCATTATCTTATGTTCTAATTTATATTCTCTGTATTTCATGTTTATAATACTCTCAGGTCGAAATACCCAAAATAATTCATGTAAAAATGTTGAACAATGAAGAAATAGTGTCATTTCCCCACTATCTTGTTGTGAACCATTGTAATGCTGATGATTTCGAATTGGGAGAGAATTTAATTGTTAATTTATGATTGGAATCATTTCAATATTATATTTTATTCATTCTCATAAAGTTTCAAGTCTAAATTCCCAAGATTTGTATGTCAAAATGACTTTTAATGAGCAAACAATGACCATTTCCACTCCATTTTGATATATGACATAGTAATGCTTATTATTTCGAATGAAGGAATGTATATATGATAAATTTATTATGTATGGAATTTAATTAATGTGTATTTCAAGTCTCATTTTCAGTACTTAAGCATTGGAATCCATTTTACTCATTTTTATTGCATTGGGAGAAGATTTGGTGCATTGTCGAAATTGTGACTTGGGGGTTGTTTTGGAAAGAGTCATAAAAGACTGTATAAACTGAGCCATGATGCATATGAGACTTTTAAAAGGTCCCTTACACATACCCATCCTATTTTCATAAATTCAAGTGACTTTGGGATCATTTGTGAAGCCATTTCCGGCAATTACCTAGGGGGAATTGGAGCCCCAATTTGCTAGTAAAGACTCCTACTTTGGACAGAACATTAAACAAGTTTGCAGAAGTAATTGCGAGGTCAAAAAATATAAATTATCATGGTATTTAAGTTATATTATCATTCATGTACCTTCATAGAAAATTTGGAAGCATTTGGATCAATTTGGAGGTCTAGACATCAAAACTAGTCAAGAGCCAAAATTGAGAAAAAATTGGAAAATTGGGCATTTAAAAAAAAAATTCAAAAAGGGGACATTACAGTGGTATCAGAGCATGGTATTGGTTCCTATTGAATTTATGGATGGTATATATGAATTGAAGAAATTCATTAAGCCATGTGGTGATGATATGTCCAGGAAGGTTAATCAAGCATTCAAATTGGCACATAAAACTATTCATTGTGAAGACCTTAATGATTGATTGAAGGAATTTACAAAAAATAATTCAAATAAGAACTCATTAAGGAATAATAATCAATGCCCAAGTATGGAGGATACCAAGGAGCTACAAATTTCTATGGGTGGTGAAGAAGAAAATGCATTACATGAAGAGGATCAAAATTCACTCCAAAATGACTTTGAAAAAGATGAGGAAACATCACATGAGAAGGAAGAAGAGTACCTTGAAACTATTGAATATCATTCTGAAACAAATTCTACTATGGAAATCTACTGATGGATGCTTGAACTATGAAGGAGTACCTACTGATGGGTGCTCACACCTATATGTTGGTGACATAGAGATCAATTTTGAAAGTGTTGCTGCAATCCAAACTTCCATTAAAGCTAAAAATGAATACCTTGTAGCAGTTGAAGAAGAAATAAGATCAACTTCCCCATCACCACTTGAGCTTCATGAATTTGGTCCAAGCGAGAAGGAAGAATATGAAGATGTTAATTTGCAAGAGCCTCATTTCCTTTAAGGGTCCTTAAAGATGAATGAAAAGAAGATCCAAGAGGCCCTTAGCATACTCCATGACACTCAAGCATTGGTATCAAATTCTTGTTGGAGAGCTACTTCCTTGGAGGATCCAACCTTCCTTGAAGACATGGAGAAGATCCAAAAGCAATGTGCAACATCAAAGGTAATTTCATGTCTTTGATTTTTGATAATAAAAAAATTCATTGAGCTTAGTGAATGTTTACATGAATCCTACTCGAAGAATAATGAAGTTATTCATAAGCTCACAATTCAAAATGAGCAACTTCTTGAAAAGTTGCAAGACACTTGTTTTTCCTCCTATGTTTAAGATTGTCAAATGGTAGATTGTTTGGAGGATTCTCATGACATGGTGGATCATGAGAAATTTGGAAATTTGAATGTACTTGATACATTTGAAGATGTACTTGAAGAGATCCAAATACTTGATGTGGTTGAAGAGGAACTTGAATTGTCTCTTGATGAAGGGTATGCAATTTTTAAAGAAGAACATGATTCCTCTACATTGGAACCAATATATGACAAAGGTTTCACACTCTTGAAGGAGCTTCATAATCCTACCCCTGTGGATCCTTCACATTATGACAATTTTGCACTTAATGATCATTTGGGTGAGTTGGTTCTTTCTCCTACATCCTACACTTCTAAATTTTGCAGCAATCATCCTAATGAAGTATGGGTGAAAGGTTTCTTTTTTATGGTGCCACATGAAGAGCATGGACATTCTATTTCTCCTTTTGATGATTTAATTATTAGAGAACCATATTATTTACATTTGCAGAAGAATCCTTGTTTACATTATTATTATATGCATCTACATGGGTGCACCTATGATGTTCACTTGAGTCACTTGGAGACTCATGATTTTTCTTGCTCCTTTCCTAGTCTATTTGATGTTGGAGGAACTTCATCACACACTTGGGTGAAGAGATATGTGATTGAAGAACATTCTTATTGGAAGAAAAATCCTCTGTTATTTCATGATGATATACATATTCATGGGTGTATTGATGAGACTTCTTTGATCATTATTTGGTTCAGATTTTGGTGGAGGTTCTTCATTCACTCCTTGGATGAAAGAACACGTGGATGATTATATTGATGCACATTATATATCTTTGGAGAAGCATAATGGGACATGATATCCTCACATATGTCATTGGAGAAGATTTTATTGGTCACTTGAAGCTTGTATGCACTTGGCAAATAGTAGTCTACTCATTGGGAGGTATAAGCACTTTCATGATTTCTTGGTGATGCACCTCCTTGATGTACATTCTTATTATGTTGTTATATGATTTGATGATATATATTATGCATTCGTGATGTTTGGAAGAATGCATACAAGAAAATGGGATCCATGAATTCTCTTTCCAAATGGTATGAGTTGGAGAGAACTCTTAATTGTTGGAGTGCAATGCAAGCAATGGGACCCTGGGATAGTTTTTACTCCCATTGATTTCAAATTATTTTGGAGACAAGCAGTATGGGAGATGGATTCCCCATTTAATAAGGTGATTTTAATCAGAGTAGTGCAATATCAAGCATGGTCGTTCCTCTCTGAAATCTTCATGAAATCTCAAAGACTCAAGGTGGGAAGATCAGTGGCAACTTCAAAGAATCATACAGAAAGCAGGTTCTTCAACAACCATGTTTGAAATTTCTTGAGGACAAGAAATATTGGGAAGGGAGGATTTGTAATGTCCCAAATTTTAAATTGGGTCACAATTTCCAAATCACATTTTCCATATTCATGAAAGTTGTCAAAGGGATGCTAAAAGTCAAATAATTGCCAAGGTGGAAAATCACTAGTTTCCTAGCTTGGGGGTGGAAGCTTTGAGATTTGAAATAAGGGGGATAATAAATGATGTTTAGAAATTAGAAGGGGATAAATATTTAATAATGTATATTATTAAATAAATACAAGAGAAAATTGAAGTGACAATGGAGCATGAAGACACATGGAGACTATGGGGCCCACACTAGCTAGAATTCCTATGTTAAATGGTATCTTTCTCTTGCAAATTTGAATATATGGGAAGAATAATGTTTTTGTATGGATTATAATGTTAATATACTTTTCCATATACTTCATAGGTCTAATTTGGGATGAATTGTAACATACATGGGAGAGGAAGAGCCAAATGGGAGTTTCATGGACACTTGGCTAGATTCCCCTTACATTTATGACAACTATGACACCAATGATGGAGATTCTATGACAGTTATGACCCAAGTCAGATATGAAGGCTGAAATACTAACATACTGACATGACAGGCCTGAATAGAGCATCTTGGAGGTTAAAATTGGGAGTTGGAGAAGGCCAAGAGGCTCCTACTCAAATTTGGGAGAAGAGGGAAGGTGAAGAGAGAGGCCACATGGCATAGCATGAGCAGCCACATGAATTCAACTTGGATTTGGTTTATGGATGGATTTGGAACCTTATAATGCCAATAATTTTTAGAAAATACAAGTATCACGCACGAGAAGAATTTTTTTGCTCATTTGTGAATTGTGAGAGCTAGTGGATGACTAGTTTTCTTGCTTAAGCCAATTTCGAGGGTGAAAGATTCCCATCCTAGTTGGTGTTTGGAAAGGCCACTCAGGTCCTTCATGGAGTTTTTTATGGAGTCTTATTTTCATGTGTAATCTACATGAAATAATTTGGATTATTCTATTGCAGCACTCTCTCTCAACTATTTCTAGTTTTCACACCATATTCATGCCAATGGAGGGATTGCGCTTTGGGTGAGCTATTAATCACTTTGGGGAATATTCTAATGCTCATTATATTATGTTATGATGTATATGCTATGTATTTCACTTTTATAAGACTCTCAGGTTGAAATACCCAAAATAAGTCATGTAAAAATGTTGAACAATGAAGAAATAGTGTCATTTCCCCACTATCTTGCTGTGAACCATTGTAATGCTGATGATTTAAAATTGGGAGAGCCTTTAATTGTCAATTTATGATTGGAATCAGTTAAATATTCTATTTTCTTAATTCTAAGAAATTTTCAAGTAGAAATTCCCAATATTTGTATGTCAAAATGACTTTTAATGAGTAAACAATGACCATTTCCACTACATTTTGATATATGCCATGGTAATGCTTATTATTTCGAATGGAGGAATGTATATCTAATAAATGTATGATGTATTGACTTTAATTAATGTGTATTTCAAGTCTCATGTTTAGTAATTAAGCATTGGAATCCATTTTACTCATTTTTATTGCATTGGGAGAAGATTTGGTGCATTTTCCCCAAGGGTCGAAATTGTGACTTGGGAGTTGTTTTGGAAAGAGTCATAACAGACTATATAAACTGAACCATGATGCATATGAGAATTTGAAAAGGTCCCTTACACATACCCATCCTCTATTCATAAATTCAAGTGACTTTGGGATCATTTGTGAAGCCATTTCCGGCAATTACCCAGGGGGAATTGGAGCCCCAATTTGCTAGTAAAGACTCCTACTTTGAACAGAACATTAAACAAGTTTGAAAAAGTAATTGGGAGGACAAAAAACATACATGAGAATTATATTCAAGTTATATTATCATTCATGTACCTTTAGAGAAAATTTGGAAGCATTTGGGTCAATTTGGAGGTCTAGACATCCAAACTAGTCAAGAGCCAAAAAAGTGAAAAAATTGGAAAATTGGGCATTTTAATGAAATTCCAAAAAGGGGACATTACAGAAAGGCCTGCCACAGGAAGTGTAAAATGGGTTTTTTTAAATCTTTTGGGTTCCAATCCTTCATATTTTGTCTCAGATCCCCTCTGCATCTATTGCTTTTTCTAAAGGCCTGAGCCCCCCTATCCCAGAGTTCCGACGCAAAAGAGCATGAATCCAGTAGATGATTTGTGCTCTCTTCTTGGATTTTGCACATAACACATTGATATGGACCAAGGAGACCTTTGCACCTCAAATTTTATCTAGTTAGAATTCTTCGGTGGGCAACTAGCCAGCAGAAAGATGCCACTTTTGGCCATGGGTTAGTCTTCCAAATATTGATCCATATTGAATCTTCCTCCTGTTGTCTTCTTATCCTTATGTAGTAAGCTTCATTAATGCTAAATGCACCTTTTTGGAGATAGCCCCACCGTATAATATCCTCCTCTTCGTTTTGCATAATACATTGTTCGTAAAGTTCCATTCTGAGGGCTTGGAGGTCCTCCTCAGTTATCCTTTCGTCCACTTCAATATGTAAATTCCATCATCTTTGATCTTCGTGATTTCCCTCTTCCCAGTAGTGGAATACTTTGGAACTACCTTCCATTATTCCTTTGGCATGAATATGCTTCCACCTTGGCTCATCCCCAATCTTAGGGAGTTGATTCCATGAATCATCCTAGAAATTAGCTTCCCTCCCCGCCTTGATCTCCCAAGACTGTGCTCCTCGATTAATTTTCGACCTGCTAGCGCCTTTGTCCAGATATGAGATCTAGGAGGATCCTCATTGAATATTATCAACTAGTGCCTTGGGTAGTCCCTGGCATATTTTGCATGCCAAATCTTGGCCCATGGCTCTTGCATATATTTGCACCATTTCCACCAAATTTCAGCTCCTTGAACTTCCCCCATGATTTCAAAATCACGCAGGCCTAACCCACATTTATCCTTTGGGGTACATATTTTCCCCCGGCTAACAAAGGAGAATTTATCATTAGCCTCCCTCCCTTCCCATAGGAAGTTTTGTTGGATGCTCCTTATCTCCTTGATGATAGCTTTGGGAGATGACAAAATTGAAAAGAGGTAAACCGGCATAGCTTGAAGGAATGATTTCACCAGGATCAGAGATTTGGGTAATTAGAACCTGACTCAATAACCTTCCTTTAATTCAATTCATGAGATCCTGCCAAGAGGCCCTTTTGATGGTTCCTTTACCCAGAGGCACCCCAAAATACTTGGAGGGGAATATCCCTTTGGAAAAGCCCAGAATTCTAATGATATTCCACTGAGTTATTGGAGCAGTGTTTAGGAAGAATACCTGAGATTCCATTGCTTTGACTGCAAGCCCTGAGGCCTTGGAGAATATTTTTAAGCTTTTCTTAAAGGCTCGAGATTCTTGGACTGAAGGGTTCCCTATCAACATCGTGTCATCCACAAATTTCTGATGTGTCTATTTTTCCATTCCCTGGTGGAGTGAGAGACCCCTAATTTCCCCCGCGCTCACTGGGGACTGGATGAGTCTACTCATTCCTTCCACCATAAGGACAAAGAGGAATGGGGAAAGTGGATCCCCCTGTCTTATCCCACGAGAAGGATAAAAGACCTACGTTGGTGAACCATTGAGCAAAATTGATAAAAAAGGGGAAGTGACTACAGCCATGACCCATTCCACCATGCCTCATTAAAACCATAAGCCTCCAACATCCTTTCCAAGAACTGCCAGCTGAGTTTGTCATAGGTGTTTGCTATGTCAATCTTGATGAGCATTCCCGGCTATTGGGTTTGTTTTAAGGAGTGTATAGTCTTGTGAAAAATAATTATACCATCCATGATTTGTCTGCCTTCTACAAACCCAGATTGCTCGGGACTAATCAGACCGGGGAGAAGGGGTTTTAGGTTGTTTTCTATCACCTTGGAAATGATATTGTAGAGTACATTGCATAAAGCTATGGGGCAGTATTTATCTGAGGAATCGGCACCCTCCCCCTTTGGGACCAAAGAGAGGAACGTTGCATTGAAGGCCTTCAGGATTCCACGATTGCATCTTGATTCTTCCATGATTTCCTAGACTTCCTCCTTGACCATATCCTAGAAGAAATGAAAGAAATTGGATTTAAAGCCATCCGGTCCAAGAGCCTTTCCCTGAGCCATCTGGTGTACAACTTCTTCAACTTCTTGCATAGATATAGGGTTTTTAAGGGTATCATTATCCTCCCTAGTCACCCTCCAGGGAATGAGACTGGTGATTCAAGCAATATCCTGATCCCTATTATTATTGTCCTCAGTCATGATACCATTGAAATGGTTTATGAGTTCCTCCTCGACCTCTCTTCTAGTCTCAACCTGAGACCCATCCATTTTTTTGATTGTTTGGATCTTTGAACCTAATATGTTGTGAACCACCGAGTTGTGAAAGAACTTGGTGTTTTTTCCCCCTCCTGGAGCCATTTAACCTGAGATTTCTGTTTCCAAAAAATATCTTCTTGTCTTTCTTTGGCATCAAGTTTAGTAAGGAGATCTTTCTCCTTTTCTCTCAGCTCTAGATCCCATCCCGATTCCATTCCTACTTGTTGGATTTGGTATATGTCATGTATCAGTATTTTCTTGTCTTCGAAGATGTTTCTGAATTCTTCCATGTTCCACGTGTGGATCTTGACCTTTAAAGCCTTGAGNTGTGGTCCAATTCCTGCCACCACTGTTCCACAAGGCCCTTAAATTCCCGGTACTCCATCCAGAACTGTTTGAATCTTAAGGGTTTGTTGAGGTTGATGTTAGATCTATCCCATTCCAAACTGATTGGCCAATGATCAGACCTAGCAATTGGAACAACACTCATTCTGATGTCCCCAACCCCCTTGACAATGTTTTCTGACACCAAAAATATGTCAAGCCGAGAGGAAACCAGGTGATCCCCTCCTCTTCTGTTATTCCATGTGTACCATCGATCCCTCGTCTCCATATCCTCCAAGGGGACAAGGGTTAAGATCTCCCTAAACTCCTCCTGATATTTTTCCAAATCCCTCCTTCCCCCCCTTTTTTTCCCTAAGGGAAGTGATTAGGTTGAAATCTCCTCCCACTATCCAGGTCCCCTCCTGGGCATGATTTCTCAACCACCTCAAATGATGGATGAAGGCCTACTTCTGGGGGAAACCGATGGGCCCATAAATATTAACCAGGATCCCCAAAGCCCCTGAGTCTAAAAATTTGAAGGTTGCTTCCAAGGAGAAATGGTTAGCCCTCCACTCCGAGATATCTATCTAACTTGGGTTCCATATGATTGCTATTCCTCCCCCCATTCCTGCCGAATCAATCTCCATTACTCTGCTACCCTTCCAGACCTTCGACCCTATCCTCAACATTGTCTCAAAACTACACTCAGTTTCCTACATATATAAGACATCTGGTTTTTCCATCCTGATCTTCCTACCTAAGTTCTTTAATTTCCTCAGGTGGTTACACCCCCTAATATTCTAAGATATTATCTTTATTGGGTAACCTTACTTACCTCAGAAAAGGAATCCTTGATCGTCAGGTACTGACCTGATTCGATTAACTTGACTCCAACTGTCGCGATCCTCTGCTTGTTTATTTTTCGACCTTGTTTCTGATCCTCTTTTGGGTTCTTTCGCTTGCTCCCCTTTTGTGGGTCTGTTCACATCCTCAGATCCTATTATGCCTTGGCCTTGATGATGACCTACTGGAGGAGGGTAACTTGTTCCTGGGATACATACCCATTCCTTGTTTTGTCGCACTCCTTTTCTATTGCATCTAGATCTAATTCACCTAGATCCATATCTTCTACCTCATCCTCCTCCATTGTCTCTATCTGATTGATTTCGATGGATCCGATCGTGATCAATTGTGTCTCCTCTTTCTCCTTGCTTTGGCCGCTTCCCTCATCGCCCTCTTTTTCCAGGATCTGAAAGGGATTGGCGCATTATGGTGCTCTGTTGACCATCTCATTTTTATTTTTATTTTTTGCCCCCGCTATTCCCCCACCCCCGCGCTTTCTACTCTTGACCTATGTAAAACCATCGTTGGCCTGCTTCTCTTCCCCCCCTTTTTCTAAGGCCTGCTTCTCCTAACCCCTCTTCATTCATTTTCTCCCAAAATGACCATACTCATGGCATATTCTGCAGCGAAAAGGGATTTTCTCATAATCGATCTGCTGGATCCACTCCTCATCATCCCATTTCAGGCTCACTGCTTCCGGGAGATATTTTGATAGATCCATGTAGACACAGATTCTTGCATAGGTCGTGTACCTCTTTTCCTGGTCTGTTCTACTACCTTCACAAATTCGCCAATCAAGTTGCCAATTTCCTTCAAGATCTCCATATCCCAAAATTCACCAAAGAGGCCAATCAGCCTGACCCATACCGGAGTGACTGTCAGATCCTTCATTTCAGGGTTGAAGTTTTCCTTCTAGGGGTGTAAAAATAACCCAGCCGAAAAGAAGAAATATGGCCCTCCTTCTAGGATCCGATCTCTGTCCTCTACATTAAATAAAATGATGGTGAAAAAACCTTTTTCCCCCAGCTGGAGATTGTAGTGCCCTTTGGGTTTCTAGGTTTCCTGGATCCAGTAGATCAGGTCCTTCTCCTTACGCCATACTCCCATGAATTTTCTAATGAGGGATTTTTCTTCCCACTACTCTACTTTCTCCCTGATTAATTCTGAGCGGATCTAGACTGGAAGGACAATCTGAGCCCTTGGGAGGCAGTTGCCCATCCCCGGGTTCCTTCCTCCTTGTATCCCATCTCCCGATCCCCCATTATTTCTCCCATGCTCATATCCCACATATCCTTGCGTCGTCCCTCTAGCCATGGCAGAAACACTGGGGGGTAAGCCACCCCAACACCTTGTTATTTGCTCCCGTGCATCACTCCTTTAGTATCCCCCACGATTACCTCCCTCTTTCCATCCCATGATCATGTCCTCCAAGCATTGTATGAAAATTTAATCGAGCATCTTCTAAAGCTAAATTTCAAGAATTATAATCTTGATGATGCAACATTGTTTTTTAATAAAGTTGGAAGATCTATTGTATTTCTTGTAGTATATGTAGATGAACTCTTGATGACAATGAACAATGAATTGTTAGGATTGTGCTTTGACCACCATATTCTAATTGCCATTTCCTAGCTTAGGAGTTTATTTTTCCCTCACTAGTGCCATGGGGAACTCATCTGGGGCTCACCTAACACTTGATGCACTAGTTTGCATGAGTTTAGGAGCTCTAGAGGCCAATCCCTATAATTTAGGAACACACACTAAGTCATGAGAGTGTGACTAGCAGTCCACCCTAGTATGTGTTGAGTTATCCTCATATGAGCATCCATTAGTTCATCTCCAGTTAGTCTAGTGCAACATTTCCTTGATTCAAGTAGGTTAGGCACATTTTCCTACCTACATTGTTCAATTAACTTACTATGAACTGATTTAGTTGTCTTGAGTTATATTAGTGAGCTCTCAGTGGTGATTTTCTCGCATTGAGTTAGCAATAGAGTCGGTCCAAGTTGGTAAATTTGAATCATACCTATTGGATTCAAATTATTCCTAGTGTATCATCATTGCATTACATAGGTTAATGACATCATATTTAATGTTATGCTGGCCAATTTTGTCTCCTTGGTTGTTTGATTTCACCTTGAATGTTTAATCAGTGTACATTGAATTGCTTCATTCTCTTCCAACCTTCTTTCATGGTGAATTCATTCAGGCCTGAGGATCCTAAAAATTTGATAAATTAAACATGGTAACAAAGTAGGTAACCAAGCCAACTTCAATCCTAAAAAACTTCCATTGATGCACAAGAATCAATTGGGTTCCCCATAATTCTTGGTATATGTTCCTTTCTCCCTCTGTATTTTGTCCAGATAAGTCTAGCCAGGTGTGATGCACCTAGAGAATGTGCACATGTCGAATATTGCAAAGTGAATCAGGTAGTTCGGTTTAGGATCATTAGTTGGTTATGCATTGGGGGTTATTCTTAAATGGGGTTAAACTCATATGTATTAGTGTTATAAGGGGTTGTGTGGGTCAAGGTAAAAGATACGTATCACCTATGTGGAATAAATAAGTGTGTTTCATAGGTGTGGCATCTATGTGCATCCTTTAATATGTCCAATGGGTGCTTATATGTAGGTTATATATTCATGTGCTTCGAACTTAGATTGATTTGTTCCTTATGTGTGTCACTTGAGTACATTGGGTTCTTATTTCATTGAGGTGAAATATGAGATGCATTAGGTGGTTAGGTTTAACAATGTTAGTGGGTTAGGATAAAAAGATTTTGAGTGTAGTTGGTGGCTTGTGAATGGGGATTATGATAAAGGGATTGAGACTTAGTTCTATTAGTTTCTTATTTTGTAGGTTTCAAGTGTGATAGTATATTGTGTGGATTAGGGGTGTCACTCGCATGATTTCACATGTGATTTCGTATAATTCAATTGTGATCCAGAATAGATTGTAAATGTGCATTGTTTTGAATACAATCTAATATTGTTAATTTAACATTGTATATGCAATTGGATCGTGGTAAAGAATAATTTAAATGTACAATGTCAAGTGCATTGTTGTCATTCCAAAATGTTGTAATTGTGCATTATTCTCAAATTTATATATGATATCTCCATGCAATCATAAAAGCTATTAAAAATTGGGAAAATTATGCATAGAAACATTATTAGCCACACATGTATGAAAAAACATAATACCAAACTATGAATATGTCAACAACCAATATGAAATATATATTATATCATGGAAGCTATAATACAAAAATAGACACCCTTAGATGGCCTATCAATTTACATGTATCAAAAACATTAATGATGTACATGCAAACAAAATTACATCTGTCCTAAACCACGTATCAAAACTCTAACTTTCTCTTGTACACAAAAGTATAGGCCTGTCCTAAACTAACACATCAAAATGATAACTTCTTCTTGTATTTTCCTGAGTGTGATGCTTGTTTCCTACGTATATGACCACTTTGCATCTCTGGCGACTGCAAGTCAATGATAGTATTTGTTGATTAGGTAACTAAATTAATATTGAAGCACTAACAAACTTTGAAAATTTAAAATACAACTCAATTACATAAAACAAACACTCACCGAATCCATATGCGGTATATAGTCCTGTGGTGTCCTCCTCCTTGTTGAGAACCTCTCTACAATGGTGCTCTGAGAATAAAATAAACTATGTCAATTATCTCAACAATTATCGACATGTATGCATGAGAAATTACTAAACAATTTTGTTATTAATGAACGTATCACTGTAAAAATATGTTGTGTGGCAAGAGACTGGGTTTCTTCAGTAGCAGGAGGAGTCATAGTTTGAACATCAGCCTCAATCACGTGCACTAATGGACCAGAGTGAAGCTACATTCATCAAATTCTAAAATAGTTAGACATCATGCATGTGCATACACAATACAAATGAAATGTACATGGACAAATATTCAAGTAGATACCTATGTGTGAATTATCCCCATTGTAGATGCAACATTAAATGAAACATCAACAACCACGCAAAGGTATGGAATGGAGAAATATCCATCCTGATGCTATAAACATGTGAAAAAAGATTAAGAAAAATAAGTTGTGGAGTGAATTGATCTAACCAACCATGGAATATGTAGGTCCATGATCATGGACACCCTCTTTTTCTATGGAGGAGTATTTCCTAGTGTAGAGAAAACCCTTCTCTATGTTTCTATTACTAGTAGAGCCAAACCAATGTGGTGGTGCAGGGATTTAAGTTGATGCCTACAATCATAGAGTGTTTTCATGGTTAGACATGGACATGAATGGATGGAATAATATGCACTGGAAAACTAACATGTTGTAGTATACTTACCTCTACTTGGTACATATCTCCCCCATGGGGGGATTCATTGCTAGCATTTTATTGCCCCTCTGAAGAGCTAGATAACACCTGCAAGTATAAAAATTATAAATATTAGCAATTTATAAAGGAGTACAGTAAGGAAAAAATAATTTGAACAAGATTTAGTCGTTAACCATGTACTTACATTCCTGAGGTAATCATAGAATCCACCTTTGGGGAATTCACTAAGATCAATGTCTCCTGCATCGTGTTCAAAATGTGGTGCTTGCAACTTCAAAAGTTGTAATTATTAGACCATTTTACAAATTAATGAACTAACAAGTATTGAAAAAATGACACATATTAACAAAATGACATGTTGTAATATGACTTCAGTGTTGGTTGTTGCTACCTCAGATACAACAACACCAGGTACACTACCAACCCCTATAGAGGCAACAAGCTCCTGCAATATTAAAAATTTTATATACTAATAATATTTTAATATGTTTTGAATATGGAAAAAATAAATTCAACGATATTAGAGCTTTTACAATATCCTTACTCGACCAACAGTCATCGTAGATGTACCATGTGGTGGCCCACGTCCATAGAAGGTTTGACCACACATCGTACACACATGTGGCTCAATCTAGGGCTTATGAGATGTCAATATATCCCCATCAATAGATGGTCCTTTTCCACCAAAAGGTGATGGTTGTACACCATCAGAGGAAAATGGACCTTCTTGGTTAATAGTTGTGGTGTGGTAGGAAATCATTTGAGCTAGTTTCAGAAATGCCTCTTGTTTATAGGGAATCATTAATGCATAGAAGGGACATCTGGCATCAGTAGATACAATAAGGTGGAGGTATCTATCAATTGGAATCTCTATGCCTAGCATTGGGACAGTTTTGTATAATCCCCCTACCAACGCCCTAGAACCCCAACATGTCAAAATAGTTGACATGTTTTCCTAGCGGTACTTCCCTATTGTTGTGTAGGGGTACATAAAAAACCATGTACTATCTATCCATCCAATGATATCTAATTGGTTGGAAAATGCACCACTCAATATAAATATATGGTTTGGTAGTCCCTGGAATGTTATTTTTCCCCGGCACTCTAAATTGTGAATATATTTTCTCTTTCGTTATTTTGAGCTTCTTAATGTCATCGTAGCTCAATCCATCGACATATTATTTTTGTTTTCTCTCTCTAAATTATGTTATGCTATACAACGCATCATTGGATCTGCCGATGGTTTCTACGATGGACTTTAATGACGTCGAAAAGGAGCAGTGGAGTTCACATCCACCCCTCCAAGCCACAATGAGATCTCTCAAATGACCAATCACTCTCAAAATCTCTACATTATGGTCCATATCCGCCACTGCAATCATAAATACAATAAAAATATCATTAGAAAAATACACACAGTATAATGGCATCTCTAGGCAATGAAAAATATAAAACTAGTGTACGACAAATAACAATGTGAACTATTTATAATTTAAATTTAAAATTGAACAAATTTTACACTTGTTCGTACTGAAGTTGTAACCTTATGTTTTATTTTGCAGCCCTAAATAAACCCTATGTTTTCTTTTGTATCCCTAATGTTTTATATTATTTTATGTATTTTCTTTTATTAGTAAGTTGAGTTTTGGCTACTGATTATATGTAAATCCTTACAATAATGTTATTCATTATAATTTACATGGTTTTTAGTCATTTCATAAATTAATTACTTAAGGTACATGAAAGTTGTAAGTACTAACATTCTGGTGGGAATCCATTATAAGCATGTACAGTCAAATGCTGTCGGAATGTTCAAAAGGGTATTCACGATTTCCATAGTCATCATTTTCATGGCTAAATCTTAATCATGAAAAGGATGTGTGAGACATGGATCAGTCTTGAATCCAATGGACCTGTTCACATCATTATTGGATTTGACAGATGTTGCAGTCGCATCAAACATAGATCAATACTTCATCAAAATTGTTTTCCTTGCATGAATTAATTTTGACATTTGGTATTCATATGTTGTTTGACTCTGCTAATTTACAATTTATTTAAAATTTGGAGTTACAGTTTTAGTATACAGTTGCTACTATGAAGAAGCTAAGTGGCAAGTCACATAGGTTTGAACCAGTTGACACTAAATGGGCCAAGGAACATCCATAGTGTGCGCAGTTGCTGATAAATGCAGGTTGGTTCTCATTCTTCGAGAAAATAACAAGGTATAATATTTAGGTCTCTCGGTAATTCTCCAATAAATTCACTGGTACAGTGGTTAATTTTTCCGGTATTAGTTATGAGGTTTCTAAAGCTTCAAATGCATACGCTACTGGGTTATCTATAGACAAGGATAAATGGTTTAAAAATTTTCCATTTGAGGTTGACATGAATTTATTCCTCCTTCCAGGCCATGAAACCATAGATTGGAACAAGGGAATTCATAGGAACTCATTAAGAGAAGAATGGCGACAAGTTTTAAGTATAATTCAGTGATACATAACTTGTGAAGGTAAACTCACAACAATATTTAGATATCATTTACGCTTTCCCCTTCATATGGCAGGTGTATCAAAGCTAAATTTACCTTTTTATTTTCTAAAGACTGTATCTAAGATGACAGTTTGGGTAAGAAACCATCTAGACCATACTTCTCACAGTATTTTTCATCATGGTTTGATTTAGTTATTGATTGTGAAATAATTAGAAAAGAAAGATTGGACCTGGACACATTTTTTGTTTTGGTCGAGATTTAAGGTTGAAAAAATAGAGGATGCAGAAGAGCAAAATAATTTAGAAACCCTGAAGAAGCTAAGAAGTTACAAGAGAAAGGGTATCGACAAAACACAATAACGGTTTGAAGATGAAGACGCGAAAGCCAATTCAAATGCAGAGTAGGTGGTGATGACTCCTGAAACCATTGGTTTTGTAGAAGAAATTTCAATTGTGGAAATTATGGAAACAACAAGTGTCCAGAACCAAAATCTTTAGAAATCAAGAAAACCTATTCTCGACTAAAAAATACCAAAGTTATTAGATGGCGACCAAAGACCAGGCCTTCAAACAAATTTCATTTGAATATGAAGAAATTTCTCAACCCTAAGTTTAAAAAAAAAGCACGATTGAAATTAAAGAGTATTCCAACGAAGAATATGTTCAATCCAAGAAAATCAAAGGTATGGTATCTCAAGCTCTTGAGAATATTAAAGGAAATATTAAACTAATCCCTGATTTACCAGTGAGAAAGTTTGTGGATAAGGGTAAAAAGGTTATTTCAGAATTGAGTGAAGGAACTAGTAGACATAATTTTTTAATGTCCCAAATTTTGCATTGGGTCACAATGGACAAATCACATTTTCCATATTCATGAATTTTGTCAAATGGATGCTAAAATTCAAATAATTGTCAAGGAGGAAATCACTAGTTTCCTAGGTTGGGGGTGGAAGCTTTGATATTTGGAATAAGGGGGATAATAAATGATGTTTAGAAATTAGAAGGGGATAAATATTTAATAATGTACCTTATTGAATAAATACAATATAAAATGGAAGTAGCAATGGAGCATGAAGACACATGGAGACTATGGGGCCCACACTAGCTAGAATTCCTATGTTAAATGGTATCTTTCTCTTGCAAATTTGAATATATGGGAAGCCTAATGTTTTTGGATGGATTATAAGGCTAATATACTTTTCCATATACTTCATAGGTCATATTTAGGATGAATTGTAACTTACATGGGAGAGGAAGAGCCAAATGGGAGTTTCATGGACACTTGGCTAGATTCCCCTTACATTTATGACATCTATGACACCAATGATAGAGATTCTATGACAGTTATGACACAAGTAAGATATGAAGGCTGACATACTAACATATTGACATGTCAGGACTGAATATAGCATCTTAGAGGTCGAATTTGGGAGTTGGAGAAGGCCAAGAGGCTCCTACTCAAATTTGGGAGAAGAGGGAAGGTGAAGAGAGAGGCCACATGGCAGAGCATGAGCAGCCACACCAATTCGACTTGGATTTGGTTTATGGATAGATTTGGAACCTTAGAAGACTAATAATTTTTATAAAATACAGGGATCATCCATGAGAAGAATCTTTTTCTCATTTGTGAATTGTGAGAGCTAGTGGATGACTAGTTTTCTTGCTTAAGCCAATTTTGAGGGTGAAAGATTCCCATCCTAGTTGGTGTTTGGAAAGGCCACTCAGGTATTTCATGTAGATTTAATAGAGTATTATTTTCATATGTAAGATACAGTAAATTATGTGTATTCTTCTATTACAACACTCTCTCTCAACTATTTCCAGTTTTCACGCCATATTTATGCCAATGGAGGGATTGCGCTTTGGGTGAGATATCGATATATTTGGGGAAGATTATAATGCCCATTATATTATTCTATGATTTATATTATATTTATTTCACATTATTAATACTCTCAGGTCGAAATACCCAAAAGAATTCATGTAAAAATGTTGAACAATGAAGAAATGGTGTCATTTCCCCACTATCTTGTTGTGAACCATTGTAATGCTGATGATTTCGAATTAGGAGAGCATTTAATTGACCATTTATGATTGTAATGAGTTAAATAATCTCTATTATTCATTCTCTTAAAGTTTCAAGTCGAAATTCCCAATAGTTGTATGTCAAAATGACTTTTAATGAGCAAACAGTGACCATTTCCACTCTATTTTGATATATGCCATGATAATGCATATTATTTCGAATGGAGGAATGTATCTCTGATAAATGTATGATTTATGGACTTTAATTAATGTTTATTTAAATTCTCATGTTCAGTACTTAAGTATTGGAAGCCATTTTACTCATTTTTATTGCATTGGGAGAAGATTTGCTGCATTTTCACCAAGGGTTGAAATTGTGGCTTGGGAGTTGTTTTGGAAAGAGTCATAACAGCCTGTATAAACTAAACCATGATGCATATAAGAATTTGAAAATTTTCCTTACACATACCCATTATTTTTTCAGAACTTCAAGTGACTTTGGGATCATTTGTGAAGCCATCTCCGGCAATTACCCAAGGGGAATTGGAGCCCCAATTTCATTAGAGGAATTTTGGTGTCTAAAATGGCCTCCTAAGGAAAATAATAAAATAATAGTTAAAATAATAAAATAATATTGATTAATTTTGGAGGAAGAAAGAAAAAAACTACTTTTTTGTGTTCGTATTTTCGACATATCTCCCTGTGTTTTTACTCAAATTTCGATCAGGAGAGCTCATTGGATGCGGAATTTGATTCTGCATCCAACGAGTACCCAGACTGCATGATTTTGATAGACCCCGCTACCCCAAAAACAAGAAATACCTGAAAAAATGTGATGATGAGAGTACCCACACTGCATACTTTTAACAGACCCCGCTACCCCAAAAACAAGAAATACCTGAAAAAATGTGATGATGACATCATCATCACATTTTTTTCAGGTATTTCTTGTTTTTGGGGTAGAGGGGTCTGTCAAAAGTATGCAGTGTGGGTACTCGTTGGATGCGGAATCAAATTCTGCATCCAACGAGCTCTCTCGATCGAAATTTGAGTAAAAACACAGGGAGATATGTCAAAAATACGAACCCAAAAAGTAGTTTTTTTTAATGACAAATATGTCAATTCAACCATTATGGTTGACTTATTTTATTGAAATTCTATTGGTTCTTTAATTTCAACTCACAAAAACTTATTTTGGCACGTTTTCTTATAAGGCCCATTTTAGACCCCAAATTTCCTGTAATGGCTACTAAAGACTCCTACTTTGAACAGAACATTAAACAAGTTTTTGGAAGTAATTAGGAGGTCACAAAACATAAATTAGAATTATATTTAAGTTATATTATCATTCATGTACCTTCATATAAATATTGGAAGCATTTGGGTCAATTTGGAGGTCTAAACATCAAAACCAGTCAAGAGCCAAATTTGTGAAAAAAATGGAAAATTGGGCATTTTAATAAACTTCCAAAAAGGGGACATTATAGTGGTATCAGAGCATGATATTGGAACCTGATGTGGTCTGATATTTATTAGGACAATAATTCAGGGACCACCATTATATATTGAAACCCAAAATTGCTTTTGTTGAAGAGGAAAAACAAAAGTAGGAGAAGAAGACAATTTTTTGGAAACTATGACTAGGCATGAAAAGAGAACCTCATATGATGGTGAGGAGATAATAAAAATCATGGAACCTATATTTGAAGACATGACCAAGAATATTATGAAAGGATTTGAATTTTTTTCTATCCAAAGTTGGGAAAAATATATTGATTTTAAGAAATCCAAGGGGAAAAATGCATCGGTTTGCTTGAAGGAGCAAAAGGAGGAGACCCATGAACCACCTAGTTCTGAAATAGGTGGAGTAGATATCACATGAGTATGACTCCAAAGTGACTCTGAAAAATATGAAGAGACATCACATGAGTATGAATAATTTTTTATTGAAAATATTGAAGATAATTTTGAGACACATGCTACCTTGGAAATGAAACAAAGAGCATCTACCGATGGATGCTTGAACTATGAAGGAGTACCTACTGATGGGTGCTCACAACTATATGTTGGTGAAATAGAGATCAGATTTAAAAATGTTGCTGCAATCCAAAATTCCATTAAACATGAAAATGAATACCTTGTAGCAGTTAAAGAAGAAACAAGATCAACTTCCCCATCACCACTTGAGCTTCATGAAGTTGGTCCAAGCAAGAAGGAAGAATATGAGGAGGTTCATTTGCAAGAGCCTCATTTTATTTAAGGGTCCTTAAATATGAATGAAAATAAGATCCAATAGGCCCTTAGCATACTCCATGACACTCAAGCATTGGTATCAAATTCTTGTTGGAGAGCTACTTCCTTGGAGGATCCATCCTTCCTTGAAGACATGGAGAAGATCCAAAGAGCAATGTGCAACATCAAAGGTAATTTTATGTATTTTCATTTTGATATAAAAAATGTAATTGAGATTATTGAATTGTTACATGAATCCTACTTGAATAATAATGAAGTTATTCATAAGCTCACAATTCAAAATTAGCAACTTCTTGAAAAATTGCTAGACACTTGTTTTTCCTCCTATGTTTCAGATTGTAAAATGGTAGATTGTTTGGAGGATTCTCATGACATGGTGGATCATGATAAATTTTGAAATTTGATTGTACTTGATGTATTTGAAGATGTCCTTGAAGAGATCCAAACACTTGTTGTGGTTGAAGAGGAACTTGAATTGTCTCTTGATGAAGGGTATGCAATTTTTTAAGAAGAAAGTGATTTCTCTACATTGGAACCAATCTATGACAAAGATTTCAAACTCTTGAAGGAGATGCATAATCATACCCCTATGGATCCTTCACATGATGACAATTTTGCACTTATTGATAATTTGGGTGAGTTGGTTCTTTCTCCTGCATCCTACACTTATAAATTTTGCAGCAGTCATCCTAATGAAGTATGGGTGAAAGGTTTTTTTTATGGTGCCACATGAAGAGCATGGAAATTCCATTTCTCCTTTTGATGATGGAATTATTAGAGAACGATGTTATTTACATTTTCAGCATAATCCTTGTTTACATTATGGTTATACACATCTACATGGGTGCACCTATGATGTTCATTTGAGTCACTTGAAGACTCATGTTTTTTCTTGCTCAACACTTGGTTCATATGATGTTGGAGGAACTTCATCCAACACATGGATGAAGAGGGATATGATTGAGGAACATTATTATTGGTAGCAACATACTCTGTTATTTCATGATGATATACATATTCATGGGTGTATTGATGAGACTTCTTTGAGCCACTTGAAGTCTTCATGTTTTATTTGCTCACTATTTGGTTCAAATTTGAGTGGAGATTCTTCATTCACTTCTTGGATGAAAGAATACATGGCTAAATATTTTGATGTATATCACTTTCTTTTGGAGCAGCATTATAGGACATGGGATAATCACCTATGTCATTGGAGTAGATTTGATTGGTCACTTGAAGCATGCATGTACTTGGCAAATGGTAGTCTACTCACTGGGAGGTATAAGCACTTTCATGATTTCTTGGTAAGGCACCTCCTTGATGTACATTATTATTATGTTGTTATATAATTTGATGATATATATTATGCACTCATGATATTTGGAAGAATGCATACAAGAAAATGGGATCCAGAAATTCTGTTTCCAAATGGTATGGGTTGGAGAGCACTCTTAATTGTTGGAGTGCAATTCAAGCAATGGGACCCTGGGATAGTTTTTAGTCCCATTGATTTCAAATTCTTTGGGAAACAAGAATTATGGGAGATGGATTCCCCATTTAATAAGGTGATTTTAATCAGAGTAGTGCAGCAGAAAGAATGGTGGTTCCTCTCTGAAATCTTCATGGAATCTCAAAGACTCAAGGTGGGCAGCTTAGTGGCAACTTCAAAGAATCATACAGAAAGTAGGTTCTTCAAAAACCATGTTTCAAATTTCTTGAGGACAAGAAATATTGGGAAGGGAGGATTTGTAATGTCCCAAATTTTGCATTGGATCACAATGGAAAAATCACATTTTCTATATTCATGAAAGTTTTCAAATGGATGCTAAAAGTCAAATAATTGCCAAGGAGGAAATCACTAGTTTCCTAGGTACGAGGTGGAAGCTTTGATATTTGGAATAAGGGGGATAATAAATGATGTTTAGACATTATAAGGGGATAAATATTTAATAATTTATATTATTAAATAAATACAAGATAAAATGGAAGTGGCAATGGAGCATGAAGACACATGGAGACTATGGGGCCCACACTAGCTAGAATTCCTATGTTAAATGGTATCTTTCTGTTGCAAATTCAAATATATGGGAAGCCTAATGTTTTTGGATGGATTATAAGGCTAATATACTTGTCCATATACTTCATAGGTCATATTTGGGATGAATTTTAACTTACATGGGAGAGGAAGAGCCAAATGGGAGTTTCATGGACACTTGGCTAGATTCCCCTTACATTTATGACATCTATGACACCAATGATGGAGATTCTATGATAGTTATGACACAAGTCAGATCTGAATGATGAAATACTGACATACGGACATGCCAAGACTGAATAGAGCATCTTATAGTTCGAATTTGGGAGTTGGAGAAGGCCAAGAGGTTCCTACTCAAATTTGGGAGAAGAGGGAAGGTGAAGAGAGAGGCCACATGGCATAGCATGAGAAGCCACACCAATTCAACTTGGATTTCGTTTATGTATGGATTTGGAACCTTAGAAGACTAATAATTTTTATAAAATATAGGGATCATCCATGAGAAGAATCTTTTTCTCATTTGTGAAATTGTCATTTGTGAATTGTGAGAGCTAGTGGATGACTAGTTTTCTTGCTTAAGCCAATTTCAAGGATGAAAGATTCCCATCCTAGTTGGTGTTTGGAAATTCCACTGAGGTATTTCATGGATATTTAGTGGAGTATTATTTGCATGTGTAATCTACATAAAATCATGTGGATTCTTCTATTGCAGCACTCTCTCTCGACTATTTCCAGTTTTCACACCATATTCATGTCAATGGAGGGATTGCGCTTTGGGTGAGATATTGATCTCTTTGGGGAAGATTATAATGCCCATTATATTATGTTATGATTTATATTCTATATATTTCATGTTCAGAATACTCTCAGGTCTAAATACCCAAAATAATTCATGAAAAATATTGAACAGTGAAGAAATAGTGTCATTTCCCCACTATCTTGTTGTGAACCAGTGTAATGCTGATGATTTCGAATTGGGAGAGAATTTAATTGAACATTTATGATTGGAATAAGTTTCACACTATATATTATTCATTCTTAGAAAGTTTCAAGTCTAAATTCTCAAGATTTGTATGTCAAAATGACTTTTAATGAGCAAACAATGACCATTTCCACTCTATTTTGATATATGCCATGGTAATGCTTATTATTTCGAATGGAGGAATGTATCTCTGATAAATGTATGATTTATGGACTGTAATTAATGTGTATTTCAAGTTTCATGTTCATTAATTAAGCATTGGAATCCATTTTACTCATTTTTATTGCATTGGGAGAAGATTTGGTGCATTTTCCCAAAGGGTCAAAATTGTGACTTGGGAGTTGTTTTAGAAAGAGTCATAACAGGATGTATAAAATGAACCATGATGCATATGAGACTTTTAAAAGGTCCCTTACACATACCCATCCTCTTTTCAGAAATTCAAGTGACTTTTGGATCATTTGTGAAGTCATTTCCGGAAATTACCCAGGGGGAATTGGAGCCCCAATTTGCTAGTAAAGACTCCTACTTTGAACAGAACATTAAACAAGTTTTTAGAAGTAATTGGGAGGTAAAAAAAACATAAATTAGCATGATATTTAAGTTATATTATCATTCATGTAACTTCATAGAAAATTTGGAAGCATTTGGGTCAATTTGGAGGTCTAGACATCAAAACTAGTCAAGAGCCAAATTTGTGAAAAAATTGGAAAATTGGGAATTTTAATAAAATTCAAAAAGGGGGACATTACAAATTCATATGAGGATAAAGATATGGAATACATGTATGTTAAATATCTTGAACATTCTGTTGAAGTATAAGGAGCTCCATTGGGTGAAATTCTAGTTGAAGAATAAGTGAACAAAAAAATGGATATTCTTGATGAGAAGGTGTCATCTATGGAGAAATATATTATTCGACTTTGAAGAATGTCTCAGGGATTAGATGGTCTAATTATTCTTGCAGAACCTACTCGTAAACTATAACATCATTAGAATATAAGTCGTGTTATCTACGTGGCAGTATTTGAAGTCAATTTGTCCTAAATTTATTGTTTACTTAGAAACATGTAGTGTTTGTTGAAACTTCTTATTACCAATGTAATTAAAAGTATATATATTTAAACCCTTTCGATCCTATAATTTTGCATCTAGAAAAATTTTCTGGGAAGTTTTGATTACAAATATAGAAAGTAAAGATAGTAGTAGGGGTTGGTAATAGAGGATCGAGAGAGAGGATTTTTGCATGTACCAAAATTTGAAAACCTTTTGAGTTTGTAAGTATATTTTGGATAATATATAGAGGATGAAATATGGATTATGACCCACTTTGACTTATGATAATTGCAGATACATGACAATGCTTATTATTTATATTTGTTTGTGATCTTGCAACTTATAGAATTTATATCCTTTGTACTTAGTGTCGGTCTTATGTATTTGCATATCTTTTATTCAGAAAGCTTTTATGATTAGAATAGTTTTATGGCTTATGTATAACTATTGTTTGTAGTAATATATATGATATTCAGTTTGGTTCAATATACCTATTATATCATCCTTTATTGTCTTTTATATTTAATTATCAGAAGTTGATTTATAATATATCGTTGTTGGTTCATTTATCCATGTCTCTTCGTTCCCTTTTGTTATTATAAACCAAACAAAGATTAAATACCCATAATTTGTATTTTAAAAATATTGAGATTCCTGGGTTTTGTACCCTTGTACTAGCACAAACATATTTTGGCGTCATTGTCGGGGAACGAAGAAATGAAAGCGAATCTTCCCTAGGTGTTTAAATTTTTAAGTATGATTTTAGAAGGTGAACGAAATAAGGCTATCTTGCAGACTACATTTTCACTTGTAGTTAAAAACAATCACAATGGCTTCCAAGAGAGTTGGAAGTAGGGGAAATCCTTCATCTCCTTTACATCTAGCGGTTCCATATCCAGAAAAATTGTTAAGGGAAGCTAGACAAAAGCTCAGTTCTACATCAGCAGGTACTCATCAGTATACATCAGTTTTTGAAACACCAAGTGAATTTGATCATCCTTTTTCTTATTCGAATTTTTCAACTATTGAAGAAGAAAAGAAGAAATATTTATATATATCTATCCTTGATTTTTAGAATCCTATCCAAGTTGACAATTTCAGAGTTTATTCAAATCCTTTGTTATCAGATGATGAGAATGAAGACATTTTGAATTCTGAATAATTTGATTATTTTAAGCCTTCATCATCACATTACACACCCATTACTAGTAGATTTCCCATTGACCAAATAAATGTCAAAGTACCTTCTTATTCTCAAATCCAATCCAACTCTACAGGTTCAATCACCTTCCTCACAAGCTACTCCAAACATGGCAACTCAACCTCCTAACAAGATAGATTTCATAGTGGCTGCTAGATATGCCCCATTAGTCTTACCTCAACCTATTAATTCTCTTCCTGGTGGAGATTATCAGAAGTATCTCCCAAGTTTCAATGTCCAAGGAGAGGTTACAGTAGAGGAGCATTGGAATGCTTAGTTTAGTTATGTTGATAACCAAAATATTGAACATCAGGATGTATGGATCCAAGTCTTTGTTCAAAGTTTAGATGGAGAGGTAAGGAAATGGTTCAAAGAATTACCACCAAATTACATTGATGGGATAACTACTTTGGAAGAAGTTTTTATGAGACAATGGGGAGATACCAAAGGCTTTATCTTTATTACGTTACCGAGTTTGGAGATTTGAAAAGAAAACAAGGTGATATGGTTATTGATTTTACTAAACGTTTCAACAAGATCTATAGTAAGATCCCTGTAGAGATTACGCCTACTGAGACATAAGCAAATCTAACCTATGCAAATTATTTTGATGTTGAGTTCTCTTTGTTACTAAGGAAAAGAAGATCCATTACTCTAGTGAACATGGAAGAAGCAAATTTGGAGGTAGAGTCAAACTTGATGGTAGCTAATAAGTTGAGTGATAAATCAAAATATCATGGGAAGATAAGAAAAAGAAAAAGAAATGCTACGATCTACTCCAGGGGAAAAGGTAACGGATAGTAATATGCATGAAATGGACAAACTCATTAATAATTTATCAGCAAATATCAACAGATTGGAAATGGAAAATTAAAATAGACCTATTCAAGAGAATGATAATCGAAATCCTAATCAGTTTAGAAGGCCATTTAATCCTAGGTATTTTCCTAGATATAGGAGGAATAATGAAGAGCAGAAAATACAGCCTCCTGTTCAAACAAATTTGATACAGGATGATGAATCTAATGAGATAGATGAGATGGAGGTTGAAGAATTAGATCCAGATATTGATCAATTGGATGATGCGCCTTCTTCCCATTTTATTTCTAGGTTTAAACATCATTATGCAAAAAATGGATGATTATTGTGAAAGATATCATTTTGAACAAGTATCATATTTGTTAGATATTTTCCAAGCAATGCAGTAGAAGACTTATGGTCTCATATCTGGCATAAAGAAAGCTTCACAAGACAAAAAAAAGCAAAGAATGTTTCTGCAAAACAAGGGTTGTGATGCAGGAGCATAGGCTCATGAAGATGAAGTTATCCATGACTTCACCAAAGTTAGTTGAACCCTAAAGAGACCTAGAGTCTCACATATGTATAAGTTTGTTTTATTTATGTTAAAGCTGAATAAAATGGATAAGGATACTCGATCCTTTCCACATGTAACAGCTAGAACAGAGTTAGTTGGTTAGCAGAGTGATTGTAGCAGTTAGTTGACGAGTCACTAATGAGTCATAGGGGTTAGTAGAGTCAAATAAGGACTTAGTTCCTTCTTATAGGATCTGGAAACAGAATCCTCTTGTATTTAATTCAGTTTGAGTTATTTTCTTAGATATATTATTTTAGCTTACAAAGCTTGTTATCTCGCAGAAACTTTGGTTAGCTCATAGATCTTAAGTAGCTCGAATAAATTTGTCTAGTTCACAGAGCTTGAGAGGGAGAGGAATTCCACATAGCATGTGATGAACGATGGAGGGAGGTTTGGAATAAATTCATTCCTAGAGTGAATAGATATTTGACAGTGGCATAATCTCTGTGTAATTATTATTATGTTTGAATGTATGATTTTATGCACATATGAATGAATGCTTTCTTTGGATGATAAGTATGTGTATGGATGCACTTAGAATTTTGAAATAAGTGCATGAGGTCAAAATCATCTGTGAGAAGCTTTGCAAGAGAGAATTGATCCTTCCAGTGATCAATACAGTGAATATTACAGAGAGTAAATGAATGTTCATCTTTGATAGATCTATGGTTGATATCAACAGATCAATGACTAAGAACAATTCCATTGAATGAAATAATGCCTAAGATAAGTGCTAAGAACTAGAAGTGATTGTGGATAAAACCTTTTGATCAATGACGGATATTGATCTTGCAAGAAGATCGACGGTGACAAAGTATTCCATTGGGTGAAAGTGACGGAAGGTTAACACGATTGATGTACATGGAATTTTGTTTAGATTTGCTTTATTGAGTTTGAGGTCCACTGCCGATCCATATCTACGTGATTCTGCTAATCCTACTAGCAAGGTGGTTAACAGGATAGGTTATACACGGAATTCTTATGTGATCTAGTTCACTATCAATTTGAAGTCTGCTCTTTATCAAGCGCTTCCTAGGATTTGGTCAGGTTGGATAGAATTAGTGGTTCAGATAAAGTTATAGACCACTAAATCATGTGATAGTCGATCTAGAGACTATATACAGGGGAGCCTCGTATCAGAGTGGTATCTGAGCAGAAAAGGGATTATGCGTGAAGGTATGAGAGTGTGGTCACACTAGTTCTTGTTTCTGAAAGATGAATTGTTAGTTTATGAGGTTGGAGTAGTTTTCCTGTATGAAAGGCAAGGTTATTTTTATGCCTGTATTACTAACACATTCAGAGCAATTCACTATTGATAGGAAAATTGTATCCAGTAGTGAATTGTTGTGTCAAGAGATGGAGGTTGGAGTTGGAAGAGGTCGGGGCAGGTGAGGAAGACCTGTTGCCAATGGAGAATTGAGAGAGGAGATCATAAATATGAGAGCAAGGATGGAAGCCTTAGAAACCAACATACATCATGAGCACACTGGAGATACAAGTGATGAAGAGATACCTGAAGAGGAGGAGGAAACAATTGTTGAAACTCCTTAGGTAAGAATGTTTAGGTCTATTTTTTGTGCAGGTTATAGTTCAAGAGCTGATGTACCATTCTATAGTGGAATTTTGGATCCAAAAGAGTTAATTGATTGGATCAATGCTATGAACAAAATACTTTGACTATGTTGAAGTGAAGGAGGACAGGCAAGTTAGATTTACTGTCACAAGGTTAAGAGGGCATGCATCCTTGTGGTGGGATGGTGTGCAAGAGGAAAGGATTTTGAAGAACAAAGCCAGGATCAATAGTTGGAACAAAATGACAGCTAAATTGAAAGGTAATTTATTCCTACAAATTATAAGTTGATTTTGTTTTGGCAAATGAAAAATCTTAAGAAAAGTTCAATGACAGTTAGGGAGTCTACTGAGGAATTTTATAAGTTAAATATAAGATATGGACATGTGGAAGACACACCTGAGAGGGTAGCTAGGTATATTAATGGTCTAATATTTGATATACAAGATGAATTGGGTTTGTTTTCATTGTGATCTATTTAGGAAGCATATAAGGTTTCTTTTAGGGCTGAGGAGAGGCTGATGATAAAACAGAGCTGAAAAGCAAAGGTGAGAGGCTCTGGAGGAAGGGAACAATAGCAGAAAGGTGAAGCTAGCAGTTCAAATCAACAAATACAGTCTGACAGAACTGATGATAACAAAGGTGGGAGAAATGCTTCAAGAGGAAGAGGCATAGTAAGAGGTGGGTAAGTGAGATGTTATACATGTGGGAAACTTGGCCATGTGTCATGGGATTTTCCAAAGAATGTTGCAAGGTAAATGGAATCACAAGTAGTGCAAACTAAACCTAAAGCTCCAAAGGAATTATAGGTGCCTGTGAATTACCCTGAACAAGTTGAAGCCTTGTTGTTGAAAAAGGTAATTGATGAGTCAGTTCAAAGGAGGATCTTGTTTAAGACAGTTTGCAAAGCTGAAGGTAAGTGCTGCAAGTTGATTATTGATAGTGGTAGTACTGATAATATGGTGTCTACAGAAATGGTGGAAAAGTTGAATTTAAAGATGATAATGCATCCAAAACCATACAGAGTTGCATGGATGCAGAAAGGTCAACAAGTTCTTGTGAATGAACAATGTCAAGTAAAGTTTCAAATTGAGAATTATCAAGATGAGGTAGAATGTGACATCATAGAAATGGATGTTTGTCATGTTTTATTAGGTAGGCCATGGCAGTTTGCAAAGAAGCAGTGCATGAGGGAAAGAGGAATGTCTATTCTTTTGAAATGAATGGAAGAGACATAGTCTTCATCCATTCAGAGGTAAGCAAGAGGAAGTCAGTATTCAATTGCTGATGATGACTGACAAGAGGAGTGTGAATGATTGGAAAGTTGAAGATGAGGTAAAGTTAATTTCATAAGTAAATGATTTTGAAATTGAAATGACTAATAAGGTGTGCACTGATTGGGTGAAAGAAAGAACATACCAACGGGAATTGTCAAATGCAAGCATGACATTGATGGAGGAAGCACAGTATGAAGTCATAAAGGATGATGGAAATTTTATGGTTAAATAAATCACTACGGATAGTGATGCGATAGAGGAAAGCAGAAGGGAAGAAGGCCAAAGAGTTCTAACACATAATTCTTATATGAAAGAAGTATTTATGTTAATATATTTTCTATTTATGACAGGAAATTTGATTAATCTATGTGCAGATGAAGGAGAACCAATTGACAACTTGTTTGCAGGTCAAAGGAAAGAGAAACTTGAATGTTCAAAGAAGTCTGAACATATAATGGAAGAACCAAAGGACCAGTTACAAAGATAGTGCTAGAAAACATGGCTGAAGGGACTGTTCAAAATGGGAACACTACCCAAGATTATCTCTTGGGTATATGTTGCAAACCTATAGAAAAACAGCAGGGATGGAGCTCATGGACAGGAGACCATGAAGAGTTTCAAGTTGGGGAGTGTGATGCAGTAGCATAGGCTCATGAATATGAAGTTATCCATGACTTCACCAAATTTAGATGAACCCTAAAGAGGCCTAGAGTCTCACACATGTATAATTTTGTTTTATTTATGTTAAAGCTAAATAAAATGGATAAGAATACTCAATCCTTTCCACATGTAACAACTAGAACAGAGTTAGTTGGTTAGAAAATTGATTGTAGCAGTTAGTTAACAAGTTATTGATGAGTCATAGGGGTTAGTAGAGTCAAATAAGGACTTAGTTCCTTCTTATAGGATCTGGAAAAAGAATCCTCTTGTATCTAATTCAGTTTGAGTTATTTTCTTAGATAGCTTAGTTTAGCTTACAGAGCTTGTTAGCTCGCAGAAGCTTTGGTTAGCTCATACAGATTAGGTAGCTTGAATAAAGTTGTTTAGCTCACATAGCTTGAGAGGGAGAGGAATTCCACATAGAATGTGATGAATGATGGAGGGAGGTTTGGAATAAATTCATTCCTAGAGTGAACAGATGTTTCACAGTGGCATAATCTATGTGTAATTATTATTCTATTTGAATGTATGAGTTTATGCACATATGAATGAATGATTTATTTGAATCATAAGTATGTGTATGTTTGCACTACGAATTTTGATATAAGTGCAAGAGTTCAAAATCATCTATGAGAAACTTTGCAAGAGAGAATGGATCTTTCTAGTGATCAATTGAGTGAAGATTACAGAGCGTAAATGAACGTCCATCTTTGATAGATCTATGGTTGAGATCAACATATTAACATCTAAGAACAATTCCACTCAATGAAATAAAGCCTAAGATAAGTGCTGAGAACCAGAAGTGATCGTGGATAAAACCTTTTGATCAATGGTGGAGATTGATCTTAAAAGAAGATCGACGGCGACAAAGTATTCCGTTGGGTGAAAGTGACAGAAGGTTAATACAATTGTTGTATGTGGAATTTTTTTTAAATTTGGTTTATCAAGTTTGAGGTCCATCGTCGATCCAAATCTTATAGTCATCAATGATTCCACTAATCCTACTAGAAAGGTGGTTAAGAGGAGAGGTTGGAAGCAGAATTCTTATGTGATCTAGTTCACTATCAATTTGAAGTCCGCTCTTTATTGAGTGTTGCCTAGGATTTGGTCGGGTTGGATGGATTTAGTGGTTTGGCTAAAGTTAGATCCCACTAAATCGCATGCTAGTCGATATAGAGACTATATATAGGGGATCCTGGCATCAAGTTGTCTCTTGAAAAGAAATAAGATCAGCAAGGAGGTAAATATAGAGTTGCAGATATGGAATATGTAGACAGAGTTTCTACTGGTTTCAATCTTGAACATTAAATTAATAAAATTAAGATCCTTATTCCATTGACCGAACTGATTAAAAATTGGTCATACAGAGAGCCTACTCTTAAGATCTTAAATCCTCCAGTTAATTATATCCCTTCTGATGTGATTAATTTACAAGATGAGAATGCAACCATTAGTTTTGGCCCAAAAACATTTGATCAACCAGATGATAAATCTAATTATCCTCCTCCATTTTATATCACTCTTACAGTTCATGATCAAATGTTGCATAATTGTCTTCTAGACTCTCACACTTCCAGAATCTTATGCCTAAGGAAATCATGGAATATTTAGGGATTTCTGTCACTAAGACCTATCATGATTTGTATGCTTTTGACTCTAGAGAAATAAAGTGTCTTGGGGTTATTAAGGATATTTTTGTTAGTCTTACACAGTTTCCAATGAAAAGTGTGCTCATGGATGTTTTCATAGATGATATTGCTCCTAAATTTGGTATGTTGTTGTCAAGGTAATGGGAAAAGAGGGTAGGGGGGAACCCTACATATGGATCTTTCTTATGCTACAATTCCAGTATTTAGAGGGGAGTACAAGATACTTTATAGGGAGGTACAACTTTCTTATTTGGTAAGTGACAATAAAAATCCTACAAACCATCCAATCTATATAGTTCAAGAAGATATTGGTTCCTGTATGTTACATTTAAATGATGATACCATAGGTATTTTACAATTTGAAAAAGGTCATACAGTTCATCCCAAAATGGAGATTCGGGATTGTTTATGGAAAATGTACTTTGATGGTTCATCATGTAAGGAGGGGGAAGGAGGATGTATTGTACTTATTTCCCCTGGAGGTGATATTATTTATTTGATGTACATGCTGGAATTCCAAACAACAAATAATATTATTAAATATGGAGCATTAATTCTTGGGTTAAGGGATTGTCAAAACCCCAAAATTTCGTAAAAATTTAAAAATTTTAAGATAGCATTAAATGTTTGAATACACAGTTTACTAACTACTAGCGGTTAGCAAAAAATGAAACAGTCTAACACTTAGTATTAGTCATTTTCATATTATGTTAACTAATAAAGCTATCATGTTTGTGTAAAGTATAAGAGATGGGTGTGATATATATAAGCGTACTCCATAGTTCATGCATGGTTTGATTAAAATCATTGTTTTAATAATTGATGTTTGAAACTGCAGGTGAACTATGGATTCGACTCTTACATGGTTGAATATATTGGAGGGCACGTGGTCACCTCCTGTCCATGTATTGGCGATATAAAAATATTGCAACCCTATTTTCTTTGTCATTTTCCTCCAAAGTTCACGCTAGCCTACGAGCTACTCTGCATAGTTCCATGGTGGCCGTAAGGGATGTTCCTCTACTAGCTCGCTCCGAAACTTTGGTTTAAAGTTGTTGTAGTCTCCTGAGTTCAGTCTTGTTTGCCAACCTACTTAGCCATGGACTTTACCATGTGAGTTTATACTGGTTTTTGTATTTGGCTCGCGGCCTGTCCTTAGCTTCATCCTGCCTTCCTCGTGGCCTGTCACTGTTGTGTGAAGCTAAGGCTTCGTTTCTACTGAATGTGCTCCACAGAAGTCATAGGGTTTGGAGATTTTTATGTGTGCATTCCGCAGCTAGTGATAGTCTCTTCGCTAGACTTCTCGATACTCTTTTATTTAAAGGTAAATATATTTGGTTTTATTTAAAATGAAAGACTAATAGTAAAATTGTTTTTACAGATAGGGTTTCAATGGAAAATGAGTTTTGTAATAACGCACAGTATCGTGCTCTCCTTGCAGGAACTCAAGACAGTTCTAGAAATCAGTGACGAAGATAATGCTAGCTGGCTTCAAGGACTCATGGCTCCAATCCGGTAATCCCTGGGTTCAAAGAATGGGTTTTGACCCTGCTTGTAAACAGGGTTGTCAATGGTGAAACCCCGAGCTTGGAAGCTTGTCCGATTTCTTCATTAGATACATCATTTTTTTTTTAATTTGTTGGCTTGATTTGTTTACAAACCCTCACTATGATGTTGGGTAGTCCCGGCCTTGAGCTAGGTGTTGTAATTTGGTTAAGTTTTCAGCCTTACAACCTGTCAATGTAATACATTGGATTTTTAAGAAGGATTTTCACTTCGAGCTCAGTCTCGTTTTTGCAATAATATTGTAAATTATGACTCTGTGTAAATTAGGGTTTTTCCTATTCGACTATTAATGAAGAAAATTACTGTCTAAAATATCTTTTGTAAGTAGATAATGTTAATATAAAGACTGTAACTCAGTCGTAGTGAGTAATTTATAATATTATCTTACTTGTTCGGAATATACAAGCTAGGGTTTTCCTGAATGAAACCCTTGTCTAAATAAGTTCTGCAATTTCTATTTAATTAGGTTCTGCTACTTGTTAATTCAGTTGAATTATTACAAGTGTGTTGTGATATTTTAACTTGTAACTGTACTTATCTTGCTTGTTTATAAAAGACATTTGTTTTCGGAAAGGACTGTAAACAGTCTTTTGAAGACTAATCATTTATTTATATAATTATCCATGTAAATGGATTACAACTTAGATGTTTTGATTTGTAATAGTTAAATAAATTGGTTAGGGTTTCGACCCTGAAGTTTTTTCTTCACAGGTAAAATCCTGTCTGTAAATGTAATATAGTTTCTACATGTATATATTTAGTTTTATACTAGTTATTGTTTATATTTACACTGATTTTATTTACTAAACTGTCTAGTAGAATTTATTCAGAGTTCTTGAAAAGATAGAAAATAAACTCTGTAATCTCTGTATATTCTTTATAAATTAAGGAGTTTTAGTATAACCCTATCTAGTTTATATTAAATATTAGTCTTAGATTTAGTTGATATTGTTAAAAGATAAACTATGTGGTTAGTAGCTTGTTTATATACTTAAAATGTATGTAGTTACTGTATCTATAATGTAGTTTTACTACTGTATTTCATTTAGTTATACTAGTAAATACAGAGAAATAGAAGTAAAACATAGCATTGTCTTTCATCCATAATATTTTAACATTGAAATAAAATTATTCTACTATCTATTGTTACAAAATCCTATCTACTATTTTCATTTTCTTATCTACTTAAAGCTTTCTATATGTGCTAGAGTACGGCCTGGTTTCCAGGTGTGGAAAAACACAATTTAGAAATTTTATTTACATTATAATACCTTATTGTCTAAATCCATTTCATTTCTAAAATAATTTAATAAAAATACTAACTCAACATTTCACAAACTGAACTGGTAACATTTACATAGTAGTATTCTAAGATTTATTTCACTAATATAGTAAGACAAAATAACTTAGAACCTATTTTAGGACTGACAACAATAGCATTAGGAGGTCGTTCCTCCCTACCAATCTCCTGGAGAGCGCTTAAACAACGCTTCCTCAGGACCCCCGAGCCTGTTCCCGGTCTTCTTAGCTGAGAACTGGTGGAGAATGCAAACACTAGAACCCTCTTTCAACTGACTAGTTCAATACCTCAATAAATACTCTGTTCTCAGCAGTATGATCTTCAGCTTAAAGCTACACTAGATCAATCAGTAGTTATCCCCTCAAACACTTTCCAAATTTCCCTTCCATTGAATTTCTCTGAAGTACATTCATTCAACCTGAATGATCACCTCTCTAGAATGAGCAGCCCCAGCTCTCTTCAATGGGAATTTTTATAAAGATTGCCTAGGTCTTTTGGGTTAGTTTTCATTAATTGAGCCACCTGCTCTGATTCCACTTTCTTGGGGAATCATGACCCCAAATGTAGGGAGGTTGCCACCTGCAACAGTTGGAAGTGGTTTGAGGATGCTACCACATGTCAGTTTGCTCTCCACCCAGTCTCCTCCACCAATTTGACCAGTAAACACTCTTTTAACAGCTCTCCTAAGCTGTTTTCTCCTCCTTTATTTATTTATAAATAAAATATTCATAATTACATTAAATATCCTTGACTCTGCTGAGTCATCTATTACAACTTAACATAAAATTTAACATATTGTCCTCAAATAATATCAAATAATATAAAATTGTTTTTTTGCAAAATTGGGGCATGTGACAGGGATGCAAAAGACCTAAACATTCAACAACTTACTATGTTTGGCGACTCTAAATTAATGGTTCAACAGGTGAAGAATGTATATCTGGTAAAACAATAGCTATTAAAAGTATACCAGAATGAGGTATGGGATCTAGTCAATAATTTTTTGTTAGCCTTTAATATATCCTTCATCCCAAGACATCATAATCAAATAGCATATTCATTGGCTTTAGAAACAGCTTACTTTAAAGTTCCAAAAGTATCACACCTCCAGTATCCGATTGAAGTAAGGTAGAGACCTTTAGTTCCAGATAATATCAAATATTGGAGAGTTTTCCATGATGATCTGGAGATTAAGAAATTTCTAGAATTGATAGGTGAATTTTCTACTTCTTTCATTGATGACGATGAAGATGTCGAAATAGATCAACTCCCTTCATTTTCAGAAAATTCAATTGTTAATCACAATATCATCGAACTAAAAGGAAACTTTATTCCAAAAGGTTTGGTTCCTTTAGAGGTTATTTTCAAAATATGATACTTTATTAAATCTCACCATGCAATCTTCTGAAGAAAATGTTAGTATTTGTAATATTGGTACTGAAGATGAACCTAACATTATAAAAATTTCTAAGGAACTTTTGGATGGAGAGAGGAAAATATATATCAATATTTTGAAGGAATTCATAGATATGTTTGCATGGTATTACGAATATTCGAAGACATATGCTACCAGCATAATTCAACAAAAGATTCCATTAAATCCCAATACCAAACCTTGCAGGAATAAGCTTAGGAGGATCAGTCTTGTTTTGTTACCAATTATTTAAAAAGAGGTTAACAAATTGTTGGATGCAAAGATTATTATTCCTCTCAGATATTCCACTTGGGTTGCAAATTTAGTTCCTATACGTAAGAAAAATGGTGAAATAAGGATCTGTGTGGATTTTTGAAACTTGAATATATCTTATATGAAAGATGAATACCCATTTCCTTAGATTGATCAAATCTTACAAAAAGTGGTTGGCACTCAAAGGATGTCAATGATTGATGGGTTTTTAGTACAGTAAGATTGTTATGCATCCATATGATAGAGAGAAAACAACCTTTACTATTGCTTGGGGAAAGTTCATGTATGACAAAATGCCTTTTTGTCTCATAAATGCTAGGGAAACTTTTCATAGAGCTATGGATATAGCTTTTGTTGGAGAAAAGGAGAAGTTCGTGGTAATATATTTGGATGATGTAGCAGTTTTTTTCTAAATCCGATGAAGTTCATCTTAAACATCTTAGGTAAGCATTCCTTAAATGCAAAAAACTTGGGTCGTCATTAAATCCTAAAAAATCTCATTTTTCTATGCAAGAGGGAAGGATTTTAGGGCGTATAGTTTCAGCTAATGTAATCCAGATAGATCATGAACATGTCAAATCCATTTTAAAGATCAGTATTCCTAGAAACAAGAAGGGCATTTAGTCTTTTGTTCAAAAGATAAATTTTCTAAGATGGTTCATTCCAAATTTTGTAGAGATTATCAAGGAAATAACGATTATGTTGAGAAAATATCAAGAATTTAAATGGACAGATGAATCCATATCATCATTTGAAAATATAAAACAAGCTCTCACTGAAGCTCCAGTATTAGTAAGCTCGGATTTCTCAGAAGAGTTTTCCGCTTTTTCCTTTGCTTCTGAAGATAGCAAAGCAGTTGCGCTTTTGCAAAAAAAATCATAAGGTATTGAACAACCCATTTCTTTCTTCAGCAAGACCTTGAGGGATTCTAAACTTAAGTACAGTACATTAGAAAACTAGGCCTATGCTTTAGTTAAATCCCTCAAAAAATTTAGAATATATTTATTGCATTCAAAATTTTAGCATATGTACCTAACACAACAGTTAAGGAAATTCTAACACAGCCTGATAGTGTAGGAAAGAGGGGGCATTGGATAGCAAATATTATGGAATATGATGTTGAAATTAGGCCTACAAAATTGGTTGAATGGCAGGGTTTGGATAAAATCCTTGCATATTCAAATTGTTAAGCTTTAGGTCTTCATTTGGTAGAAAATCACTCAATACACGAAGGATTACCAACATAACAAAGTAAGGGATAGATTTATGACAAATATGTTGTTTCTTTATGGTATGGAAAAATAGTTCATTTTATGTTATACTTACAATGTCCTCCTGATTTGACTAAAAGTTAATGTAGATCGTTAAAGATTAGGGCTATGAAGTTTGTTTTAATCAATAAAATATTGTATTGGAAATACCCTGTTGGGATGTTACTAAAATGTTTGGACATGTATGAAGCTTATTCAATTACTACATAATTACATGGAGGTGCGTTCAGAGATCACAAATACTATAAAGCAATAGTATTTAATATTTTAAGAGCATGATACTAGTGGCCCACCCTATTTATAGATGTTTATTCTCAGATGAAAGCTTGCCTTGAATGTCAAAAGTTTGTGGGTAAGCATAAGTTGCAATCTCTACCTTTAAACCCTCTTACAGTTAATGCTCCTTTTAAAAAATGGGGTTTAGATTTTATAAGTGAGATTCATCCTCCTTCAAGTGGCCAAAATAAGTGCATTCTAACAACCATTGACTTTTTTACTAAGTGGGTGGAAGCAATTACCATGAGAAGGGAAACATACAAAGTCATTATTAATTTCCTTCAGGAAAATATTTTAAGTATATTTGGATGCCCAGGGGAATTGGTGGTGGATAATGCTCCAACATTTAAGTCTAAAACCATGGTCAATTTCTGTGAAAGGAATGGAATCAAGCTAAGAAACTCTACACCCTATTACCCTCAAGGAAATGGATTAGTAGAGTCTACAAATAAGAATATTGTTAACAGTGTTAAAAATACGCTATCTCAAAAAAAGAGGGCTTGGGATACTATGTTGAATTATGTTCTTTAGGAATATCGAGTGACTATCAAAAAATCCATTGGAACATCCCCTTTCCAGTTTGTTTAAGGTGTTGATGCGGTATTTCCTATCCAATTAAGTTTTCTAGTAATTAAACTTCTACAAGACATTAAAGAAGAACCAAATGAAGTTAAAAGAAGAATGTTTAAGATAGTTGAACTGCAATAAGAAAGAGAAGCATTAATAGAAAAGGTTGAGGCTTATAAGAGGAAATTCAAAGAAAGATTTGATAAACGAGCTAAAAAGATACTTTATTAATGGGTGATATGGTACTCAAATGGGTTGCTCGCAGAGATGAAAAAGGTAAGCATGGGAAATTCGATAACTTGTGCCTTGGACCTTTTAAAATTGAGAAAATTTTGGGGAACAATACGTTTGTGTTGCGGAACTTGGAGAGTGAAGAAATTGCAGGCCTAGTGAATGGGCGTTTTCACAAAAAAATTTACACATATTAAGGTCAAGAGTGACCAGAATTCATTGTATATACCAATGAATTTTTTAGGATTTGAATAAGACTCCATCCCAATGGATTGTACAAAGATGTATTTTTTTAATTTGATTTCACTGAGCTTAGTTTAGTCAAAGGAATCTAGTCTACACATTCTTAAAGCCTCATAAATGATATCCCCATTCCCAGTCAGATCCAGATGTTAGTGCTGGAGTTGTAACCTTATGTGTGCTTTTGTATCCCTAAACAAACCTTATGATTTCTTTTGTATCCCTAATGTTTATATTATTTTATGTATTTTATTTTATTAATCAGTTGAGTTTTGGCTCATAATTATATGAAAATCCTTACAATACTTTTCTTCATTATAATTTGTGTGGTTTTTAGTCATTTCATAAATTAATTACTTAAGGTACATGAAATTTGTAAGTACTAACATTCTGGAAGCAAGACATTATAAGCATGTACAGTCAAACGTTGTTGGGATGTTCAAAAGGGTACTCACAATTTCCACAATCATGATTTTCACAGCTAACTCTTAATCATGAAAGGATGTGTGAGACGTGGCTCAGCCTTGAATCTAGTGAACCTATTCGCATCATTATGGGTTTTGAAAGATGTTGCATCCGCATCAAATCGAGATCAACACTTCATCAAAATTGATTTACTTGCATGAATTAATTTTGGCAATTGGTATTCATATGTTATTTGACTCTGCTAATTTACAATTTCTTTAACATCTAGAGTTATTGTTTCAGTATACAACTTCTAATATGAAGAAGATAAGTGGAAAGCCACATAGGTTTGAACCAATTGGCACTAAATGGGCCAAGGAACATCCACAGTGTGTGCAGCTGTTGATGAATGTAGGTTTGTTCTCTTTCTTCAAGAAAATAACATGGTATAATATTGAGGTCTCTCTAAAATTCACCAATAAATTCACCGGTACAATGGTTAATTTCTCTAGTATTATTTTTGAGGTTTTTGAATATTCAATTGCAGAGGCTACTAGGTTATCTGTAGACGACGATAAATGGTTTAAAAAGTTTCCATTTAAGGTTGACATGAATTTATTCCTCCTGCCAGGCCATAAAACCCTAGATTGGAACAAAGGAATTCAAAGGAACGCATTAAGGGATGAATGGAGACATGTGTTAAGTATCATTCAATGATACATCACTTGTGAAGGTCGATTTGCAACAATATTTAGATTTCATTTACATTTTCTCCTTCATGTGGCAGGTGCATCAAAGCTAAATTTACCTTTTTTATTTTCTCAAAAGTCTATCTAAGATGGAAGTTTCGGTAACAAACCATCCAGACCATACTTCTCACAGTATTTTCCATCATGTTGTGATTAAGTTGTTGATTGTGAAAGAATTAGAAAAGAAATCTTGGACCTGGACACATTTTTGTTTTTGTGGGGATTTAAGGTTGAAAAAATAGAGGATACATAAGAGAAGGATAATTTAGAAACCCTGAAGAAACTAAGAAGTTACAAGAGAAAGGGTATGGAAAAAATATATCAAGGGTTTGAAGATGCATACACAAAGGTTAATTCATATGCAAATCAGGTGGTGACGACTCCTAAAACCCCTGATTTTGTAGAAGAAATTTCAATTGTGGAAAGTGTGGAAACATCAGGTGTACCAGAACCAAAATCTCCAGAAATCAAGAAAACCTATTCTCGAATAAAAAAATACCGAAGTTGTTAGATGGTGACCAAAGACGAGGCCTTCAAACAAATTTGATTTGAATGTGAAGAAAATTCTCAACCCTAAGTTAAAAAAATAAAGCACGATTGAAATTGAAGAGTCTTCCAACAAAGAATATGTTCAATCAAAGAAAATATAGGGTATGATATCTCAATATCTTGAGAATACTAAAGGAAATATTGAATTAATCCTTGATTTACCAGTGAGAAAGTTTGTGGACAAGGGTAAAAAGGCTATTTCAAAATTCAGTGAAGGGACTAGTAGAGAGAATTTAGGTGAGGAGAAAGATATGGAATACATGCATGTTCAAGATCTTGAACATTCTATTGAAGGACAAGGAGTTCCATTGGGTGATATTTTGGTTGAAGAACAAGTGAACAAAAAAATGGATATTCTTGATGAAAAATTACAATCTAAGGAAGAAATAGAGATTATGAATCTTCAGAAATATTTGCATCATTACAAAGCTCAAAATACACACCTCAATCAGCTTAATGATCATCTTGTTAATTCCAACCATATGATAAGGTGGGATCTTGAAGAAATCAATTCAAACTATGTCGAAATAGTTCAAGTTGTCGAAGAAGCAGTTAAAAGTAGGAAGATGGATCAAGAAACAAATGAAAAAATACTAAATCATAATCAAGAACTTCAGGAGAAGGTACCAGTTATAGTGAAATATATTATTCAACTTCGAAGAGGTATCATGCATTCGATGGTCTAACTATGCTTGCATAAGCTGCTTGTAAACTATGACATCATTAGAAGATAAGTCTTGTTATCTACGTGGCAGTATTTGAAGTTAATATGTCCTAAATTTACTGTTTAGTTAGAAACATGTAGTGTTTGTTTAAACGTCTTATTACCAATGTAATTAAAAGAATCTATGATTAAACCCTTTTGATCCTATAATGTTGGATCTAGAAACAATTTCTGGGAAGATCTGATTATAAATATATAAAGTAAAGATAGTAGTAGGGATTGGTAACAGAGGGTGGAGAGAGAGGAATTTTGCATGTACCAAAATTTCAAAACCTTTTGAGTTTCTAATTATATTTTGAAGACTATATTGATGATGGATTATGGATTATGAGCCACTTTGACTTATGATAATTGCAGATACATGTCAATGTTTTTTATTTAGATTTAGTTGTGACCTTGCTACTGATAGAGTTTATGTCCTTTGTACTCACCACCAGTCTTATGTATTTGCATATCTTTTATTCAGAAAGTTTTTCTTCTTAGATGTGGTTGTATGGATTATGTATAACAACAGTTTGTAGCCATATACATGATCTTCAGTTTGGTTCAATATACCTGGTATATCATCCTTTCTTGTATTTTATATTTACTTATCAACATTTGATTTATATATGGTTGTTGGTAATTTCTCCATGTCTCTTGGTTTCCTTTTGATATTACAAAGCAAACAAAGATTAAATATCCATTAATTGTAGTTTAAAAAACTTGAGATGCCTGGGATTTGTGCCCCTGTATTCTAATGCAAACTCAAGTACAAAAAACACTGAAGAATAAAACTTTAACATTTTTCCATCTTAAATTTATGTTGTGTATGTGAATTAATTTGAATTGTTGGATTCATACATTAAATTCCCTATGTGTATATGTTGATTGGGAATCTTCTCTACCTTATTTTAAGGCTTGGATTATGAAGCCTCATCAAAAATATGGGGTGTTGACTAATTCCCTTGGAGGAACAACTCTGAGATTCCAGGTAGAGGCAAGGGCTAGATCCTAGAGGAGGGGAAACAAGGTGCTATTGATGAATAAAGTCCCAATATAGGCAAGGATTTTGATATATGTAATTATTTGTTGTAGCATGAATTTTTTGGACACTATAATCCATTTAACATCTTTGTTTATAGGTAATTTTGGGCATGTATGGATTCCATATTATTTTATTTGTATGCACTCTTTCTATGTACCCATGATAAACTTTGCATAATTGTGTATAATGGTTTGGGAGCTAGAATTCAACAGAATTAACAGTTTTCAAGCTTTTAGGGTTGCAAGGTTTCCACTAGATTTTATCTTGTATGATAGAATGTGATTGGAATGTAATCAAACACATAAACCTCCCTATGTATCTTGATGTTGGTAGAGCCTATTGTTGAACTCCATTGTCTTGACCTTAACCAAAATGTACCCTTCACTAAAGTGAAAACATTTATTAAGCATGGGAAGCTTCTATACCATATTTTAACACTTGGATTAGGAAGTTTCATCAAAACTATAAGGTGTTGATTAATGTCCTTGGAGGACCAACTTCGATATTCCAGGTAGAGACAAGGCATAGAGCCTAAAGGAGGGGTAAACAGTGTTATTGATGAATAAATTCCCAATATTGGAAAAGATTTTGATATGTTATTATTTGTTGTGGCATGAAGTTTTTTGGACTCTATGGGACATTTAGCGTCTATGTTTATTTATTTTGGGGAAGATATGAATTCTACTTGAATTTTTTTAGTTGTATGCAACCTTGCTATATACTTGAGAAACTTTGCATATCTATGAATATTGGTTTGGATTCACAAGGATGCTCATGAATATATATGCACATAGTGAAATTGATTTGGTTTTTTATGAGTAAATTGGGGTTTTGGTTTCCATTGGACATGTAAATTTCTTTTAGGGAATAGAAATTAAAAAAAATTATGGTTTCAATTCATATTAGGGCATACAAATTATTGAAAAAAAAAGAAACTATCAGAACTAGATTTGGTGTAAATACCTGATAATGAAGAGATTGATCCCAAATGTGGAAATTGTATTCCTTTCTCACTCAAAATGAATTCACCCTTGCCTACTTTAGTTGGCATGAACTCAGTGCAGATGTCTATTATGGAGAAAATTACGAGCGAGACCTATTTTGGGCCTAAGTCATGTTTTACCAAACGTGTACGCGTTTTGTAGAACATAATGGATGCTCTCTTTTTAAACATAATATGTGTGTATTTTAGATAAACATAATGCGCTCATGTTTTGTTTAACTATCATAGTTGGGAATCGGCTTGCCATGTTTGAGACTAGGCTTGGCATGCTCGACGTTGCTTGGGATGATTTACCTTTTATAGATATTTATCCATTTTCTTGAATCTACCATTGCATCTAAAAGGTCCCTCAACTTTGTGCACTTAGCCCCAAGATTTAGCACTTAAAGGAATAATCTACTAACCTTAGACCCACCAAAATGCATTGAACCTCCACACATGACTTGCTTGGGATATTGTTCACCTTTGAGTGAAAATATTCATGACCTTACTAGGATTTCAATTATAGGTATGGGTCTCAAGGTTGTTAACATTGTCTAGAGAGGAATATTAGGCCTTCGAACCTAAAGGAATATTTTGGGAATCAAGGGCCAAGATCAATACCTTAAACCACCACACATAACCTCTAAGGTTATCCTTGGTCTTTGTGTATGTATATTTAAATGAAATTATGAAATTATTGAGCATTAGGTATATATATTGGGGTACTTGACAATATTAGGGGAGGAATATTACGAGTTAGACCATAAAGGAATATTTAGGGCATCTATGGATCTGAATGAATATACCTTAATATTCAACATAACATCTCACAAGGGTATCCTTATCTTCCATTTTGGGATATGGTATCTAGTAGGATATTATGAGGATTAGGTATGGATATCATTTCCTTTGTAATGGTTGGTAAAACAAATGTATAGATAAGGACCTAAAAAAATCTTATAAGCATCCATGGTCATGAATAACCCCTCGAACCGCCATATAGGACCCCTCAAGTTTATCATTTCTCTTGAGTGTAAATATGGGTTCCATTAGAAGGTTTTTTATAATGGATATATGAGTATATAGGTTTTATACATGGGACGTGGTTTAAGGAGGAAACATAATCCTTATTCCCTAGAGGAATCTTATAAGAATTAAATTTCAAGGATAATAAAATTTAATATTCTCTTCCACCACACATGACCTCTAAAGCATATCCTTGAACTTTGAGTGGGGATATTAACAATAGTATGTATTTTTGAGAAATATATATAGATCCTTGGGCCCTAAATGAGTAATATAGGAATCCAAGCCCAAGAATGAAGCCTTGAAGCATAACATGGGACCTCTGGAAAATGTATTGTTCATTTGTCCAAGGGGGGAATAGACACCATTACAAATTTTCAAGCACAAGGAATAATTCATGGTGCACTCAACATGGCCAAGGAAGGGAAGATGGGAATTAGGCCCTATAGTAACCTTGTATGCATCCAAGGGCAATAAAAATTCCTAAGGGCGTGGTTACAAAATGATGTAATTTTGACCTCAAAATTAAAAGCGATGTCAATAGTGTTAATATTATTCTCAGATGTTGATTTCAATGTTTTTAACATAAAATATGGGTATCTAGGGTTAAAATTCTCATTTTGAGGTCATAATTCTCTTCAAGAAGATACCTCTATTCATTTGTAGGTGAGTTGAAACTCAAGATATAAGGAAGTCGAGCATTGGATTGATGACTTATGGAGTCCTTTGTATTTTAGATGACATAACCTCCTTTATATTCTTCTCATATGCCATGATATGTGTTTTTTTAGATGACTTCCAAAATGTAGGATTTTATTCAATCGGATGCAATGCAAAAGTTCACTTTCAATGGTCAACTTCACAAGTCACAACCACAAACATTGGTAGAGGCCATATTGGGCTTGAAAATGAGAAAGTACATGTGTTGTACAACTAATATAATTGGAAAGGGTCCTCCAAATTTTGATCCATAACTACATTGGATTTTGGGCATGATAATTATATGTTAGGGGCATCCTTCCTTTGCCAGTTACAAATCGAGACGTGTTTTTTCAAATGAATTCTAGATTTAGGATTTCATTAGTTCCATTGGTATGATTTGAACCCAAATATTTTGGGTGAGACTCGGGGATAATATGTCTTAAGTTATTTACACAGTAGAAAAAAAAACCACTTTGATTGAATTTCATTGGGCAATTGATTATATTTATTTTCATTAATGATAATTGATTATAGTTTAATATGATTAACTTTGGTTGAGTATGATGTCTTATAATTCACTTTGGTTAATTAATGTCCATTTTATTGGTTATGGTTAACTTTAATTCAATATGTTAAATGTGTTTAAATTTAATTAAATATGGTTACTTTATCTTACCTCAATTTTTGGTTTATAATAATAAGAGAAATTTAATATAGCTTGAAATATTAGAAATTTGGAAAGGTTTCAAAATAAAATAATATCATGTTTCTTTAGTTATAAGAGGCCTTATTTTTAGCCACGTGGGTTAGTTTAAGTGGTTGAGAGGTGATACCCGGTAATCACGGTCGATGGTTTACTTCTAGTACCATCCTAAAAAAAAATTGGGAAGCACCTCGAGTACCATCCTAAAAAAAATGGGGAAGCATTAGTGATGTTTCATCTTTAAAAAAAAGACCCTACTTTTAATTCAAATACAGAAGATTGTAAAATGATAGCAATCCAGCAACAATAATAATTTCAATCATTATGTTAACATATTTATGTTAATTTTGAAAAGATTGTTAAAATAAGTTAAGGTTTGACCTATGAATAATAATCTCAATCATTTTGTTTCTATTTCTAGATTAATTTTGAAAAGATTTTTGAAATAAATTAAAGTTTGATCTATGAAATATGATAATAAAAAAATGAGTTATTATTTATTCATGTATTTCATTGTTTAAAAATGTAGTTAGAAAGATTAACCTAATTCATTTTAAATAAGTAAATTTCACTATTAAAACTTCCAAATTTTTTTTTCAGTTATTATTTATAAAAAAAATTAACCTTCCTTTTAAATAAGTGATTTTCACTATTAGAACTTTCTACCAATTCTTTTTAATGCATGGCAATGTTGAGATGTAAAACAATAGATCTATATACAAAAATATTGATGATTGTTGAAGTTTTTGCTGAACATTAACAATTTGAGCAACCATGAATGTTTGAGTCTGAACCTCGGTGAAAATTACAAACAAGGTTGCATGATTGCTCGCAAACCGACGGCGTTGTGTAGTGGGACGGGTCCATCATGGGCAGATCCTGCCAGACCCTGGCTGGGATCTATTACACGTAGGGAATATTAGAGGTTACCCTTACGCCCCATGTGCTGATTGACTGGATTGGATCGCTGGTGGGGCAGTCCAATGGGTTTGCCCCTGGATCTGTGCTCTGAGGCCTTCAACCGGCTAATTGCCTCTCAGAACAAGAGATCGAGTAAAGGAAACCCTCCGAAGTTTGCCAAAAGAATTGAAGATGTACCTACAGTTTCCCTCCCTCCGGAAGAAACTATGCGAGTTGCTCTCTCCCTGGCAGACCAAGCCCTAATCGGGAAATTCATGGGGCTCTGGCCCTCACCAAAAACTATGGATAGTTGGGTCTAAAGAAACCGGAGTCCTCTAATATCCAAAAACGTTGCATCATACTCCGTCGGAAGGGGCTACTTTCTGTTCAACTTCAAATCCAAGGAAGATAAAGACCTAATTTTCAAGAACGGGCCCTATTTCATGGGGCCGCAGGGCCTCTATCTTAATGGGTGGACTCCAGAATTCGATCCCGAGGCTGACACCCCCAAATTTGTGCCAGTCTGGGTCAGATTACCTAATCTCCCTATGCACTGTTGGAACCCTAAATCCCTCCAGGCTATAGGAACCGCCCTGGGGAAATATATTGACATGGCTAGTCCAAAGGACCAATACGCCTGCGCCCGCATATGCGTTGAGGTGGATCTTGAAGCAGGATTGCCAGAGGCTATAAAACTATCAGTGGGGAACTGGTCCCACTTCCAAAAGATCGACTACAAACGGCTCCCTTTCAAGTGCAGAGGCTGCCAAGAATATGGGCACTTCATCCGTAATTGCCCTAAAAATCCAAAAATCCAACAGGACAAAGCGGAAGGATGGAAAAGGGTGAATAGATCAAGAGCTAAAAATCAAGCTGGGGAGGCCTCTAAGAAGGTTGAAGGCACCAAAGAAGCTAGAGTTATCCCTCTTGAAGGATCTCAAGAAACCTCCAAGACTAAAGAAACCAATGAAGTAAGGGATGAATCCATTGATGCAGAAGAGAAATCAAGCAATGGAGATAGTAAAGAACCAGAAGCAGCCCTATCAGACCATCATGTGAAAGACCACGATGAAGGAGCAGCAATGATAAAAGAAGGAGAAAGCATGGGGAAGTCGGAGGAAGAAACTAAATCAGAAGAAGAAGAAGAGGAAGAAGGGGAAATAGAGCTGACTACCCCAAGAATGACTAAAACTAAAGGAAGGAAATCCAAGAAAGAAGTAAGGGAATAGGCAACCTGTAAGGATAAGCTGCAAGGCTCCCAGCTAACCCTGGAAAACCTGCTGAAGAACATGAGAAACACCTGCCAGCAAGGGCATGCCCAGAAAGGGATGCCTACGGCCTCTAAAAGTAAATAATGAAGGTCCTCTCCTGGAACTGCAGAGGTCTCAGTAGAAAAAGAAAGGAAGAATCTATGACAGATTTAATCTCTCTTCATCAACCAGAAATCTTTCTGATCTAGGAGACCAAGATGGAGGAAGTTGCATTTCTCCATGTAAGTCAAATTTTTTGGAAAAAAAGAGGTAAAGCTGCAATTAGTTCAAGGGGCGCATCCGGAGGCATTGGAACTCTGTGGGATGACAAGAAATACGAGGCTGTTGACATCAAGTACAGCTCTTGTTGGATCATCACCCTGCTGAGGAAAAAAGATACTAACATACTGGTAAGAGTTTTCAACATTTATGCACCCAATTCTTATGCTAAAAAAAAAATTGTTGGAGCCTCCTTCATGAGGAAAGAAGCAATCTGCAAGGTAATGTAATACTGGCAGGGGATCTAAATGTCATTCTCAGCCAGTATGAAAAAATATGGGGCTCCCTGGTTAGAGACCCCATCAGATACATTGTTGATGAGACCATTTTGGAATGGGATCTCATGGACGTTAAGCCCTCCTCAGGAAAATATACTTGGAATAATAAAAGGATCTGGCCCGGGCACATTACTGCCAGGCTAGACCGCTTCCTTGTCCAGGACACCTTCCTCCTTCTTGGCCTGAATCTATCTTCCAAAATCTTACCGTTTGGAGGATCGAATCACAAGCCTATCCTCCTTGAGATGGTGAAGGATAAGAATCTGGGCGCTATACCTTTCAAATTCAATCCATTGTGGGCTACTCACCCCGAGTTTCTTAATATTGTTGCGGATACTTGGTCTCCCCCAGTTACTGGATCCCCTTTCTTCGTTTGGGAGGAGAAATTGAGGAGGCTCAAGAAAGTTCTAAAAACTTGGGCTAAGTCGATCCCTTCTCCTGATTCCAAAAAAGTCCAAGCTGCCCTTGCGCTAGAGATCCATCAGGCCAGCATGGAGGACAGAATTGTGGTCAATTCTGATATTCAAACTGAGACTAAGTTGCAAATGCACCTCCACGTAGCATGCAGACAAGAATCGGAGTGGTGGAGGCAGAAATCTCATTGCAAATGGCTGAAAGATGGCGATAGAAACACGAGCTTCTTCCACAAGCAGGCTGCGGCTAGAAAAAATTTCAATTACGTGCATGAGATACAAGCTCACGACAGGATAATTGACCAATTCGAGGACATTAAAGCTGAAGCATCTAGGCATTTCAAAGAATTGTTCACGACCCAGCCTGTCAATGAAGATGTCGACCTACTAAATCTTGTTCCCAGCGCTGTTAAAAATAAAGACAATGACATTCTGAAGCAGCTGATCACGATGGATGAAATCAAGAATGTTGTTGATGGTATGGAGGATGATAGAGCACCGGGCCCTGATGGATATAATGCCAATTTCATCAAAATTTGCTGGGACATTATTAAAAACGATTTATTCAAAATGGTCAGTAAATCCCAGAGATGTAACAAAATTGGAGGCAGCACGAATTCTACCTTCTTGGCTCTGATCCCCAAAGAGAAGGAAGCTAAATATTTTGACAGGTTTCGTCCTATATCCTTATGCAATATAGGATATAAAATCATTACTAAGAGTATGGCCAGCAGATTAAAACATATCTTGCCTTACCTTATTCCGAAGAACCAAGGTGGTTTCGTAAAAGGAAGAAAGATCTGGGATAATATTATCTTAGTCCAAGAGGCTATTCACTCTAGTCTGAAGAATGGAGACAAAGGAATGGTGGTGAAACTTGATTTAGCAAATGCTTTCGATAGATTCAGCCACCCTTTTCTCCTCCAGGTAATGAGGAGGTTCGGATTCGCTCCAGAATTTATCTCATGGGTCAAAGCCTGTATCAGCAACCCTTGGATAGCTCCGCTAGTAAACAGAACAGCTGCCCCCTTCTTCCAAGCTTCAAGAGGTATGAGGCAAGGATGCCTGCTATCCCCACTGTTGTACGCCATCCAGGCTTCAGCTCTAAGTTTTCAACTGGAATTTGCCAGAAAAGATCAGGAGCTTTTAGGAATTAGGATGGCAAGAGGTACAAAAGACAGCAATCATGCGCAATTCGCAGATGATACCATCTTGCTTGGAGGAGCCAACCAGATAATAGCTCGCCATTTCAAGAATGAAATGAACCATTATTATCAAGCCTCCGGAAGCAAAATCAATTTCTGAAAGAGTCGGATCTATGGCTGGAACATAAATCCTAGGGAAATGCTAGAAATTACCCGGGTTCTTAATATGGATAGTGCTATAACCTGGGATTCCTTCAATTATCTAGGGGTACCTATATTCAAATCCAAACCCAAGAGCTCATCCTGGATTCCTATCATCGAAAAAATCAAAAGGAAAATCACGGGATGGGGGGCGATCTGGCTCAATCTGGATGGGAAGGTAGTGCTAATTAAAGCTATTTTGAATAGCTATCTGCTTTATCAATGCTCCTTACTATTTGCTCCGATCAAAATAATAAATCAGATTGAAGGTCTGATGAGAACCTTTCTCTAGCAGGGTGGGAATAATGGTGGGGGAAAAAAATTTGCTTTGGTCAGCTGGAAAACCATCAAAATGCCCTGCTCAGAGGGTGGACTTCAAATCAGAGACTTAAGAATTCAAAACCTGGCTATGGGAGCCAAGCTGCTCTGGAATTTGCTCGAGCCCAAACCTTCCTGGAGCAATTGGGTGCTAAATTGCAAATATTTCCCGGGACCAAGGCTTAGATGTCTCGACGAGGATCATGAGACTAAGAATGGTTCTTCAATTTTTAATATCTGTAAGAAGGTGATGCCATACTTCAAAGCCGAGTTGCATTGGATCCCGAGCAATGGGAAATTGATCAGACTGTGGCAAGACGCGATCCTTGGACAGCCTCCTCCTCATCTCCCACGTTTGCAAAATTGGATGACAGCGTTGGGTCTCAATACGATATGGGATATATCCGATTAGGAGAATGATGAACCAAATCGTTGGATAGGCTGGAGTTTGCCAGAATGCCCTGCAGAATTAAAAACTGAAAAAAAAACTTCTTGTTAATTCACTTGACCAATCTGGCTCCGTTGGATAAGACCTCGAAGGACAACCGTGGATGGGGGACGATCTTTGGCAGATACTCAGCAGCTGAAGGTTACCATAGATTTTCTGCCAATTACAATGTGCCGAGTAATCCAAAAATCTGGAATTATTTGTGGAATTGTAGGACAGTGCCGAAAATTGAGATGTTCAATTGGTCGCTGATGCATGGGAGAGTACTGACAGGTGAAAATTTGGAGAAAAGGGGGATCGTTGGGCCATTTCGTTGCCCTCTCTATGCTGAAGCTTCTGAAACCATCAGTCACCTCTTTTTAAAGTATCCTTATGTTATCTATGTCTGGATGGAGGTACTGAAGTGTTGGGGAGATGGAATGCAATTACCGGATCATATCCAGGCCTGTTTTCTCAAATGGAACAAACTTTATCAGGGAGAACTGAATCAAAAAAAAAGGAGTGAAAGCATGTTGGATGAAACTCCCTAAAATAATATGCTGGTGCATTTGGAATGAAAGAAATCATAGAATATTTCAAGACAAGATTTAGCCAGTGTGGAAGATTGCTGCCAAAGCAATTGCATTACTTGGGGAGGTGGTTAGTATCTCAAAGATCCCAAATTATAAAGAAAACCTGACTAATAATGAAAAAGACTGGATGCAAAGTCTCAACATCATGGCTACAAGTACTATGGATGGAAAAAAATCAGAGGATTGGGATATCAGGATGGACAAGTCCCAGTTTGAGAACTAGTTAAGAGAAAGGAAGATTTTCAAACTGTTTTTTGACGGAGCCTCCAAAGGAAACCTTGGAAGAGCGGGAGGAGGAGGAGTTGTCATTGATCCAGGCAGGAAAGTCAAGATAGAATACTACTGGAACATTGGCTACAACTCCAATAATATGGCCAAGGCTTATGGGCTCTGGCAAGGACTCAAGCAGTTACAGAAGAAAGGAGTGGAAGAGGTAATGGTCTTGGGTGATTCCAGGTTAATTATTCAGGCATTGAACGGGGGAATAAAGGGCAAGAATGAACAAACTGTAAGGCTGATTAAGAGAATTAGATCCAAGGCCAAAATGTTCAAGAAGGTCAAATTCTTTCATATTCTTAGGGAGCTAAATGTATTGGCGGATCTTGCAGCGAATAAATCTATAGCTGTAGGTCTCAATGAACTTATTGTTAATTCGGTTGTAAGCATTGAAATACCTCCTTAGCTCCTTTGTAGGGTGATTGACCGAAGGAAGCAGAGAATAGGTAGGTAGATTGTTGTTTCGAGTTCTCTTTTCAGCGATTTTCTTGCTGACTTCTTTAATATAACATAACCATTCCTGTTAAAAAAAAACTATAGATCTATATTCAATAAAATTATATTTAGAGTATCTAAAATCATGTCTTCACCAACGTAGAAATGTGAGTCAACCATTTTTTGCTCCTGCTGAGCTTATCTCTATTTCTGATTCTCTTCATCCAACAGGCAAGGAATAGAGTCAACAGTTGACTTTGCTCATTGATCATTGGATGGAGAGAATCTGCAATCCAGATAAGGATGGCCCTTCTGTCCAACCCATATGACCTGCTATGGGTTTTGGAAAATTTCGATATATATACTAAACTTCATGGATCTGCACATATGACCGTCTCATACGATCGTTCCGACCAATAGTTTCTGCGTATTCTAGTATATGACAGACTTGCTTGGTTAATATATCAATCCACTCACTATATTTCGATCCACTGAGAGGGATCAAACGATTTTTAGATAGAACTGGTAAAGCTAGGGTAGTCGGCCAGCTAGGGTTTTGGCGAAAAGAATTAACTAAATCCCTCAAAACTGATCGATCGGCTTCGAAGATAAAAAAATTATATTGAATTCAAACCTATTTTTATGAATCAATTCTAGCATACACTTCAGTTGGTAGATTAGGCCATTCAAAATTATACCACAAAGATGTAGAGAAAGAGGTTGCACACAAACTTTACTTTAAAAGAAAGTTTTGCGACTAAAAATATGTGTGGCTAAATCTGTATCATTATCATTTGGGGCTAAATCTGTATCATTATCATTGCATATAATTTAAAGTAGTGCTGCTATAATCTATTAAATTCAATTGTAAAAAGCATCCATTTTCAAAGACCTTCAAAATTTAAAAGCAAAAAACTGCGCCTTGTTTCAGATCAATAAGAAGAAAAAAAATATGGATTGTTTGAATGGGAAAGAACTCAATAGCTTCTATCTGATAATATTATAATAGACCTTGAAACTGAAAAATGGCCATACAGTAATTAAACACTTCCACATATATAATCCAACTCGCGTTACTGACAATCTTTGAAGTCAGCAGATAAGATTTTCAGGGTTGTTGGTTTCCCGTGGTAAGGAAATTTCCACATTTCCTGATAAGCAAGGGCATAGTTGGGTGGCTGTTTGCAAGTATTCCCCGTTGCAGCTTTCACTGGCGAGCAATCGACAATAATGTTATAAGCTGCCTGGCAATATTTACAGTTGTTGGTCACTTCCCCCACCACGCTGTCATCCCTTATCACATATGAAACCAAACTCAGGTCCTTCAACGAGCACAGTTCATTGGTTACGGGAACTGTAATATGCGACAAACATTGTTCAGAGTGAAATATGAGATGTTTGCTAGTAATTTAGATAAGAAAATTATTCATAACAGTAGCTATCACTTTGAATAGCAGATATAAAACCATTGAGCGCGTAATTAACTCTTACCTGTTCGGAGTTGAGAACCCAGTGATGGATCTGCGAATTTCCTCCCGAGTATACACCTTGAAACTGGTTTTGATTGTCGAATAAGATGGTAGTTAATAACAGTAGTTATCACTTTGAATAGAACATTCATGAAATCCATTGAGCAAACTCTTACCTGTTCGGAGTTGAGGACTTAAAGATGGATCTGGGACTTTCATCGGCAGTCCAGTACACCTTGAAGTTATTTTGGATGGTCGAATATTACCATTCAAAGACGATGCCCCCGACGCAAAAAGAGAGAAGTAGATTAAGAATATCACGAAGAGGAGATTTCGAAATGCCATTGCGATCGATCGAGCTGCGGTAGTCTTCAAGATCTCGAAATGTCGAAGTGAATAGAAGCACTTGTGATCTTGCTCCTCTATCACCCACGGTATTATATAGATGAATAGTTCGTCCGTTTGACCTAACCCTTGCACGGATCGTCTGGTTGACCAAATCCGGCCCTCGATCTAAGTGGTTTACATTGAAAATTTAGGATAATGAATTTATGATTTTTTTAATTTTTTTTATTTCGTTTTAAATTTTTATTATATGAAACTATCTTCATTTGGTTTTATTTTTTTATTTTATAATTTTATATGTTTTTTTTTAAATTTTGTTTGGTAGCATAATGTTAGGAACTTGATAACATCTTCCTTATATAAAGTTGTAAATTTTTATATGTAGTGAACTATTATTTGGTTTTATTTTATGAAAGGACATGAATTTTTATAATTATTTTTTAAATTTTTAGTAACATAATTTTAGGAACATGATAATATCTCCTCCATACAAGTGATTATAAGAATATCCCATTTAAAAGGAGTTAAAAAATTTAAGGGCACATCACCAATAAATAATACCAATAACCATAGTAATATAATAAATTCTTTATTAAAAAATGTATTTTACTTAATATTAAAATCAACTATATTAATTAGAAATTATATTTAAAGGTCAATTATTTTCTTTTACTCACATTAATTTTAATAAATTAATATTAAATTTATTAAAGTTTTCTATGTTAAATGATGGAGTAACTTAAAAAGTGGACAAATGCAACCATTTTTTTTGCTTAAAATTCTTTTCGAATTTAGTGAGATTAATTTTAATAAATTCATATTAAATTTATTTACAATTTCTATGAGAAATGAAGGAGTAAGTTAAAAAGTGGACAAACTCAACCATTTTGAATTTAAGAAATTCTTCTCCAAATCTAATAAGATTAATATTGGTAATTTAATATTAATTTTATTAACCATTTCTATATTAAATGAAAGAGTAAGTTAAAAAGTGGACAAACTCAACTAATTAACCATAGAATTTTTCCGTTGGGGTCTTAACTCATTTTAAAAAGGTTGAGCTCTTTTAATTTCAAAAAATTGTATTAGAGTAGAACTTTGTTGGGACCTCACCACCTATTGGTCCACCCTCTCCTATTGGTCGCTCACGCTCACCCTCTCGACCATCTTGCCAACGAGGCTCCTATGCAGGGAGCATGCTTACTTCCATGGGCACCCCAAGAGGCCTCACGAGTCCAATATATGCACCAAACACAACACAAAGTGAGTCTTGAACTTATACATAACTACATAAAATGTTTATAATATCAGTATTCGGAATAGCCGCAGATATCATTTTAAATATCGACGTTTCGGGTCCACAACAGGACTCATCATCAGGATGGTGTGATGTGAAGAAGAGTAGGCAATCTCAGTCTTGGTTATTAATAATTAAACCGACATCAAAAAACCAAAAAACCTTACCAAAACTTTTGCATATGACTCTCTGCAATTAAGTATTAATAACCAAGACTGATATCGCCTACCCTTCTTCACATCACACCATCCTGATGATGAGTCCTGTTGTGGACCCGAAACGTCGATATTTAAAATGATATCTACGGCTATTCCGAATACTGATATTATAAACATGCACCGCAGAAGCCTGGCAACAGAAAATACATAAAATGTAAATATGCAACTTAAATGGAATAAAAAAATGTATAAACATAACCATGATACCCACTTCTAGTATCCCAACCATCGTGCCCAAGTGGGGGCAACTCTCGTTTTCCATGGTAATCCATGTCACCCCGTGAACATCGCTCGATCACTTTGATCCTCTCTAAACTAACCGGTACTGAAGAATGCACATATGCCCCTCCTCCTCACTGTTAAGAATTCATATGCTAAGCTAGATATCATTAGTGTTTAATCCAAATTCACAACAGTATCATATACATAATCGTTGAAAGAAACACAATCACAAGATACACACAGTATTTATCCTGGGAAACCCACAAGGGGAAGAAAACCGAGCAAAACTTCCTTTGTATAAGATAAAACCCCAAAATAGGTATTCTCCTCCTTGTTGATCTCTCTCTCTCTCTCCTATGCACTACACAAGTGAGTGAGTCTATGTTCAAATGAGAAGCACAACTCCTCTATTTTTACTCTTTTAAGTCACTTTTTTACCCTAACAAGTCGGCCCCACTAAATTGACTGGGACGACTTCACCTAGGAAGACTCAAAACAGTATTATATTATATTCATTGGGGTACTATTGAGCCGACTTACGATGGAGGATTTACCTCATGACTCTATGATGACCAATTACAATAAAAACATCCCAACGGAGGAATAATAACATCTCCCTTAGGGTACATCAGTAAAATACATTTAGAATATCCTTTGAAGTTACAATATTTCAACACTCACCCTTAACGAGAAGGGTATTCATGGGTGTGTGCAAGAAGTTGAGGGACCTTTTAGATGCAATGGTAGAATGAAGTCAATCACACTTGATCCATAAAATAGAAATCATCCCAAGCAATCCCGACCCTGCCAAGCCTAATCCCAAGGCTTCCAACATGCATGCCAATTAGGATAGTACACAAAAACGCGCTCCCGTTTTGCTTCAATAAAACGCGCTCATGTTTTGCTTCATTAAAACGCGCTCTCGTTTTGTTTCATTAAAACGCGCTCCCATTTTTCTTTAATAAAACGCGCTCCTGTTTTGCTTTAATAAAACATGCAAAATGGGGGGGGTCCTTAGTGCTAAGGGGAGACATAGG